>CM052541.1:58601116-58620307 GCA_028533065.1 Trachops cirrhosus
GGGAGTGGGAGGAGGAGAGAGGGGGAAAAGGTACAGAGAATAAGTGGCGTAGATGGTAGGTAGAAAATAGGGGGAGGGCAGGAACAGTATGGGAAATGTAGAAGCTAAAGAGCTTATGACACATGGACATGAACTAAAGTGGGGAATTTGGGTGGGAGAGTGTGTGCAGGGTGGAGGGGAATGAATGGGGGGTGGAAATGGGACAATTGTAATAGCAAAATCAATAAAATATATTTAAAAAAGGAAAAAAGATTTGGTGCTCAAAAATAAATCAGTTCTAAAAAGGAAGGGTCAGCTGCACGAATTCTGCATGAGCCATCCAGAACAAACAAGCTTAGCTGTGAAGTCCTAAGAATTGTGTTATGGCTGAAATTTGGTTGCCTATAGGGACATCTATAACATTGGGAAGAATTAACTAAGAACACTATTACAGGTGAAACTTCTTATATTCTGAAATCAGTAGACTTTGGTCTCTTTTAGAAGGAAGTTCTAAGAAGTGTTATAATGCTAGCAGGACGGACATTGGAGGTAGGAAAAGCTCTCTGCAATCTGAGAGATTTGGGGATACCATGTATCTGATCCTCCATTTGTGGCAGCTGGTCATGGTGCCTTAACTTCATCATGAAAACATATACAGATAGATTATGAATGACTCCACTAGATGCTGATATCTCAGAAATAAGTAGGACCTCTCTTAATCATTGAACAGAAGTATTTTAGTTGTATTTAAGGGATCACCTTGAAGAAGACTTTGTGAAGGCTTATACTGTACACATCATACTGGTGCCTGCAAACAGGGGCACCATTAAATGATAGGGAAGTGGGGCACAGAAGGAGATGTGAGGGGGTTCAAACACAAAGTTTCAGAGTGTGCCTTGGTTTGGGTGGCTGAGATGTCAGGCCACTTTTACATTTTTATATGTACATGGTTTTCTGCATTACCAAACAGGTTCATGTTTTCAGGTATCTAGAAAAATTGGCCTGCTGTCTTGTTCAAGTATGCTGTGGGTCAGACCAGAAAGGCTTTCAGTATTTTTAGCTCTTGCACCATTTTTACATACTGACAGTCATCTAGTTTTCACAGGTTGTAAAAACTATTTCTAGTTATCCTACACTGACCCAAATGAAGTAAATTTCCTTTCTTCCCATTTGACCATTGGAAACCTTGTTTTCTGCTGTACTTGGGTGAGGAGTCACAGCTAAAGTCAAGTCTAATTTAAATGCAAGATATGGGTTGGTAATATTACCGACCCATTATTATCAATAAATAATATTGATATCAATGGTAAACCCATTATATTATCAATAAAACCATGGTTTACCAGAAATGGGTTGGTAATATTTTTTTGAGAATTAGAAATTATATTTTCATTCTATATGCCCATTTATTAAAAAATTAGGTATTTAGAATCTTCAGTCCCTATGCTATTCTTAAAAATTAATCCAATCTATTTTGTTTGGTAACAGTCTAGACTTTGATTGCTGTAGCCAATCCAATACTGAAAACAAATGGGGACACTAATTCAGGGTTTTCACTGCCCTGCACAAAGTTAATACACTGCTGTGGTGGGACTGGAAGACTCTGGACTTGAACAAGATGATGAAGGACTGAGTTTTTAGTCCTTTTTGACACTATTGTCTGCACAACCATGGGCAAATCTCGTGACTTTCCAGAAGCTCAGTTTCCTCACTTTCAGGATGAAGATTACAATGCCTTCATCACAGAAAGTCTGTGAAGATTTGATGCGATCATGAATATGAAAACACTTTTAAGCTCCATGGTAGAACACCTGTGTGAGGACTGATGATTACCCACAATGCAAATACATACATTTGGACTGGGCGTGCTGCCCTTTTCTCAGGCAGTCCTTCAATTCAAACCTATCTAGGGCTCATTATTTACCAAGAGACTCAAAGGGTGATATGTTTCACCTTCTTGGCTTGTGCGCTGAGTCCTCAGCCACTAACTTGATTTGAATGCAGCCTATCAAATAAAAAAGGTTTCAAATCAGAAGATTGGGGGAATGATAACATTCTCTCATGTCTATGAATTTTTCATTTTATTCCAAGACAGTCAAAATGTACTATTGTAGGTCAAGTCTCAGTGTTCTCAGATTTGAACAGAAGGTCGAGGAGAATATTTTCTCAGCTTCTATTTGCAATTCAACTGCTGCCTTGTGTGAGCCTTTGGGGGCTCACTCCCCAAGCTCTGCTATCTTCAGGATGATCAGAAGGAGAATTGAGCATCAGGCTGAGGAGCTTTGTCTGGAATTATGTTATTTTCTCCAAGACCTTAGAATTATTGGGACTTCTTTTCCCTCACTGATAAAAAAGTATAGTTATATAAAAATTTTACTTTTATGCTGTGTTATTTCTGTGGTAGACTACTCTTGACATTCAGTCAGAATCAGCTGACTACTCATTTAGAAGATTTTAGTCAAACTCACCACCTGTACTCCAAAGGCCTTAACCCGCTGAAGCTGTGGTTCCCGAGGTAACTGTATATCAATGTTACTGAACTAAGGCTTAGACATATAAACCACCAGCATCAACATTCATCACTTCAACAATAGTCTATTTTGAGAAGGCAGCTGTCAGAGTGAAATTGGGAGGGGAGGGAGGAGAGCAGGAGGTAGTGTGATGTAGCAGAAATAGTTCTGGGTGGAGGTTAGGGCACCGTAGGGCCAGTTCTGCCCCACAGTGCATGACCTTGGATGAGTCACTTCCTTTATCAGACTTCTCTGTGTATAAGAGACTGATTAGATTGCTTTTGAAGTTTCATGTAGTAGTAACATTCTCTAATTCTCTATTCAGCATCAGCCTCATTCACCCATAAGGGCTTTGCTTTTCTCTGGGTCATGAGACCTCTAAGAAAAGGTAATTAAATTGTTCTCTCTGTGACTTTAAATTTTTCAATGCTTTCCACTGGCCCTTAAAAGAACATAAAGCTCTGAGTAATGTGGGCTCTTCTTATTTCTATGGTTTCACTCCATGTCAGATTTTCTACACTTCCTCACAGAATCACTCCTTTTACCGGCTTTCCCCACTTCTCTAACTCCCTACCTTTCAGGTCAGAGCTCAGACACTTATGCCCTCTGGCAGGCCAGATTTGGCTATTCTTTTGCTTACTCCTTTAGTGAATCAGGAAATTTTCTTTTGAATCCCAAATGTGCTATTGGCTTGCCAGGATAGCAGATGTATCATTTGGCTTTTAGAGCCTCACTTTTCTCCTCTGCAAATCATATAAAAGAAATCATATGTCTTTCATAGTGCTGCTGTGAGGACTGATCAGAATAAAAGCATATACATGTAAAATGCAGCACGCACACACACATTGCTGCCTGGCACCTAAATAAGCACTTTTGTTTTTGGTGAGGCTCAGCAAGGGAGAGAGTCCCCTTATTCAGATGGCTTTGGCAAAACCAGGAGAGGGGGAGGTGAAGACGGTCACAATGAGGGAAGAGTGGCTAAGGTCTGGGGTTGGGGGAGAATCAGTTGGCATAGTAGATTATTACTGAGAGAGGTAGAATCAGAAGGCCAAGGGTGGATGCCAACCCTGCCATTTGTGAGCTGTGGGCCCTTGGGTAGCTTATGTTTCCCTGGGTTTTTTCCCTCATCTGTTAATGAGGAGAGGTAACTCTTTACCCACCTGACAAGCTGTTGTCAGGATCAAACTAGCTAACGTGAAGGATGAAAGGTCCCAGCTGCCTGGCATGGTGTGCCCAGCTTGTGACAGTCGATGAGCAAGTATCCCATGGAATGAAATGAACTGCCACCCTCTGAATTGTCTGCCACAATGTGAAACCTCAGTTTCCTCTGGAAGTCTCGGCTTCTTTGTAGGTAAAGCTGGGATAATGATAGCACTTGCCTTGAGGAATGGTTTTAAGGATAAAATGAGAAGGCAAGTCATAAAGGCCCTTGCAAATACTGTTTCCCTGTATTGCTTCTTTTCACACATGTTCGTATACCAACATTTTAAAAGCAGGGCCAATTTAGAAGATGATATAGTGTGGAATAATACAGACTTCTGAATTTGTTGAATTTAGTTGAAATTAGTTGAATTTAGTTGAAATTAGTTGAATTTTATTGGGGTGACATTGGTTAATAAAGTTATATAGGTTTCAGGTGTACAATTCTATAACACATCATCTGTATATTGTATTATGTGTCCACCACTCCAAGTGAAGTCTCCTTCCATCAACCTTTATTTCCTCCTTTACCCTCTTGTTCCTCCCCTTACACCCCTTTCTCTCCGGTAATCATCACACTGTTGTTTGTGTCTGTGAGGCTTTTTGTTGTTTTCCTAGAGGAGACTCTGCAAAGCTTCTTTCATTTCAAAAGCAAACAAAACAGAACTTCTAAACATTGCCATTTTTCTCTAATTTTCTGACCCTTGAGAAAAAGATGTTTCCTTCTTAAAAGGCTCTTGTTCTGAGTGGGTCAGCCAGGACAGCCCAATGGGAAGTTATCTTCTGGTACAAGAGTACCTGTGGCGATATATTATGGCAAGAAGTTGATAAAATTAAGCTGATAGTTAAATTGAGATTAAATTAGGCCCTGGATTAGATGTGTAAAAAAGAAGTGTAAACAGGTTTGAATTCTTACCTTTACTAATTAATCGCTCCAGGTCTTTGGCAGTATTTAGGAGAAAAAGTCACTGGTTTGATTTAACATTGCTCAGTTTTACATTAATTAGACACTGTTTAACTGTTTTCTTCTCTTTGAATTAGTAGCAGCAATGTGTTTTGCATTCATCCCCTCTGGTCATCTTTCTCCTTATTATTACTCTAGTTATGGGGAAAGTGTGGCAGGTAAAAGCATCAAAAGGCTCTATAATCATCTTTTAGCCACATTCAACCTTTGTTATGTTATGTTCTAGCTTGCACCTTTTAAATGAATTCTGCTTTTTATTTCCTACTCCCTACATGACTTCTTAGTGAAATAGTGCACTGTGCTGTAACACATGCAAGCACACAAATGTGTCCAGGTACATGCACACACACATGCACACACACACACACACACACACACGGACGTGCGCACTTCAAAGGCACCACTGCACTGTGTTGATCCATGAGGGTGAAAGCCAGAAAGAACCATTTAAATCTGTCTTGTGAGATTCCTTCCCCCTGTCCCTGTTTGGTTTTTTGGGTAGGTCTCATAGCTTTTCCAATTAATTTTATTATAGAGAATGTTCTCCAATCATTACTAGTCACAAAAGCAGTTTCGTGTCATCAATTAAAATACTCATTCCACATAAAAAATAAAAGAATCTGAACTTCATTTAACATTAAAGTTTCTCTTTTCTCCAAACCTGATAAACGTTTAAGGGCCTGAAGTTTAGAAGAATATATGTGGTCAGTTTATTTTCTCTCTCCTAGCTGCTCCTTCTCTTCCTCTTCCTCCTCCAGAAATTCATTAGTTACGGCTTTTGACTTCACAAGGGTTGGAAGGGAATGGGGGGATGGAAAGCAAGTTTCCAGAAAGGTTTTTCTTTCCCCTCAGTAATTTAGACTGGTTTGTAGCAAATGCATGGTGCTATCTTTTGCTTTTCATATGTGCCAGAAGAAAAGTCTCTTTAGCTGTGTAGGAAGGAATCAAATTATTGGTTGACAGTCCCAGCTCTGGGCTAAGATAATAAAGACCAATTTGGATAATTTTACAGAGAAGTTTGCCAGAGCTCTGTAGGAAAAGCAAGCATTGAATGAAGTGATCGAATAAAGTCACGACACAGCAGCAGCGGAGGAGCGTGCTGTAATTCTTAGTGTACTTCAAAAACTAAATGCTGGCAGCAAAAACTTTTTGAGTCATTTCTCTCTAAATACAGATTCAGGAAGTGCACTTGTAAAGTGAAGTTCATTTTTTTGTAGTTTCATCTCAACTATAGCTGCCAGCTAAAAGAGAGACTTTAAGTAGAATTGCCCTGCATTTTCCGGAGACAGGACCATGCTTTAACAACACTTGTATGGTGTGCCAGTTATCACTGATTGAGACAGACTTTAATAATTAACAGCAAGAACTATAAGGATCCGCTTTTTATAAACAATTGATTCAATATGGAACTTCAAAATGACTGTCAAAAAGGAGTTTATTTTTAACATACTTTAGAGGCAAAAGTGAAATTGTATTTTACTTATTGACATAAAACATTCTTGTAAATAAAGTCAAGAGATATTCCTCCCTTGACAGTGAAATCACTATAATTAAAGACCAAAACAATAATGAATATATGCACTAAAGAATAAACATGAGTTAATGAGTGTATCATGTTAGAATAGAACGTGTTTACCTTTAACCTGATACTCACATATTCCATATATTCAAAATGAAAAATTAGGATGTCATTATTAATTTATAAAAGGACGTATTGTAAGTTTTATTTGAATAGTTACCTCTTATTTACTTTATTTCCTTAGGTCTGGTCTGGGAAAGCAGGATTCCCCACATCAATCAGTAGGACCTTATTTACTTGTTAAAAAAAGTATTGACTTTAAAAAATAATCTTAGAGAAATATCTTTTAAAATGATATGTGGTAAACTTGTATCTTTTGAGTGCACAACGCTGTGATCAGGGATAAGGAGTACAAAATAAAGTAAAAGACAGTTTCCCTCAGAAGGTTATAATTTCACTAAGAAGGCAAGATAGACTCTGAAGACTTGAATTAGTGGAGAGCATACAACAAGGAGTGTTTCAGTGACCACCAAAGCGGTAAGGGTCATTGGTCCCAGCCAAGTCATGGCCCAGGCGCAGATAAGCTGCAGTTCGATTTTGAGCAGTGTCAGAGCAGAAAGAATGGTGAGGACCATGCAAGATGAGGATGGTGGGTGGCTGCAGGAAGGGACTAGTTAATAAAAACATCAGTGGATGGTAATAAGCATGAAATGTAGGAAAGGGTATTGAGACTAACTTTTCTCATGCTGAGGGTCCACATAGGAGAGAATGTCACATCCAGAAAGCTACAGCTACACTGCAAGGGACAGACATGTAGGTGACACAGAAAAAGACAATGAGAAAAATGCTGGTAAGAGAAAGGAGTACTTGTGCTTTTGGAAAAGGCCATGATAGCATCTTAACATCTTAGAGGTGGGTTTTGGATTCAGGGGAAAGGAAGAAAAAGCAGGCTAGGAAAAGATAGTCTGATTTCAGAACTAGAGCAGGCGAGGTTGTCCTGCGTGCCTCTTCTCCTTCCCAATGCCAAGCTCCTCCTAGAGTACCTGTTACATCATCCTCAGGTGAGAAGGTATCAACTACTAACTGGTTATTATTGTCATCACTGAAGGGAATTGAATTTAAATAAGCCTATGGTTTTTATCTTTTTTTTTTTGGTTAATCGACATTCAACTGGTAGTTATGATAGAGCAGTAACTGTGTTAATCAATCTGTAATGGGGGCTTAGTGGAAAATGTAGAGGGCAGTAAGGGAGATATTCCCCAGAACTCTTAAGATATAAAGGTTTCAGTGGGCTGCTGCTCTGGCTAATTTTAAGCGCAGCCCTCCTGTGTTTCTCTCTCTCCCACACATACACAATTTCTTATTATATTCTATAACAATTTTCTCTTGTGTTTACTTTTAAATTTTATTATCTTAAAATCTTAATATGCCATCTCAAATACTTTTTGAACAAGGCTGAAAATAAATAAAATCAAAGTAAGAACACATCACTCCAGTTCCTGCCAACCTGATGAATCAAGTATTTTTCATTTCTATTTTCTTCCAACCTCTATCCATGTGAACAGATATTTTGCACATATTTGTAGTCAGCGTGTTTGAGTAAAAGAATAAAAAAACCATTTGTCCTCTTTCAAGGAAGAAGGGCAAAAGAGGGCTGTACATACTTCAGGGGCCCCATAGTAGAATCCCTGGAGCTAAACTGCCCCCTCCACCCTGTCGGTGGAGTGCAGCAGCCGGTAGGCGGCCTTCAGGGAGCAGCTATGTTTAGCCAAGGTGGGTTGTGTGATAAGAGGGAGGCGACCCGGCCACATGCCGTCTGACTCATCCTCTGAAGCACACGTGTCAGTGGCTCCCACAGTCTGGACAGCCTCCTTCACGAGACAGAGCGTGACTGTAAAAGCAAATTTCCTGGGCTGCGACCCTTAACCTCCACGCACCAAATTTTAGAAACTAACAAGTGCTGGGAGTCAGCAAGCTTTCAATAAATCACATGCATAAGAACATCATTA
Source organism: Trachops cirrhosus (assembly GCA_028533065.1). Classification (NCBI taxonomy): domain Eukaryota; kingdom Metazoa; phylum Chordata; class Mammalia; order Chiroptera; family Phyllostomidae; genus Trachops; species Trachops cirrhosus. The sequence continues at coordinate 58,609,298 of CM052541.1, forward strand.
TTACTTGCTTTTGGCCCTCATACAATTGCCCTCTCTCTGGTTTGGAACTGCAGCCGTGCCTCTGTGCGGTGTCTGGTTCTTCCCCAGGATCCATAGCAATCTGCTGGGATGCCAAAGGGATGTTGAAATGGAGCTACTCTAAGCACTACTTCAAAGCTGGCACAAATATAAATCATGTAAAATATATGTGACATGTAATAGGTAATATACAGAATTTCAGATCAGAGCTGGTCCAGTATAATTTTTAGGATTATTTGAGGGGAAGGGTGTAATCAGCAGGAGATAAGAGATAAACACAGCATAATTTTGAGCACAGACTGAAATCAATTCTTTACAATTACTGGCTCTATGACCACGGACAATTCTATTTCCTAGGCCCTCAGTTTATTTATCTTTATTTTGGGTATATTTGTGTACTCCACAAGGTTGGTGAGTTTCACCAGAGGCATGAACATGAATGGCACAGTGGCTGGTCTCGCAAGTAATCAGTGAATGTCTGACAGTCATTTGCCAAAGGCTAAAAGAGTAGAAAACAGCCTCCTGGTAGCTGACATCAGGGGCTCCCCTTCCTAATATGAATACAGGCTCATTTATATCTGCCTTTCTCCTGGTAACACTGACTACCTGGATCACAAAAAGAAGTTTTCTACAGAAGCCAAACAAAGCCCTTGTTTACATACCACATGTGCTAAGTTTGAATCTTGATGTTCCCTAATTTCAAGTTCCAAGCAAACGTTGTTTGGCTCAGGGACGTGATTATCAAGGTATACGTGGAACTGGGTAGTGACAATATGGCTATAAAGTACCCTAACTTATGAGAGAATTAAAAGGAGGTGGGAACCCAACTGTATTTGACCCAGAGCATATAGCTGTAACTTGATACACCTTCTGCTGATGCAGTTACAGGAATTTAATTCCCTGAAGCCCTGGTTCATGAAGGCTCATTGGGCAGCTTTAGAGCTTTGCTACTTTGGGAGAGTGATACGACTTCTGAGCACCTCATCTGTTAATTTGAATGCCTAATATCCGCATCCTCTTTTCTAGGGCTCTTATGAGGTTCATTTGATGTGTATGCAGGCTCATTGTAAATGGTGCAATTCTAGAAATATAAGCAGGCGTTACTATACTCTTGTATAGGTTTTTGCTAGTTATTGGCTGATTGAGTTTTTCTAACATTGTTGTTCCTGTATAACTGAACTCCTGAATTCCAAAACGTATAAAATTTCAGGGAGAAAGCTCACTTCTTCACTTGCTATTATGGTGATCATTATTCATGATTAGGTAGAATTTTGCTGGTTAAGGTACAATTTTAGGGGGGCCTAGAAGGATCCTACTCTGTGTTCCATTCCCAAATATATCTGTGACAAGCTTTCTAACACTGTAAAGTTTTGAAATTAGAAATTCACTTCACTGTTACTCTTTAAATGGAATTACATTTTAAGTTCTGTCATTTATATATACCTTATTAGGAATTGAGCTGATCTAATCATTTTATGCTTTTAATAGGGGAAATGAAATGTAACATAAGCTAATAGGAGCGAGGGCCAAAGACTCAGAGGAATAAGAGCAGAAAGGGAACACAGTGAGTATGCAGATGTTGGAATTTTTCTTTTTGTGGGTGGTAGACTATGTGCACTCTGTCTAATAATTAATATTGCTTTAGTTTTAGGTGACAAGAAATCATACAAAGTTATTTATAAATAAACCATCTCAACATGAATATGTGGTGTGGAAGAAGAAGAAGAGAAATGGGTCTTACCCAACAGGTCTTGTGTCTTCAATGGCTCTGTCCACCGGGATCAAATCACTGAGATAGACATTGAAGTTTCCTTCTTTCCATCTTCTTTCTGCCTCCTTCTCCTTTCCATGGGGAACAACTATAGGACGTCCAAACTGACCTGGAGCTTCAGGGTCCCTTGGAGAAAGTGTCATATCAATGCTTAATACCTGGTGCATTTCATGGTCTTCAGGTAGAAGGGATTTTGCATGCCTTTGGTTGAGTTCTTTATGCTGGACCTTGGCAGTTAAGCTGATTCTTGCTGGCTTTGGTCCCCCAGCTAAGACTTGATTGGTTTGAGATGCTGTTGCTCTCTGTAGAGCAAGTGCAGAGAAAGATGCCTCAGTTCTATTCCTGGAACTGTGTTTCCCTTGGCTTTCATCCAATACTAAAGGAAATACAGGTTTGGTTTTAGGATTGGGGACCTGTTTGGTGTCTGTCTTTAGCTCCTCCTCCTTGGTTATAATCACAACATGGCTTTCAGAGAAATTGAGTTTCTTCCCACCAGCCACTTTGGCTCCATCATTCTTTGGCAAGCCTCCCAACAGTGTCTCATTAATAGATTGCTTCTTTAAGTGATTTGAATTGGCAGTGAACTTGGAAAAGGGACGATTATTGGCTTTATGATTATATGCATTTAGTTCTTTGCTCTGAGTCTCAATTTTATTTAAGGCTATGACTTCCCTAGATTTTGGCACTGGTGGACCAGCAGTGTATATCCCCTCATTTGCTACTGCCTGTGATTGCTGCTTTGATCTGTCACTGTTAAGCCTGATGGTCACATTCAGGTTCCTTTCAGCTGCTTGTTTGGATGTGTCATTGCTGTGACTATGCCTCTTCTGGACCTCCTGGTTTATACCAATGGGTCCTGTGTATACAGATATTTGGGGCAATGACGTTCCTCTCGCTGCTATGAATGTGGTTTCCCGAGCTCCCTGAACTGTTGTTTGCTTTGGTGTTACAGAACGAGAGTAGGCTTCAGGTTTGATGTCACGTTCCTCTGTCATCAGCTTGGTAAAAGTCATAAGGACGGTCTGCAGATGTACAGGAGGCCACAGAGGTGCAATCTTGACACTTCCTGGAGCATTCTGCATTTTTTTTTCCTTCTGAGTTTGGTCCAAATCGTCTTCAATCTTGAGCACATGCTCCTCAGTTTTTCTAAAGTTCTCTTTGCCCCATATGCCCTTCCCATGTTCCCTTAGTGGCCGCTTCATCTGTTTTATGCTGCTGTAAAGGATCTTCATTTGGTCTGGCTGAACCCTGAACCCTATCCTCTCCTTTTTGATAATGTCTTCCTTCGGGACCCCAGTGTTGATCTCACTGAATGAGAGGCGGAGAGCTGCCATGTCAAAGAGCAGCCAGATGACAGAAGCTACAAATATAAATGCCAGGACTCGCCCACTTCCTCGGAAAAACTTTCGGATCTTGTTCATGGTACAAAAGCGTCCCTTGCAGCCTACCCTCCCTTTGAGCCTGCTTACCTTGAGTGGAGAGGGAGCTGAAGTAGCAGCAACAGCAGCAGCAGCAGCAACACCAACAGAAACAGCAGCAGAATTGCCAGAACGTGCCCCCCTCCCCTGAACACAGCAGGAAATAGCAGTCCAAGGGGAAAGCTCAGCTCCTACTGCTTGTCAGTCTCTGCCAGCGTGGCATTTCACAGCAGAGCATCTGTGCCTGCTAGGCTGGCCCTGGCTAAATCCTGATAAACACTGTCCTTAGGTCACTCTGGGAGCAGTTGATTCCAGTTGCCAGATAGTTCAACCTATCACTCGTTTTGTCTCTGGGAGCCCATGTCCACCTTCCTACAAGCCCAAGAAAAGGTGGGGGCCGGGTTGGAGCTGCTGCTTCTCTCCTCCCCGTTTTCAGCCTGCACGCTGTAACTCAACACCACTTCTCATAAGGAAAACATTTCAAGCCATTACCCAGAAAACTTCATTCAGCTCTCACCTTCTGTGTTATGTGAGAGTGTATATGTTTTCAGGGCAATCAAAGGGAATGAAAGCTATCTCATTTGGAGGGCATGTGTTCCTGGTTTGTAACCCCACCTACCCCATTCCTGCTTGTTAACCCCCTTGTACCCAGGTCTTTCAATGATCTGCCTGAGCAATTAATCATGGGCCTTAACATTTCAGCTTTAAGAGATAGCAGTTGAAAGAAGGTGCCTAACATAACCTCAAAACCAGAGGCCGTTGTATAATGAAGCCTTCCTTGAGGGGTTATCAAAATGTTTCTTTGTAAGTCAGCCTTGATTTTAAACTGGTCCATCTATTTTTATTATTTGATTTAATAGATATAAATGCAACTTGTCACATTGGTATAAAAGTTTCTAAAAACTCACTCTCAGTTTCTATACCTATCTCATCATACACCATAGCAGTTTGCTGATTACACTGAACTTGGACCAAACTTTGAGCGGTGCTTGTAGATGGGTATAAGAGTGGTCCCCACATAGGCTTTGCCTTAAAATCACTCTGAAGAAGTTTCTCCAATCTGATTAATTCATGGGGGGAGAGGGTAGAGATGACAGTTCATCTGGTATTGTGCTTTTAAGAAGCTTCCTAGGTCTTTCTAATGTAAAGCCAAAGTTGAGAAACACTACTCTATCATAAAATGCCTCAGTGTTATTTTCTGTTTTTTTTGTTTGTTTTTGAATACTGTCTACAGCTTTTATGAAATTCCTTCTCAGAGAGAATAAACCTTTATAAAAACTATACATTCCCAGAACAACTGAATCAGAATCTGCATTTTAATATCACCTGTGATAAACATTGCCCATAAAATGTGAGCAGCACTGCCCTGCAGCACTATTTTCTGTGGAGCTCTGACATTGTAAACAATATTTTATTTATTTTTTTATTTTTAGAGAAGAAAAGGGAAGGAGAAAGAGAAAGAGAGGGAGAGAAACATCAATGTGTGGTTGCCTCTTGCATGTCCCCTGCTGAGGACCTGGCCCACAATCCAGGCGTGTGTCCTGACTGGGAATCAAACCAGTGACCCTTTGCTTCACAGGCCAGCACTCAATCCCCTGAGTCACACCAGCCAGGGTGGAGCTCTGACTTATTACTTAGTGTTAGGAGGGCTGTAGTGTCACTGACTTCAGACTATCTTAGGCTCCCAAAAACTTGGGAAAGAAAGAAGGAAAGATTCTGAATTCTTTATACTTATGCCATTGCCTTGCATTTGGCTTTTAAGTTTATACTTGGCCGCAAGGGAGGGAACTCTGATAAATGTAGCTATGGTAACGTGGTTCTTGCATCCCTGATTATCCCCTTTATTCAGTGACTGCTCACTCTGATTTGGAATACTTACATGGAAGTTAGCATGGGTAGCTTCACCATTTCCTCCATGCACTTTGTCTTGCTCCATTTAATTTCCAATGTTTATTGAGTGCTTTCTGTGGCTCAGGCCCTATATTTGGTGTTGAGGGGTATTGAATAAAAGGATTTGGTTCTTGTCTTTGAGATTTCACAGTCAGGTAATCGGATACAAACAGGTAGGTCCATATATAATTCAAAACAAGTAATATGAGAGAATAATATCCCTGATTCTATGGGGATGTAGTTTAGTTTTAGAATGCATGGATGACTTTTGAAGAAGATATCCTTAGATTTTAGGGATGAATAAGAACATAATTATCTCTGCTTATACTGTGGTCCAAGAAAATAAAAATTAGTTGGATGCTGAAAGGTAGATAAATTAGCCAAAGCATAGAAGTGAAGAGAGAGTATAGTATCTTATGGGAAGCACAAGTTTCAGAGAACAAGCCTGATTGGAAACGTAGGCCTTGGTGCTAACTTGTGTGCATGTGTGTGTGCACATCCCCAACACTTTATTAAGCTCTTTCCATTAAGTATCTCAGTCTTCACAAAAGTGAGGAAGATACACTTATAACTATACAGTGGCACCTGGGTACTTGTCAGCTTCAGAATTCAACAAACATGGTACTTGTCACATTTTGACAAAAAATGTTTCAGCACTTGGCGCTTACTCGCCTCTCGTTGAGCCTGCTGGAACTTGTATGAGCCATGATGCCACCCTGCAAGAGAAGATGATTCATAGATCATTACCCACTCTCCACTCATCAGAACAAATTAATGATGAATACTGAGGAGGTACCACTGTACTTTGTAATCAATAAAACAAAATCTTAGGGAGGTGTAGCAACTTGTGGAAGAGATTAGAGGAATTGGATCTCAAATAAATGACTGCATGATGCTATAATCCATGTGCTTAAATACCACACAGAACTGCTTTTTTTGCTCTATGACTTTGCAAGTTGGTTAATTATATGTGTTTTCTTAGCAATAAAAAAGAAAATTTCTGCTTTTCAAGTTAATATGAAGATGACAGAGCATGATTTAAAGTTCTTGTTATACATAATGCACTTTATAAATGATAGTTACTGCCATTAATACTGCTGCTGGTGCTTTGTTGTGATTGGAATGTGGGGTACAGTGGAATACAGTATACCAGCTCATCCCAAAACTCAAATAGAAGGCCAATAACTGACATGATTTTGGCAATGGGTCAAGTACATCTGTGTATTTTATTTAATTTTTGCTGTTCCTATTTTATTTTATTATGGATTTAATCAATGAACAATTATTCACAGAGAGCTAACTACATGAGCAAAACATGAAATAGGTGACATCATTTTTGCCCCTGATAATCTTAAAACTCACTGAATAGAATACTTTCAATACAAAACATAGCACAACTATTAAGGATCCATGTTCTAAAATAAAGTGAGATATTTTCAGTGTCAGGGATAAGTGTTTTGCATTATAAATTGTTTTAAATTTGAAAATAGAGTGTTTGAAAATACTTTACCATAAAAGATTTGTCTTGTCCAACCTTGTCTCTACCACAAATGGCAGCTGAAATTACTCAAACTCCTGTGAGAATAATTAACACTTGCTGCATCCTTATTATACTTGACAGCTTTAAAATACTGCTTGGAAAATATTCTGTGTTTTCTATATTCATTTGATCTAAGAACAATGATCTCTCTCTCTCTGTCTCTCATCTCTGATCTGTCCTTAATAATAAAAACATAAGTTACTTGCAACAAAAGAGAAGAATGTTAAGAAAAATAGAGTTTTGACTTTAATTTGGGGAAAGTTACTTATTACCTCTGGCTGAGTCTTCAGTTTTAGTAGACATAGAATTCAGAATAAGACATAAAAGTACATAAGAGAGGAAAGAAGCATCATCTAAGTCCCCCACGAAAGGAGTAGTGGATTGATAGAGAGTCAGACCTTGTCTAAAGTACTGACTTGGTTCCTCAAAAGTTGTTTTCCTAAACTCTTCTTTTCCAGTGAGTTCCCAGCAGATAAACATCTCTCCTCTTTTCCTCTCTTATCTGGACATATATGATGTTCAGCCCATTAACAAAGTATGGATAAAAAGGAATAGAAAAAAATAAATTAAGAAATTTTACCTTTGCCCTGGCTGGTGTAGCTCAGTGGATTCAGTGCAGGCCTGCAAACCAAAGGGTCGCCTGTTCAATTCCCAGTCAGGGCACATGCCTGGGTTGCAGGCCAGGTCCCCAGTGGCGGGTGTGTGAGAAGCAACCACACATTAATGTTTTTCTTCTGCTCTCCTTCCCTTCCCCTCTCTCTAAAAATAAATAACTAAAATCTTTAAAAAAAGAAAAAAAGAAGTTTTACCATTAATAGAAGTCAACACTCATTATCCAACAGGTGATTTTCATAAGTAAGTTCTGCTGTTTTTTATTTTAGTTGCATTAATGTCCATGTTGCCAGCAAAAAACTAAATACATAATTTTAATTTGGGCTATTTCAAGTTGTTTGACTGTCATCTCAAATTGTACCTTTGGCCAGTCAAATATTTCAAGAATCTCCACATACTAAGTTGAAATGAATATCAGCCTGAAAATCTAGTTATGGAGTACTCTTTGGGAGGCTTTAGAGGGGTTATCCTCATTCTCAGTTTGAATCTACCTGTATAGAAAACAATTGAAAATATATTTTGAGTTTCTTCTTTGTAATGTGGGTATATTAGTGGGAGAACATTCCCTTTACTCTACTTGGATTGTCAACTTGTATGCCACAAGAATTTTTAAAACGTTCAATACCTGACTATTTAGTCAGTGGCACTGACCTCTTTACCCTTAGATTGTCAAATTAAAAAAAATAGCCCTGGCTGGTGTAGCTCAGTGGATTGAGCACAGGCTGCAAATCAAAGAGTTACTGGTTCAGTTCCTGGTCAGGGAACAAGCCTGGGTAGTGGGCCAAGTTTCCAGTGGAGGCCATGTGAGAGGCAACCACACATTGATGTTTCTCTCCCTCTCTTTCTCCCTCCCTTCCCCTCTCTCTAAAAATAAATAAATAAAATCTTTTTTTAAAAAGAGACTTTAAAAACAAATAGCCCTGGCTGGTGAGGCTCAATGGTTGAGTGCCAGCCTGTGAATCAAAGGGTTGCCTGTTCAATTCCCAGTCTAGGGCACATGCCTGGGTTGAGGGCCAGGTCCCCAGTAGTGGGTGAGCCTGCAACCCACTACTGAGGCAACCACACAGTGATGTTTCTTTCCCTCTCTCCATTCCTTCCTCCTTCTAAAAATAATAAATACAATCTTTAAAAAAATAACAACAGCTAACCCAACAACAGCCACCCTGTGTGAATGAGGCAAAATTGTACCTATTTTTTGTCAGATTGTCAAAAAATATATTTTTGACAATCTGAAGATTTTGCAGAATTATGGTAATTAGTTTATGTGTGCCATGAGATAAAGAAAGGTTCAAAGGATAATCATATTAATAACAACCATTTACTGAGAATTTACTGAGTGCCTGCCACTACATTCTTCCAGACTAGATCATGAACTGCTTAGCAGGAGAGCTCGGTATAGAGTTGGATCTGTATGCTTGTGCCACTTTCACTGCACATATCCCTGAATCATCCTCATTAGTAATCAGTAGGAGCTCAATAAACATGTTTTTATTCCTATTTTTAAATTTCCCCAGTGGGAATAGAGAATCTCTCTCAGAAGAATTGGTTCCAGTTCTTTGACTTTGCATCAGATGTTACACTCTCAGGATATATGAAGGTCTCTTGACTATGTGAATATAGTGTAAGTGTTATGATATTTACTCAATAGCTTACCCTAATTATAAAGGATATAAAGAAAAATATAGTTAAACATATATATTAAAGAGAATAATGGTAATCTACAGATGCATCACTGACTTTGAATTTAGGTTTAAATTTGGGGATTCCAGTTAAAGACTGTATGAGATGAGGATATTTGAATGAGAAAACTGAGTAAATATTAAATATCATTTTACTTTCTTATTTTAATATGGCCATTTTTTTCCTTTAAATTTTTTTTTGAGAAGAAGACAAATTATATTCAACAGGATAACACTATCCTGTGGACAAAATCCACACCCACACCTCAAAAAATGTTAAAATAGAAATTTAAAGACTAGAGTTATTGCAAAATTCATGGCTAGCATAAAAATACAAGTGAGTACGTCAGGAATGGAGTTCCAGAACTTGCGCTTATAACGTTTCCTAACAAGGCTAACGGTGCTAGTCCCAGGACCACACTTTGAGAAACACTGGCTTTGGCTGAGCATAAGGACCCTGGATGAGAAAGGTTTGTGGAGGATGACGACAATTTTGATTGTGGTCATGTTGAGTTTGAATTGTCAATGATGTATTTGATTAGCAATACCCTTTTTTAAAAAAAATTTTGGGTTAAATTTTAGGAAAGAACCCAGGGCTGAAAGCCTTTGTGGAAATGTAAGCATGTATTTGATACTGCGTGCATAAGGTAGGTTACTCAGATACCGCACAGACCACAACATGAGAAATGGCGGGGAAACTGGTATGAAGAAGGTAGAGAAGTATATCCTAAGAAAGAGACAGAAAGAACAGTTAGAGAAAGCAAAGGCTGGTAAAGAATAATGCCATAAAATTCCAGAGAGGAGAAAATGGAATATGTTCAACAGCATCAGATGTTTCTAAGAAGTTAAACAAAAGATGTAAAAGTAGTCCTTTAGATTTGCCAGTTGAGTTTATTGATGGCTTTTATTTATTTATTTATTTTTTAATGAGGTGAAATTCATATAATACAAAATGAACTATTTTAAAGTGAACAATTCGGTGCCCTTTAGTACATTCACAATTGTATAACCACCACTCTACTTCCCCAAATTTTTATCACCCAAAAAGAAACCCCCATACTCATTAAACAGTCAATCCCCATCCTCCCTTTCTCCCCATTCCTGGCAATCCAATCTGCTTTGTGTCTCTATTCTGTGTATTTATACTTAAAATATCATACTCTATATGAAATTTTAAGTGTAGCTTCTTTCACATAGCATGTTTTCAAGGTTCATTTACTTTGTAGCATGTATTAGCACTTCATTCTTTTTTATGCTTGAATAATATTCTATTGTATATTTATACCACTTTTTATTTTACCCATTCATCTATTGATGGGCATTTGGGTATTTTCCACTTTTTGGCTATGGGGAATAAAGCTACTATGAACATGCATGTACATATATTTGTTTGAGTACCTGTTTTTAATTATTTTATATATATACCTAAGAGTGAAATTGCTGGGTTATATGCTAATTCTGTTGAGAAACTGTTGAATTGTTTTCCACAGAGACTGAACCATTTTACATTCCTACTAGCAATATTTGGGGTTCCAATTTCTCCACATACTTGCCAACTCTTGTTATTTTTAATTTAAAAAATTATTATTATAGCCATCCTTGTGGGTGTGAAGTGGTGTCTCATTGTGGTTTTGAACTGGATTTCTGCAATGACTAACAATATTGAACAGTTTTCATGTGTTTGTTGGTCATGTGTGTATCTTCTTTGAATAAATGTCCATTTGAGTTCTTTGCTTATTTAAAAATTAGGTTGTCTTTTTGTTGTTGAGTTGTAGAAGTTCTTTTTGTGTCCTGGATATTAAATTCTTATCAAATGTATGATTTGATCATATTTCCTCCCATGCAGTAGGTTGTGTTTATTTTTCACTCTCTTGATATTGTTCTTTGATACATAAAAGTTTTTAAATTAAAAAAATACAACTTTTCTATTTTTTCTTTTGTTGCCTGTGCTTTCAGTGTCATATTTAAGCATGCTTTGGTAATAAAAAGGTCATTAATATTTATTCCTATGTTTTTAAGAATTTTATGATTTTAGTACTTATAGTAGGTCACAGATTCATTTTGTGTTAATTTGTATATGGT
>CM052541.1:58620807-58695665 GCA_028533065.1 Trachops cirrhosus
GACAGGTAGTCAGTGACCAGAGGGGAGAGGGGAGGGAATTTCAGGGGAGAAGGGAAGGGTTTACAGGAACAAATATAGAGGACACATGGACAAAACTAGGGGGGTTGGAAAGGGGAGGGAGGAGGGGAGGAATGGGTGGGTGGGCTGGAATGGGAATAAAGGATAGAAACTGTACTGAATAAACTAAAATAAAAAAATTGAAAAAAAAAGAATAGTGATGGTAAAAACAGGGAGAAACTGAAGAGAAGGAATATAAATTTTTAAAAAGAATTGTGCTTATCTTTACCAAATACATTAATTGTATGTTTCCTTATTTAATGTCTGACCCCTCACTAGGTTGTAGATTCCATAGAGGTAAAGACTGTATTTATTTTATTCATCATTATATTCTTAGAGCCTAGCACTCAATCAGTATTACTTTTCTTCATATTCTAGACACTGAGAATATAACAGTGATTAAAACAGAGAAGGCTTCATCCTCCTGTAGTTCACACTTTAGTGGGGGATACATAATTTATTAAACAGACAGAAAATGAAATTTTAGGTAGTGATGAATGCTAGGTAGAGAACTAAAGGGAATAGAGAGAGAAAAATGGGGGCACAGTCAGGGAAACCTCTTTAAAGAGAAACCATCTGAGCAGACAGAAACCTAAATTAGGTGAGGGAGTGAGCCATGGGAAAATCTGCGATGAGGGATTCCAGCTGGAGAAAACAGAAAGAGTCAAAATCTCAAAGTGGACATAAGGCCAGCGTTTTGGGGATTGGTAGGATTGGGAGTGTAGCTGGAGTGGCTCGAGTGAGAACAAGAGTGAAAAGAGATCAATTTGGAGAGATAGACAGGGCCAGATTTCTTAGTTATTTTATTGCATATATGATTACACTGGTTGAAAGTGTGGGCTAACATTCATAGAATTACATATATTACCTCAAGTAGTCTTTTCTTAAAATCATCTTTGTGAAGCAGCTGCTAATATCCCCATTTTATAGATAAGAAATGAAGGCTCAATGATGTTAAGAAACCAGCCAAAGGTCACACAACCAATCAAATAGTTCTACGTCCGGGATGTGAACCAGGTCATCTGGATCCACTAAACCATTGTTTCACGATCTCTTTTTCATCATTGGACCCCACCCTGGGGGAAAATTAAATTAAAATTATCTCTAAAGAGACAGGGATTAAATACTAAGATATATTATTTTGTCAAGTAGAGTTGAGCTTTGGAGGACCAGAAACTGTTGCAATATTTTAGAATCCCCCTGAGAACAAATTTTAGCCCCCCTGAGGGCAATATCACCTCATTAAGATGCATGCACTACACTATAATACCTCTCACAAACACATAGTTTTATAGTAAAGTGCTCTTATAAATAAATGAATGCTTTTTTAATAAATAAAATTCTCATATATAAATACTTTTTGTATATTTTTCTTAAAATACAGAGAAATAAAAGGGATAAGTTGGTACCTTGATAAGCCTGCCTTTTATATGAGGATGGGCAAAACCTGAATGCTTTTGAAGACTAAGGCATAGTGGTGATAATATTGAAGATTAAGAGTGGATAAGACCTTATCAGACTAAAGTGAGGTCCCAGAAGAGACAGGAAACCAGTTTAAGAACACAGGTAAATTACTTAATTCATTTTAGATATGACTGGGAGCTCATTTCCTTCTGAAATTGTAGCTGTTCCAGGGCAGATAAGGATGAGTGGAGATGAAAAGAAGGGAAGTTCAGGGAGTTTGTGGTCACTGTTTTAGATACGTACAAGGCAGACAGTGAGGAGTGGGGGGTGGGTGGGAAGGGGATCAATGTACTTGGTAAAGGTTGGAGTCAGTTTTATGAAGAAAAAGAAAGGCTGCTAACTCAGAACAAGAATATGGATTGTTAGAAAGATTTGAGAATCCTGCTGACATTTAAACCAATGCCTCTGATCTTGGGAAGAACACACTGAGTCACACTAGAACAGTGGGGATCTGGACAGTTCCACAGCATCCACGAGGCAGAGTGTTCAAGGATGATAGGGAAGCAGGTAGGAGTGATAATTTCTAATCAGCATGGTAGGGAGCCGGATGTCATGGAAAACTTCTTGAGGGAAGTAGAATGGTTGGATCTTGAAGCCTTTATAGAACTCTTAAAGTTTAGCATAGGAAGTAGGTACTAGGGTTTGCTTTTATTCTTATATTTTTCTTGTTTTTGTTCATTTGTGTGTGTGTGTGTGTGTGTGTGTGTGTGTGTGTGTGTGTGTAAGGAAATATTCTTCAATGACCACAGGCATGTCAGGGGCTTTGTCTTGAAAATCTATCACTAATCATATAAAAATCCTTCATTGTGTCTTTTGGCAGAAACGGGATTAATTTTCAGCTGCTCTCTGACATCATTCACTTAAAAGTTCCAATGATTCATATGCAAGGCTTGAGTTGAAAAAAAAAAGACCTGGGTGAGTCTCTTTAGGGTGTGGCCAGAGCCAAATTTTCAGGGGAAGTGGAAAGAGTGATTGGTGTCCAACCCTCTGTCCTGGCCTCCCAGGAGCTCCACCTGCCTAATTTGAGCCATCTCCATGGTATTCCAGGTGCTACACCAATAATGCCCGCAGAATGTGTCCTGACTCCTCTTCCTTTTCTCATCTTTCCTACCCTGGAACCTGACTATTCTCTCTCTAATCTCCATTTCAGCAAAGAGAATAGAAGGAAGAGGAGAAGAGTAGAAAAATAAGTTTTGTGAGAGGAGCAGACTGCAGGAGCTTTGGAGGGCATTTGAAGCTTCTCACGTGCTGTGAAGAAGTGGGATGAAATGAAAGCCTTTCAGAAAGGGCTACATGCTGCTCATATCTCTCCCCCACCACCACCACCTCAGTTTCTGCCCCAAGAGGGAAGATCAAAATAAGTTTCTGTGGGGTGAAATGATGACAATGACCTTGGATCCAATTACGTTATCACAACCTGGAAATAACCCTTGCTGAGGTACTTTTCAGACTTGCTGAAGTACTGAACTGTGAAACTCACATTACAATGTGAGAAATGAAAGAGATTTGAACTCAGGGCCCTTTGGACATTTCCCTCAATATCAAAGAAGGATTTTCATTTCTCCTCTCTGAAAATAGGATATGAATCAGACAAGTGGTAATGTAACTGAGAAATAGTGGAAACAATACCTAATTGGAAATGAAACTAAAAGAGGAAAGGAAAAATGGGTTCAGATTAATGTCAGGCTTGCGGTTATCAAGGGATCTGAATTTGTTTACATTATCACATATTTTCAGGATTACGGAATGATGTGAAGCATCTAAGTGTTTTCCTTACCCCTGGGAGCTGAGGGTTAAGTAACTTTTCAAGGCTGGGCACACAGTAGACAGGAGTATGCAAGGGTCCACTCATGGTTGAGCCAAGAAATTGTAAATATAGCTTTAAAGTTCCCCACTTCCTTTCCAGAGGTATGAAATAATCCTGGAAATAGTTAAACTCCATGAATTTGGGCTGGATTGGAGCCATGCAAAGAAGGAGCATGTGAGAAAGAAGAAAAGATGAGCAATGTGTATGTTTTACATGTGCACACATATGTGACTATACATTTATATGCAGACACACAAGCTGCACGTGTGGTTTATGTTTGTGTGTGCATGTGGATATTTATACAAATACTATGCATAGAGTTCATAGAGCACACCCAAACAAACACACACCAGATGTGCTGATTTTGAGGTCTGTAAGAGAGAGAGAAATGAAATGGCTTTTGAGGACATTGGTCATACTACCAGATATACTGCTTTTTGGAGGACATATAATGTGTTTTGTGCATGTTTATTTTGGGTAAGAGGAGTCTCAAGGGCAACAAAATAACTGCTTCATAATTTTGGATGTTATGTGAAAAAAGGACGTAGCTCATTCCATATGGTTCCAGCGGGTAGAAAGGAGCCTGAGGCATAGCAGATTTCTGTTCTAAATGAGAACAACTTTCTAACAATTAGTACTATACAAAAGAGACAAGTATTCCTTCTAAAAGTGGATAATGATCTGCCTGCTCTTGGAAATGACATGTGGCAGAGGCTGCATGGCCATCTGTCACAAAAGTTGCAGGGGGCATTTTTCCACTTGGTGGGGTCTGGACTACAGTCGGTTGTTGTGCCATCTCCATTCTGAAATTCGATGGTTGTCTCAATCAAACACAAAAGCACATTTTGAGGAAAGTCAAGTCATATAATGGTTTTCATTTTCTGACTGGTTTTATTTTATACAGTGACTTATGAGCAGCTAACTCCTATCTCAATAGGTTCTAGAAATAGGAATTTTTCTGCCTTATACTTGATTTCTGTTCTCCCCATTTCTTTTCCTCACCTTTAATTTCTGTGTTTTTTTTCTTTTTTCCTTGTTTTTTCTTTATTTTTCCTGTGCCCTGCAGACATAAGTGATGGAATGAAGGCAATGTTCACTGAGAAAGTAAGACAAGGAAGAAAAGTGTTTGAGTCAGTTAACCTTTTATTTTCACTTCAAATCCTGGCTGTGTCTAAGTATGTGAATATGTGTATGTACACTTGAGTGTGCATGTCTGTGTGTGTGTGTAGACCCTCAGTGAGCTGTGGAATTGCTTGGAAAATAAAGGCTTGTAGTATTTTTAACTGAGGTAGTTCATTTCCGAAGTAAATGTTTGTAAGAGTTGGGGGTTGGGGACTTTTGATCGTCACAGTGCCTGGGGCTGCTACTGGCATTTAAGGGGAGAAAGGAAGGAATGCTCAGTGTTCTGAAAGCTTTGGGACAGTCCCATCCAATCAAGTATGCTGCCACCCTATTGACAATACGGCCACATTGAGGGATGCTAGATAAAGGCTTTAGAGATAGATTATCTGGGTTTGAATGTGTTTCTGCCAATTTTAGCTCTGTGATCTTGGACAAGTAGTTTAATCTCTCTGGACTTTTGTTTTCTTATCTGTAATATGGAGGGTAATAAGAGCACCTACTTCACAGTATTGTTGGGAAGATTAAATAAATTAACAAAATAAGTGCTTAGAAGAGGACAGATAATAAAACACTCAAAAAGTGTTAGCAACAATTTTTATTTTTTTGTAGTGGGTATTTGGATTCCTTTACATATTGAATATATGAGAGTTTCTTCTATTGCATATGCTTTCAACAGTTTTAGGGAATCAGAAGCCAATGAACCAACATGTAAAAACTGTGGTCTGTGGACCCCTTGAAGTTATGAAGCTGCTGTGATATCACCATGGACATAAGTGTGCAGTAACCCTTGATGGGATAAAATTAGTCTGCCTTTCCTTCTCCTCCTCTCACGTATATGTACCCAATGATTTCCCTAGTGCACACATGGTTCTAATTAATAAAATATGCACTCATTTAAAGATCCAGGGGTTTTTTCAGTATGTATTTGTTCAATAAGTGGATACAAAAATGAATTTAAAATATGTAGGGACTATGGAATTTTAAAGAGTGTTTTTTCTTTATTATGCTTGAAAATCATGTGGTTCATACTACAGACCATTCCTAATCCTACGATAATAATGAAGACTATTTTATCCTTTTAAAGACTGACTCAGATGGCATTTCAAGATTTGTTACTTTTCAAGGTCTCATTCATGGACTCGAACAATAATTCTGTTATAGTTCTAGAGGGCACATTTGATTAAGTGGAATCTGTTAAAACAATGTAATACCATAGATATTGCTTTTAGAAAAAAAATCCCTTACATTTAGTTTACCTTTCATTTTTATTCTATTTTATGAAAATAAAGTCAAGATTCTTCATAATGGTGTATACTTTGGTATGATAACAATACTTCCAGTTGATTTTGTCCTATCTATTTAAGTAATTCCCCTACACTTTTTTGACTGTCTTATTTGGAGAGAAACACAAATACATATGACAGTATGTGGATTGAACCACATGATTCCTCCATGATATGACTATTGTATTTTTTATGAATATACAATGAGAGGTGTTAAACCTTTTCCTGCCTTTCCTGAATGCACTTTTTGATCTCCCTCTGGTGCAGGTGACCTGCATATACTGGATGCCCCAAATTCCGTGGAGAGAATGGAGACATTTTACAGTTTATTAAAATATGCATGCTTACCTATTTTCATTATTTATTATGAGGATTAAATGACTTCTTACAGGTCAAGTGCTTAGAAAAGCACAGACAAGTTAAACACATTCAGTAAGTGTCAGCTACAATTTTGATTTTTCTGAAATAGCTGGGAATGGGCTATTTGAGTTCATCTTATATGTTGAATATATAGAAAATTCCTGTAGCTTTAGACAGTTTTTAGCAAACTGGAACATGATGAACTAGGATTCAACAAATTCTATGGCGAGGATAGAGGTGTCTTGCACTTTATTAAAATAAGAGGACTTCGCATACCACTCTGGTGCAAGACCTTGATGGTGGGGGAGGCTGTGCATGTGTGGGGGCCAAGAGAACAATATATGGGAACTCGGCATTTTCTGCTTGATTTTACTGTGAAAATAAAACTTCTTAAAAAAAAGTCTATTAAGCACTCAAAATACTATTGAGATTAAGATTTGAATTGTAAAACAACAACAGGAATGTTTGAGTAATTAGGCATTTTTAGTACCAAAAATTTAAATTACTTCTTTTCTCTCATGTATACTCACACCCCCAGCTCCACTGGGGGTTACAAGAATTTGACATCATGAGGAATTGCACTTACTGATTTGTGTTTGCCTGCCTCTGGGGAAGCTCAGTCTAGAGAGGAAAACCGATAAGCAGGTATCTTTATGGCTGTATGACTGGCCTGCTCAGGGTACTGCTGGTTGGTCTGAAGTGCTCATGGTCCACTGGTTTACATAGCTGTGATCTGGGTATCATTTGCATTGTTTTCTTTCATCTTTACAATTCTGTTTGTGTTTTTGTGCATTAAAAGTTTGATTACATTCAAAATGTGACTATTCACCCATTATTCATTTTTTTAGTGAGGAAACAGAAACATTAAATAGAAAACTTGATGCCCAAAAATAAGTTCTCTATAGGGAGACAGCCTGGTATAGTGAAGAGCAGACAGAGTTTGAGGTCACCAAGTCTCAAAGTCATATGTCAGCACTGCCATTTTCTAGTGATGGGACTTTGGCACCCCAGTATCCTCACTGACCTTCAGTTTCTTCCTGGGAAAGCTGTGAATTTTGATGTCTCTTTGTTGGAGTTGTGAGAATTGGAGGAGGAAGGTAAAAGGTAAGCAGAATTATGTAGGAATGCAGACTGGTGCAGCCACTGTGGAAAACAGTATGGAATTTCCTCAGAAATCTAAAAATGGAACTGCCTTTTGACCCAGCAATTCCACTGCTGGGTTTAAACCCTAATCTGAAACACCAATTCAAAAGAACCTATGCACCCCAATGTTCATAGCAGCACAATTTACAATAGCCAAGTGCTGGAAGCAACTTAAGTGCCCATCAGTAAATGAATGGATCAAAAAACTTGTACATTTATATGATAGAATACTACGCAGCAGAAAGAAGAAGGAGTTCCTACCCTTCACGACAACATGGGTGGAACTGGAAAGCACTATGTTAAGTGAAACAAGCCCGGAGGTGAAAGAGAAATACCACATGATCTCACCTATAAGTGGAACCTAATCTGCAAAACAAACAAGCAGGCAAAGTACAACCAGAGACATTGAAATAAAGAACAATCTGACAGTAACCAGAGAGGAGTGGGGAGGGGGATAATAGGGGATAATGGGGGGGCATCAAGGAACATGTATGAAGGACACATGGACAAAGCCAAAGGGGGTGGGTTTGAGGGTGGGAAGTGGGGATGAGTGGGGTGGGGGGGCATGGTGGGGTGAAAATGGAGACAGTTGTACTTGAACAACTAACTAAATAAATAAATACATAAATACTTAAAAATAAAAGGTAAACAGAATTATGAGGAGAGTAAAAACACCTATCTCTGTGTCTGGTGCATAGTAGATGCTTACTAAATGCTAAGGTATCAATTAATGGCAATTGTTATTATTATCATTATGGTTGAATTTTTGATAAATGAGTTTTGTTAAAGTATTGTCACTTGTTTTCAATTGTGACACTATAGAGTGGTGCCTTAACAGCAACAACAGCAACGAAGGATTGGAGACTAAGCTCAACAATTGGCTAAGTAAATACACAGAAGTCTACAGTCCCCAGACAATATTACCCAAAGACTTTAGGGACAAGATACGAGAACTACCCCATGTGACCAAAGTGTACAAATAACTCCTTAGCATTCATGAGATTAGAGTGTGCTTGAAAATTTCCAAGAAATAATCCATATTGGACTATGATTTGATGTGGGTAACCAGAGATCTAATTTATAATCAGTAGGAGCTGACTAAAGTACAATAAGAATAAATGATAAACCAGGACATTACAAATTTAATTATCACCTATTCATTCCACAGTGTTATGTGATAGGTTTTGTGTTATGTGCTGGAAGTGAGGATACAGAAATTTATAGGACGTCATCATTAAAACCAAGTTTCTTAGGCTAATAAGCTAGCATCTATAACACAGATAAACAAAAATATTATGGAGAATTTTATGCCACAGTTGTTACACAGAAAGATATTTGGTTAACTTGGAACAGTCAGGGTAAATAATTATAAGGATGATGAATAAAGACTGAATAAGAACTGTCAAGAAAGACAAAAAGGAATGGATAATTCCAGGTAGAAGGGATAATGTGTACAAAGACAAAGTGATGGAACTGGCATGTGGCACAGGTGGTTGATCAGGGAAAATGCTGAAATAAGCCTGGAGGTGGAAGCAGGACCATGATGACATTGTTTATGTGCTGTACTAAGATGCAAAAGAAAAGACCCAACAATCAACAGTAGTAGGAAGGAGTTTCTTGGTTGCCACTGCTGGTGAGTGAGCTAAGTTTTTCAGGGACCCACATCACTTGAGTTTTTATTGCAGGTTTTCTCTCAGTTTCTTTTTCCCTGTCCTGACTCTGCTCCCCAAGGGAATCACATACCTTGTGGTCACACTGATCACCAAGGCTACAGAGCACTTTTGTGCCTTATGTGAAAGACATAAGAGTTCTTAGGAGTGGAGTTTTTGGTAGAAGAACAAAAATTATGGTAATATGGTAAAAAAAATCTGTTGGTGAGCTTACAAGAAACAGAATCTGTTCTATAAAATGATCCTGGTATCTCCTCACCCACCAATCCCTATCCCTGTTTTACTAGTTAGCTTGATTCTCCCAATTGTTAAATTCATTTCAGGATTTAAGAGACTGCCAGATGTTCTAAAACTCTCCCTCTGTGATTTCTCATTTGAGATGTTCTTGTGGGATTGGTTCCCACATAATGGATTTCCCCAATCTCTCTCAATCTTCTAAGACTCCTTTTAAGCAAAATCATCCTGCATACCTAGTGACTAGTTAGATCATCTGACCAACTAATTTATTCTCCAGTATTAATGGCTTATCATGGTTCAATAGCTTTACTTTACCAAAGAACAGTATGATTAATGTCTTCACCATGATGTTCCCATTGCCTCACCTTTCTTGCCTATACCCAATTTAGGCTCTTGGGCAACACTTCATGAATGGGAAATCAGTTTTTCATAAAACTTGTTTTTAATAATTTTCCATATAACCCTTTTCCCCACCCACATATGATACATAGCCTCCCCCATTATCAACAACCCCCACCAGAGTGATACATTTGTTATAATCAATGAACCTGCATTGACACCTTGTGATTGACCAGAGTCCATAGTTTATATTATAGTTTACTTTTGGTGTTGTATATTCTATGAGTTTGGACAGATGTATAATGACATGTATCTACCACTGTGGTATCATATAGAATTGTAATATTACAAAATCATATTTTCACTGCCCTAAAATCCTCTTTCCTCTTTTTATTCATCCTTCCTTTCATCTGTCCCCTCACAGCCACTCATCTTTTTACTGTCTCCACAGTTTTGCCTTTCCCAGAATGTCATATAGTTGGAATAATACATTATATAGACTTTCCAGATTGGCTTATTTCACTTAGCAATGTGCATATAAGTTGCTTCCATGTCTTTTCTTGGCTTGATAGCTCATTTTTATTGTTGAATAATACTACATTGTCTAGATGTACCGCTGTTTATCTATTTACCTACTGAAGAACAACTTAGTTACTTCTGAGTTTTGGAAATTATAAATAAACTGCTATAAAAATCTGGGTGCAAAACTCAAGATAAAAAAAACCCCAACTGAAAAACAGGCAAAGGACCTGAATAGACACTATTCCAAAGAGGACATATAGATGATCAACAGACACATGAAAAGATGCTCAATATCACTAATCATCAAAGAAACACAAATTAAAACCATAATGAGATATCATCTCACACATGTCAGAATGGCTATCATCAATAAATCAACAAACAACAAGTTCTGGCAAGGATGTGGAGAAAGGGGAACCTTTTTGCACTGTTGGTGGGAAGGTAAACAGGTGCAGACACTATGGAAAGCAGTATATAGATACCTCAAAAAATTAAAAATGAATCTGCCTTTTGACCCAGTGATCTCACTTTTGGGAACATATCTGAAGGAACCTGAAACACTAATTTAAAAGAACATAAGCACCCCTATGTTCATTGCAGCATTATTTACAATCACAAAGATATGGAAGCAGCCCAAGTGTCCGTCAGTAGACGAGGAGATAAAATAACTATGGAAACTTTACACACTGGAATACTACTGAGTGATAAAAAAGGGAAGTTTTACCCTTTGTGACAGCATGGACGAACCTGGAGAAAATTATGCCAAGTGAAATAAGCCTGTCAGAGAAAGACGAATACCATCTTACTTTACTCATGTGTAGAATCTAATGAACAAACAGAACTAACAAGAAAAATAGAGACAGAGACAAAGGCAGAGAGCAGGATGAGACCTAAGGACGAGAGGGACTGAGCAAAAAGGAAAAAGGACTCATGGACATGGACAACAATGTAGTGATTGAGGAGGGAGGAGATTATAAGGGGACTAAGTAGTAATGGAAAAATACAATAAATAATGCAAACAAAATCTGTGTGAAGGTTTTTTGTATGTGGATGTAAATCATTTCTGAACTTTTTCTAGTTTTTGAAGCAAGCCCATTGAAGTAAAGAATGAGTGAAACAATATCTTTACTATCAAAGGATTCTTTAATGTTAAAAGTTCAGATAGGTTTCCGTAAGTGGAATGACATCATAGAAGGCTGACCTGGGTGATATTTGTGGAGAGCGGTTTTTAGTATTTCAAATCACTTGGTCATAGGAGGTCAAAATTTTGCTATATTGAGGTTTTGTGGGCTTTTTTTTTTTGCTAAAATTCAGTGATTCTCTCCCTTTTCAATCTCAGAGCTATAAACTTTAGTGGTCTATTTAAAGGAATTATAAAAGCCACATTTGCAGTGGACAACTCAACTGTTCTTACTTCAGTTAGACAATATTTAATATTGCTGTTCAATGTCTTGAACAGCAACTATAATTAAAGAACTCGACTTTGTCATGATTGAACTCTTTTTCCTGTGAGATGGAACATTTACTGTCTTAAATATGATTTCACATATTGTCAGCAGGCAAAGTTCTTCGAGGAAATGTACTATATATTTCTGGAGAGCACCACTATTTTATTCTTTGAGAATGGTGGCCTTAGAGCTGTGCAGTACTGCCAGTTTGCCTGGTGGGTTATCACACAATGTTTGTGTAACTTGGGCTTGACTGTTGCTTTATTCTTCCTTGACCTGTTCTTTTGACTAACTCATACATCCTGCTCAGCTCAATGTTCATCTGATGAGCCACAGTAATATTGTCCATATTAACTAGAATAAAATTAGATCTTGTTCTGGACTTAAGGTCAGTCTCAGCACTGAGTTCTAGAGGGTTGAATGAGATGGGTGGAGGGTGTTGTGACTATTTGTCCTTGCATAATTTTGTCCTGATTACATGTTTTCACTTGTTGCAAAAGTACATTGGTACATGTAGATTAAAAGTCACCCATATTAACTTTCAAATCTTTTAAACAGAGTGACCCTACTTGTACTCAGACAATTTATACACAGATATTTATACAAACAACCTATCAGCATAGACATCAAAGTTTATAAGCCCTTTAAATTGAGAGACTTGGTTTCTTTCTTTGTTCCCCTTGTATTGCATAAAGTATTGAGTCACCATTTTGACTTCCTTTCAGTCATTAGCTGGAGGATCTTCCTAGTATCACAGAATAATTAGGCTTATTCTGCTATTATCACTACTTTGAAGAGTCTCTTAATACTTAAATGAGGAACTCCTCATCTCTGAGTGTTGAAAATATAGCCCTTCATGCTATTTTTAAAGTTGTAGAGGTATGGATTTAACTCAACAATTTGTTCACACAAATGTGACTATATTCTCAAGGGAGAAAATACTGTTCAAATAGACAGAAATATAGTTGTAGAGAAACTCAGTCTATAGTGCTTGCAGTTAGAAGCTAAAAGAAAATAATTTGGTCAGGCTAATAGAAATAATTTTAGAGGTCAGGCCAAGAGCACAAAGTTTAAAAGTATAGAAGGTTGTCTTGGGAATGAATTCCTTATGAGAAACCCTAGATGACCTGCTATTCAACTGAGCTGTGTCAAATAACAGAGTTGATTTTTCCCAAAAACTTCCCTCAAATTCCTCCATCTCTTTTAAAAATGATAATTTATTAAAATGAAAAAGATAGTGAGTAATAACTAATTGCTATTGGAAATTTAATACAAAGACTATAATTGTCATAAATGTGCATTTTTCTCTTTTTATTTTTAAAGTTTTCTTATTTCACTTTAATATAAAAATAGATATATTATTTAACATCCACATATTTCAGAAGTTGTCCTGAGCCTAGATTTAAGCCTTTAGTCCCTGCATATACCACCACTCAAGAAGAGAAGAATTTGTAGCAGGAAACTATTTCATGATCCTCAAATATCTGAAGAATGTTCTTTTTTTTTCATTTTGTATTTATTCATCTATAGTATCCATGTACCTCATATGGTGCTAAATGCTTGGGATATCAAAATGGAATAAATTTTTGTCCCAGTAATCCAGAAGTTCTCTAATAGTGGCACAAAGCAGATATATAAAAATACCTAACTAAATATCAATGAAACTGAGCATCCATGGAACTACTGATAAAGGAGAGGTGGGCTGTGTCTGAGTATCTAAATTTACATTTCTGCTTACTCTTTGACCAAGGGCTGCTTTATCATCTTCTATTGTGAATTGTCCACAGGTTTTTCCCATGAGTGCTGTCCTTGCATTGTGAATCCTGGCTTCTAACACATCATCCTCTATCATCTACCTATTGCGCAAAGCTTAGCCAGATGTTAGCACATGGAATGCAGTGGTCTAGTTTTCATTTGCTTAACCAAGACCCAGTTAAGCAAATAATGAACTGACTGAATCTATGAATCAAATTTTAAAAAAGAAATATAGAATACTAGTGAAGAGTTAAAGCTCTAGGAAAAAATGTGTAGTCTAAGAATCTCTTTTTCAATACTCATGTCTCATTCATAGACCATGAACCTTGAGGTGAGATGAATTGGTTTATAATTTGTCGTAACCAAGTATTTTTGCTTTTTGTGAAGAAGAAATAAGATAATTATGTAAAAAATATAGCATGTTGCTAGTCATATAGTAAGTGTTCAATAATTGTGGGCTTCTGTGGTTTCTTGATTAGCATCATCATATTCCTGTTTCTGCTGCTAAAGGATGATGGCCCTTCTGCTTGGGGATAAACTTGGGGGTTACTTAGGTGCTGTGATTTGAGGGACAGTGGAAAGAAACATGTCAAAAATATTCTCCCACAAGTCTATAATATTTTGAAGTTGTAATAATGTTTGCAAAAATAATTAACTCTAAATTAAAACTTTTCCCATATTCTAATCTATTAACATCTTAATATGCGGAGACAAATGAAGACTGGTGTGGGACCCAGGGTTTTTCTTCCATCTTCCTCTGTCATAATTGACAAAAATTACTGGGAACTTGGGGGAGAGAATCCAAAAGGGCACTAAAGGTAGATTTCACCTATTTTAATTTTATGAAAAGATGAAATTTCTTTGCCTCTCCTTCTTCACTTTATAGGTATTAGATCTAATCCCCCCAAATCCAGGGTATCAACCAAAAATACTATTTAGATGGCTTTTCCGTTACCTACATGTATGTCTGCTCAAAGTTTGAGAATGTATTGTCTCAGAATGCACTAATTAGTCTATTACATACTGTAGGCAATGGATAATGGTGAATGAGATGCATCAACCCATCCTCCTGTTGAGAAGAGCTAGAAAATTTGGATATAAGGTAAAAACAAAACATTCACTTGAATTCTTTATAATTAACAGGACAGAGAGAAATCTTTGCAATCTCCTTGACACCCATAATGAATTCTATCAAATAGTTTGAAAAGAAATACATGCATTTAGATCAATTCTACCAGAAAATAAAGAAAGAACACTCATTAACTGTTTTTTGTGGCAAGCATAACCTTAATACTAAAGCCTCATAAGGATACTCTGAGTAAGAACCTGTACAGGACAATCTTACTCATGAACACAGATACAAAAACCTTAAACAGTATTGGCAAACCCAATACAGCAATACCCAAAAAGGATACATTAGATTAAGTTATACTTTTTTCTTCTTTTGTTAAATGTATTTTATTGATTATGTTACTTCAGTTGTCCCATTACCCTCCCTTCATTCCCCTCCACCCTGAACACCCTCTCCTATCCACATCCCCCCCTTCAGTTAATGTCCATGTGTCGTAAGTTTTTTAGCTTCTACATTTCCCATACTATTCTTGCCCTTCCCCCTGTCTATTTTCTATCTACCTTCATTGCTACTTATTCTTTTTACCTTCCCCCCCTCTCCTCCTCACACTCCCCTGTTGCTAACCCTCCATGTGATCTCCATTTCTGTGGTTCTGTTCCTGTTCTAGTTGTTTGCTTAGTTTCTTCTTGTTTTTGTTTTAGGTGCAGTTGTTAATAATTGTGAGCTTGCTGTCATTTTACTATACATGTTTTTTATAAGAATGCATAATTAGTTTATAATTAAAACAATCAGTGTATTTCACAAGCAAATGAGAGCAATCATGCAGCCCATCTCAACAGCTGGAGAAAAAGTTTATGATAGAATTCAGTTCTGATCAAATATCTTAGCAAACTATGAAAACAAGGGGATTCTTAATTTGATAATGGGTATCTATAAAGACTTCCAGAAATATCATCCTTAATGTGGAATGCTGAAAGTTTTCCTCTTGATTTGAGGAAAGGAAAAAAGTGACTAAATAATCACTTCTTTTCAAATTGTCTTGAAGAGACTAACCAATGCTGTTGGTCAAGAAAAAGGAATGATGAGAATTGGGAAAGAAGAAATACAATGGCAATTATATTTCAGATGATATGATTGCATAAATAGAAACATCTGAGGCATCTATGTATAAATTATTAGAATTTGTAAGTTAATTTAGCGAGATTGCTGTGTAAGAAGGCAACAGAAAAAGCATCAATTGCATTCTTATATAGTATATTACTGGAGAAACTGAAATGGACTTCAAAGATAAGTATTAGCCAGTTCACCTAGCCAAATACAAAATTTTAGAAAAGACAAGAAGTAGTAATCTGCATCTGTGGAAGGATTTTATTCCAAATAAAATTCCTTTTATTTGGTAAAATAAATGGTAAAATTCTTTACCATTCCTTTTTTTTAAAATGGGGGGACCTCCAAAAACCCTGGAATTATCTTCTGGAGGGTGGGCCTCTTGTAGTACAGGCTTCCCCAGCTAGGTTAGTGTTCTAGGAACCCTTCTGTATCAGTGTACCAGCTGTTGTGACAGGCTGTGTTTGGCTTCAGTGAATTTTTTGTAGACTCTTTCAACATCATTGCTCATTTCACGATGGGTGATTTACGAGTGCACCTGCTCACACTACACTGAGTGACCAGCAGTTTTTGACCAAAAAACTGTATGAACCCCATGCCCTACCCTCCCTAGTTACCTGATCTGGCCCCTAGGGACTTTTTTTTTTTTGTTTCCCTGGACGAAAAAAGTCCTCAAAGGGAAGAGTTTTGACAAGGTGGATGAGGTAAAACAAAACACAGCAGAAGCACTAAAAGGCAACAAAATCAACAAATTCAAAAACTGTTTTGAGCAGTAGGAAAAGTCTCCATAGATGTATTGCATCAAATGAAAAGTACTTTGAAGTTGACTGAAGTTTAAATATGTAAGAATAAATACACAATTTTTTATAAATAAATTCTGTATTTTGAGGGGTGTCCCCCTCATATAGTCTTTTTTGCAGCAGAATCCCACAGGAATGTGATAGTTAAAGAATAACTTTGAATAAAAGAAGTTATTTGAAGAAACAGCCAATTCTTTGATCTGGGCATATCAATATCTGTTAACTTCTTCCAAGATAGCAATGACTAGCAAAATCTCAAGGCCATCATCAATAGTTAAATGGGATTTTGTTCTGCTGTATTTCCTTGCTGCTTTCTTCCCAAGTGTCAGCGTTTCCTCGTGATCAGCCTCTCTCTTTCCAAGCCCTTCCTGTGGTGAACCCAAATGTTGTTTATCAGGTGGGTGTAATTCAACCCACTAAAATGCATCCTTGCCAATGGGTTTCGTGCTATAAACTCCAACCCCCTCTACCTAGCGGCATGTGCGTGTTGTTCTCAAATCTGCGTCACGAAGATCTGTAGGCAGAGGTAGGTGGTACCAAACAGATGCGAACTTTTTTTTTTTTGAGCTTTTCCTTTGTCATTTGGCACAATAGTAGAAAAGCAATCATTCCTTAGTTACAAGGATTTAGACAGGTAACTGTTGGGCCTATTCCCTAACCTTGTCCTGCCCTGTGTATTCTTCCAGATCTTAGCAGAGAAAAGAAAGCATATAAGCCTTGCGTTCTGCAGCTTATTTTAGTCCCCTCATGCTTTGTTATGTTACTACACCTGGACTGTACTTATGTACCATAGATACCTAATTAGGAATAAGGGCATGAGGTGCCTGAATGGAATCTGGACCTATAAACATATCATTTACTTTCACTTTTATATTAATAAAAAATGTAATTGATATTATTTGCTTCTAACATTGAAACATTTAAAATTGACTTCTAATACTCAGAAAATATAAATGTTTTAATTAATTAGCAATCCTTTGTAGATTTAGTAGACATTTAAGAGATATGAGAAAAGAAAATGAGAATATTATGATAATACAGAATTTCTTTTTTAGGTACTCATTTTGTAATTTAAAAAAAGGTTTATTTTAAAAGCACACATATCAATATTAACAAATGAGAAGTATCATAAGAAACTGGTAACAGTGGATAACTTTGTAGAATTGGGTGGCATAACAGCAGAGAGTCAGATATATTTTCACTGTATCCCCTTCTGCATCTTTTGAATTCAGCACCATGGTTAGTATCTATTTAAACACAAATGGTTTTTGAAAAACCACAATGATGGGAAACATGACAGACATTTAAATTTTTCCTATTTAACTCTTTCCACATCAATTAATAAAGAAGTCCTTTTAAAAAATATCCCCTCTCATACCAGGAAGAAGAGCAGGTAACTCCCTATGTTTGGGGTTTGGAAAAATCCTGGTTTAGTTAAATTCTAAGTTAAAAAACCAAATCCAAATATATGACCTATGTTATTTTCTCTTATTTTTTTTCAAACTGTTTAATCTAAGGTGAATTTCAAGGTTATTTGGAGATACTTTTCAGTTGGATATTTCAGATGTTGTTTTCAAAAGGTTATTCATAGTAGTTTAAATAAACTTAAAAGACTTTGAAAACAAGATGTGCCTGTTACATCTAAGCAAAATCATTTTAGAAATCAAAATTGTGACATTTGAGAAGGATTTAAACTTGGCAGAATTACATCTAGAAAAAGAACAGTAGATCTTGAAAGTATTGGAAGCCATGTGGTTTATAATGAAAGATTTCACCACATTATCAAATCACTTGTTTAAATTCAAAATCTTTCCCTGTCTTCTAAATAATGTACAGTTTCATCCCTTCCTGTTTTCAGATTTGTAAGTGAATACCAGTTTAGCTTCAGAAGTATTGCTTTTAATTTTCATTTAAAAATACCAGCTTTAGAATGTCTTGTGAATTACACAGTGGATTCGTTGCATTAAATCAGGAGGGCTACTTTTAGAAAGGAGAGAGATATTCACACTTAGTATTCTGATTGACCCAGGTATAAATCCCAAGGTTATCACTGTCTGTGGATGAGTGAGGATGGCCACTTCGCTGGGTCCTTGACTTTTAGTTGTAATAGTCTACCACTTTGGGAATGTTACCAAGAATACCATGTTATTTTCTAGGGGACCTCTTCAACATCTATTTTCAAATGACCAAGTTATTTTTTAAAATATCTTCACTTGTTAACATTAAATCAAGCACTTATTTAATTAAGTTAAAAATGACTTAGGACTTTCATACTCATGTTTCTCTCTTTCTTTTCACTGCACAGCCTTCTAAGCCATAACAGGCATAGAATGTTGATAATACTAAATATACTAGGATTCTTTAACACATGATTTTCATATCATTTTAAGCATAAGCCTGATTTTTAAGCAAAAATCATAGATTTTTTTCAAGATTTATATTTCAGCATTGGTCATGATTCACTATTTGACATTCATACTAAATATTGATATTTGGAGTATATAAACTCTTTTAGCAAATGGTCATCTGCCCCTTGTCTGGAACACATGATGGTTTTGTTGAGAGCCTGCCCCCTTTCCCTGGCACAGCAGTGGGCTCCATCTCACCTCCTTTACTTCCTGACCCAGGGCAACACCTCACTCAGCCCCTTCAACCCAGAAGGCCGCCATCTGGCGTAGAATCCCACTGACTTGCTTTGAGTGCAGCTACTTCAAGTGATGACTGCTTGCTCAAGGAAACCTAAGTTTTCCAAGCCTACCAACTACTGAAAGGACAGGATGATCTCACAGCTGAGCTGTCTCCTCTGACAATACGCCCAGGTCCTTGCTTTCAAAATCTACTGAGCTGGAAGCAGATGTCAATCTTTTTGCTCATCTATGGTCCTGGTGTCCATGGGGACGGCATATAGTTTTAGTTCTGTCATTGGGTTATTGAGAAATTGCAGGATTGTGATCACTGTGACTTTCTTTTGGTATGTAGGCACGCAATTTAAGTGTGAATGTTGCTTAAGATGAAAATCAGGATAACAATGACAGCTTTATTTTTTTAAAGAGTGAAATTAATACAAACACAGTTGATGAAACAATTTACTGATGAAGTGACTTTAGTGAGTCCTAGACTGGGTGGAATTATTCTATTCTGACTTGAAGAAGGCAATATTTCTCAGTTCTACTACCTCTTTTGGTTTTATGGGATTTTCAACCTGATTGTTTTCATTAAGCAATGGAGTATCTATTGTAAAGTGAAAGATATTTATACAACAAAAATGGGTGTATTTAAAGGAAGTGAGACTACTGTATAGCATTGTTTTGAGCTTAAGTTATAAACATTTTAAGCTTAAATTAGTATAACTTCCAGTTCTTTTCCATCATTTTCCCAAGAATTTAGTTCCAGTTTTTAAAATTATTTTTATTTTTCTTCTCTGGGTTATTTAAATTCTGTATTATTTCTATCTTTGTCACAAACTGAAGTATATCAATATCCCGGTTGGGGCAAAAGTAGGTTTACAGTTGTGAGTATGCAAAACAGAGTTTATTTTTGTATTATTATTTACTAACTATATTATTTTTCATATGAACCACTGTAAACCTACTTTTGTCCCTCCTTGTATATTTATCTTTATAAATGATAATATCAAGCAGAATTGTAAAAGTAATTCATTCATCAGATGTATGTTTAGGTGTTCTCAATAATTTGGTTTTAAATTTTTTAGGCAAGAAAGGACAAAAATAATCTGAAAGTTTGGTGAGGAAAAGGAAAGTATCAATGAACAACTGGTGAATTGGATACAGACAGTACTAGCTATATCTCTAGTCAAGTTGCTATGCAACTTAGTGATTATACTTTGATTTTTTATGATGCTAACTCAAACTCTTCATATTTTAAACTCCTCTGGGGGTAAATGAGATAAAATGTTCATTTGTGGAACTGAACTAGAGATAACCTGAATGGTGGATTCCCCATTTGCTCTCGCCAATGCTCAGCTTCTGCCCTTGAACCAAATTGGTGCACTCTCTCTCTTCCGTTAGAATTCATTGCTTCTAAATATTCTCTTATGTCCTTCTTTTTAACAGATCTTTGGGCAGTCCACTTAGTCAGTCCTTCAGTCATGTCCAGCCTTGATGTACCTGAGTCAGAGAATGAGCATAGCTTAGTGTAGGATGCAGACAATACTCTAAATGTATCTATTTTATGATTCATTAAAATTACCAATTAACTTGTTACTCCGTTCACTTGGAAACTTGGCATAAGTTTTTAGTATATTTCCAATATATTTTCCAATATATTTTCTTACTTATATAATTCACTATTAATCAGGAAAAACATTTTGAAAATTCCTGGTTAAGATCTATGTTATCCAAACAAGTTAATGAAGGAATAATGTGTAGGGTCATCTATATATTTTACAGCTTTGTAAAGATGTCCTGGATATATCATGATATCCAGGATCCCCCTCCCCATAACTGCATTTTAATTGAAGATATGGCAGGAGAATATAGTGGTCACCATAGAAAAGAGTGCAATTTTGAACATGGATGAGCACATGTGCACAGCTGTGTATTTAAATGAGAGTAGTGGCTAAACAATGGGATATTTAGTATTGATAAGATAAACGTTTAGCATTTAGTGTGTGTTTTATGAAAACATATTTAAAAGGTACTAATGTGTTTTTCCTTATTGGTTTTATCTGAATTACCATGAAAGTAAAGCCCAAATCCTTGGCAAAGTCAAATGATATTTCATATTTTTCATTTGGCTAAATGTTGTCAGCTCCATCAAGGTATTGTGGAGATCACATGGAGGGTTAGCAACAGGGGAGTGGGAGGAGGAGAGAGGGGGGAAAGGCATGAAGAATAAGTAGCATGGATGGTAGGTAGAAAATAGACAGGGGAAGGGCAAGAATAGTATGGGAAATGTAGAAGCTAAAGAACTTATGACACATGGACATGAACTAAAGGGGGAGAATGTGGGTGGGAGAGGGTGTTCACAGTGGAGGGGAATGAAGGGGGGATAATAGGACAACTGTAATAGCATAATCAATAAAATATATTTTAAAAAAAGGTATTGTGGAGTATGAAATTGGTTTAATACTACATTGCCCCCCAAGGCCATTAAAATTTTGGGTTTTTTGAGCATTGTTCTAGTCAAGATATTTACAAATTAATCTCATTAAAAAGTTAAGATCATGGTATACATGTGTTTTTGTGCCTGTACCATTCTCTGAAATAGCACAAACACTGGGTTATAACAGAGTTTGCTTCCTTGTGTACCCCACAGTATGAAAAAGTCCAGTGAACTTCAGAATGTGAATGAAAATGAAACTGAGGCTCAGTAATTTGCAAAGAGGTTGTGTTTCATCAATATGTGTCTTGTATACACAGTCAGCATGTAAAAATAGATGGCAAATATGACCAAGAGTTTAAAATTATGAATTATACATAAAGTGTGTGCTAAATTAATTAAAGAATTAATTAAGAAGGGTAAGTTCAGAAGAAAACTTGTTGATGTTGGACAATATTGGATAATGGTAGTCATTTTCTACAGTTGGTTAATATAATTTGACTCATAATGTTGTCCTTTGGTAAACTGTTACAACACATATATGTAGCTTGTTAACAGTTTCATTAATTTCTATTAGTGGAAAAGCTATGAAAGCCAGTACACATAGTAACAAATGTGGAGGCAGATGGTTGAAATCAGTGAAACGTGAGCAGTTGCTGAACTAGTGTACTTAATTAGCTTTCTCCATCAGAACAGTTGAAATGAACTTGTCATATTGTCTTCTGAAAATTGAGATTCAGGGAACAATCATATTATATTAAAAAATACTCACATCAAATAACTGTGGGTCCTGACCCATGACCATTAGCTTGTTCTGTACTGAGTCTGCTTAGAATGAGTGGGACCTTCCCCATTAGGGAAGACCACCTGCCCTGACATCTTTTCACTGCCCGTAATGGGGACCACCGAGGAAGAAGAGCAAGTAGAAGTTGGCAACTGACCGCAAAAGTTTCTTGATGCTGTTACTTCTTGTGAATGATTCTCAGAGCAGGTGAAACAGACTTTTCAAATAATTTCACAAAAGAGTATCATCTGCAGTGAGAGTCCAGAAAATTCTAACCATCAAAAAAATTATAATAATTTTTATGCTTGGGCTATTTCTTGCTATATTCCTGGGACGGAAAGAAGGGGAATCAATTCTTTTAGATACTTATCTTTGGTCAATTCTTATTGATTTGAGTTTGGCACTAATAAAACAAGTAGTTAAAGATGGTAGAGATATTGATTGAAACATGGTTCATATATTGGAAAAAATGATGGTATTCTGAATTGTTTAAGGGGGTTCTCTAAATTTTGGTTGAGTGTTATACAGTTTATGTCTGCTGAGGTTTATATAATTTTGGAACACTTTATTATGCCTTCTGACAGTAATGTTTTATTTTTTTCTGTATTTTTAAGACACATTTTTTAACTTTGTAGCAGAAGTGAATAACTAAGCTATCCGTATATCAAAGGTTCCATGATACAGTCTTTATCTATTTTTTAAGAGGTGGGAAATGAATATTTATTGAATGCTTACTATGTGTTTGGCCCTATTCTAGGTCACATTAGAAGTGAGCTCCGGGTGATATGTTTACTGATATAAATCTGAATGACAACTATAAACAAGTATGACTCGTTAATGACATAGTTACCCTTTCCCCTGTTAGGATATACTGTGAGTTTCTTTCTGCTGGTGTTAGCTTATAAATTGTTTGATTTAGAAACTACAGAGCAGCTGCTGCTAATGGTTTGGCCTTTGTCATCTTCTGTGCCTTCTTCGTCACCCTAGACTTAAGAAAAAAGTTAGAGTAAGATCATTGTATTCATAGCACATTTATAGTCACTGTGCCAAACACCTTTGAATTTTTTGAGATCCCAGAGAATGCATACCGAACTGTTAAAAATTATCTTTATAATATGAAATCTAATAATAAAAAATTGAAGTGAATAAGTTTTTACATATCTACAATGTATAATTACAAAATAATCAATTGTTATTTTACTGAACTCTTAAATAATAATATATAAATAATACTTATTCTGGAAAGTGGGTCCATTTTTTACATGTTTGCTATGAGAAAAACTTTAATATAAAATACAGTCAATCTTTATTAAACTATATTTCAATTTCCATGTTTATGTGTAACAAAAAAAATTTGTTGCATTAAACCACTAAAGGGCATCATATTTAAGCCCTCAATTTAATATTCTTCACAAAAGATGAGAAGATATTAAGCTAGCTCATTAGAATTTAAGAATAAAGTTTAGGAATACTGAGATGATCATTCAAAAAATAAAAGAAGTTTGCCTTGGAGGGGTGGTTCAGTTGGTCGGAGCATCATTTCATACATAAAAGATGCCATGTTGATCCCAAATTGGGGGGTCTACGGGAGGCAATTGATCAGTGTTTCTCTCTGTTTCTCTCCCCTCCCTTTCCCCTCCCCTTCCCCTCCTCCTTCCTCTCTCTCTAAAATCAGTAAACACATCCTCTGATAAGGATTTAAAAAATTAAAAAAGAAAGAAGCTTAATGATAACAGGTATAAGATAAAGAATGCTATTACAAATACTATACATGTGAAAATCTAGAGATGAAGTTAAACCACAAACTAAGTAATCAGGTCAATTGTACTACCATTTTTAATATTGAGCAACATGGGACTGGCTCTCTAAGCAAAATTGGAATCACCATAGTTATATTTGTACATTCTAACATAGTTTGGTGACTTAAGCTCTTAGCTTAAATTATTCTCACTGAACTTTTAGTATTATTTGTTACACACTCGTTCTACACCATGCACTAGAGCTGTAATGCCTTAAGAATAGAGATATTACACCATTACTCATCTTTCCAGTCATTGTGATAAACAAATTGCTAGGTGCTCAAAGAATGTCTTGATTCAAAAGCTTTTACTCTGAATGTTAGGAGTATTGAGAAAGCTGCTTCTAATTTGGATATAGATCACTCCTACTCTAACAGCAAAAATATGAAATAATCTACAAAACTGTAACTTATTTGTATTCATTGGAGAGATTGCAATGCAATCTTTGAATTCCAAAGGATGATAAATTTTTACATGGAGAGGAGGGTTACACAAAATTTGCCTTTGGTAGAGCACAGTAAAAAGAGGAAGCATCCACCATGGCCACTGTGGCTCAGTTGGTTGGAGTATCATCCCATAAACTAAAAGGTTGCAGGTTCAATTCCCGGTCAGGGCACATATCTAGGTTGCAGGTCCATCCCCAGTTGTGGCATGTGTGACAGACAACCAACCAATATTTCCCTCTTACATTGAGGTTTCTCTCCCTCTCTTCCTCTCGTCCTCTTTCTCTAAAAATCAATAAGCATGTCCTCAGGTGAGGATTTAAAAAAAATAATAATATATATGAAGCATCCATAAAATCAGGTAAGAAGAAAACAAGTATGTGATTGTTAGTTTTATTTGTCAACCTGGCTGGACAAATGCTCAACTTGAATGCTCAGATATTTTGTTAAACATTATTTATTATTATTGAACTTTGTTATTATTAACATTATTTTTGGATGTTCCTATGCAGATGTTTCTGGATGAGATTAACATTTCAATAAGAAGATTTAGTAAAGTAGGTTGCCCTTCTTGATAGAAGTGGGCCTCATCCAACCCATAAAGGCTTGAATAAAATAAAAGGCTGAGTAAGGAAGTATTTGTCACTCAGTAAGGAAGGAATTAAGTTGAGACGTTAATTGTCTCCCTGCCCTTAGACTTGGACTTGGACTGGAACATACACCATTGGTTCTCCTGCTTCTTGGGCCTTCAGATTTGAACTAGAATTTATACCATCAGTTTTCTTCTTCACAAAATATGCAAATAAAACCACCATACTGTATGCCTTAATCTTATATGGTGATATATATCAATTATTTATCAATAAAACGGAACAAAAATTTAATTTCAAAAGGAAAAATCAACACTATTGTTGATTTATAATGTAATTAGGGATAAAACATATAAAAGCAATAAAATAAGGAATGAATGGAAGGAAATAAGGTTGTGTGGTTATTACAACCTATTGAAGGGATGTATTTTTAGAAAGTAGGTTGTGAGAAGTTAAAGATGTATATTGTAAACCCTATAGAAAATACTAAAAAGTAAGACAAAGAGCTATAACTAATAGACCTATAAGGAATATAAAAGGGAATCAGAAAAAAATAGTAATTTAACCCAAAAGCAGGGCAGAGAAGAGAAAATATACAGAATCTATGACACATTTAGAGAACAAAGAATAAAAAGGTAAATTTAAA
Organism: Trachops cirrhosus; assembly: GCA_028533065.1. Classification (NCBI taxonomy): domain Eukaryota; kingdom Metazoa; phylum Chordata; class Mammalia; order Chiroptera; family Phyllostomidae; genus Trachops; species Trachops cirrhosus. The sequence continues at coordinate 58,646,317 of CM052541.1, forward strand.
TCTAACCATATTGGTAATTATATTAAATGTAAATGGTGTAAACATGTCAGTTAAAAGCTAGGTATTGTCAAATTGGAGCATGATACAGCTATATTTTGTCCACAATAAGCTCACTTTCAATATAAAAATATAGATATATTCAAAGTAAAGTAATGGAAAAAGATATACCATGTAAACACCATCAAATGAAGCTGAAGCCAGTGTGTTAGCATTAGACAAAGCAGACTTCAGAGCAAGAAATATTACAAGAGACACAAAGGACATTACATGATAGTCATTTAATCCATAAGCTATAACAATTCTAATTATGTATTCTTCAAATAATAGATGGTCAAAATATATGAAGAAAAATCCTGATAGAACTGAAATGATACAGAAACAAATACACAATTATGGGTAGAAAATTGAAAATTTCTTTCTTTACAAATGATACTCACAGACAAGAAAGTCAGGAAGAAGACTTGGGCAGTACTATTAATCACTCTTACCACACTGACATTTATAGAATATTCCAACAAACAATAGCAAATTGTATTTTTAAGTGCACATAAAACATTAATGAGGATAAAACATTTTCTGGGTCATTGGAAATGACACAAATAATAAATAATAGAAATCATGGGGAATATGATGGTCAGATGAAAATACAACCAAATTAAAATTTAATAGTAGAAAGACATCTGAAAAATCCCTAAATATTTGGAAATTAAACAATATGCTTCTAAATGTCCAATAGGTTAAAAATATATCACAGTAAATTAGAACTATTTTAAACTGAATGAAAATGAAAATATGACATTAAATTTTGGGGGACACAGCCAAAGAGCTCCTAAAATGCAAATTATAGCATCAAATTCTTATATTAGAAAAAGGAGGCAATGACTTTTTTTGGATATAACAACAAAAGCCCAAGATTCAAAAGTAAAAGTTAATTGAGACTACATCAAGCCAAAAACCTCTGCACAGCAAGATAAACCATCAACAAAATAAAAAGAAAACCTACAGAATGGGAGAAGATATTTGGAAATGATATATTTGATAAAGGTCAATATCAAAATATATAAAAGATTTATACAACTTAATAGCAACCATCCCCCCAATCTCCCCAAACAATTTGATTTTAAAACAGGAAGAGGACTAGAATACCGTATGTTTCAGACTATAAGACTCACTCCCCCCCCCTCAAATTTGTGAGGAAAAGGGAGGTGCATCTTACTGTCAAATGTAGCTTACCTGGCTCACTGTGGGGGGTCGGTGGCCTATGTTATTTATGTTCTTAAATATTTTACCACATTTTTTGCTTCAAAAAATTTTTTTCCTATTTTCCTCCTCTAAAACCTAGGTGCGTCTTATGGTTAGGTACGTCTTATAGTCCTAAAAGTACGGTAAATATTTTTCCAAAGAAGAAATATAAATGACAACAAGTACATACATGGTGCTCAACATCATTAATAATCAAAGAAATACAAGTCAAAACCAAAACCATCTCACATCTGTTGGAACTGCTATTATCAAAGATCAAGAGATAAAAGTTGCCGGCAAGGATGTGGTCAAAGGATACAGACTCTCAGTTACAACATGGATAAGTTCAGGGGTTTAATGTACAACCTGGTGAGTACATATGGTTAACAATACTATATTGCATATTTGAAAGTTAGAAGAGTAGAGATTTAATGTTTTTACCATAATGAAAACAACAAAATGTTTTATGAGGTAAACAATGTGTTAACAAACCTTATTGTGATAAATGTTTTGTAATATACAAGGTCCGGAAGAAGTAACACCTGCCTGAGTGTGGTTGGTAGGGTAATAACATGGGTGTAATCATTTATAGTTTTAATTTGAACATTTCACCTAATATGTCATATGGTACACTTGAGTGTGATATTGTTATGGTACAGAATTACATGTTTATTATTTTGTAATAAAAATTGTGTAATAAAAAGGGGGCATCATTTGTACTGGACCCTGTATATATGTCAATATATCCCATTGTGTATCTTAAACTTACACAGTGTTTTATTATGTCAATTGTAACTCAATAAATCTAAACATCTAATCTTCCATTTAAGACTCCATAAAAACACCTATACTGAATGAAACTACAGGTGTGAAAGTATTAGACCACAAGTGAACATGATCAATATTGAAATTTCTCCTTTGCAAACAAATAAACAATTAACATTAAAAAATATTCCATAAAACAAGAGGATATTAAATGTAAATAAACATAAGGAAGAAAAAATGTGAGTAAAATCAACAACATAAAAAAGAAAACTAATAGAGAAAATTGATAAAACTAAAATCTGGTTCTTTGAAAAGATTAACAAAATTAATAAGCACATAGCCAGACTAGGGGGAAAAAGAGAATTTAGAAATTTCCAGTATCAGAAATAAAAATGATTACATTACTACAGACCCTCTAGACATTAAAGATGAGAAAATATTAAGAGTAATTTTATGGTCATAAAATTGACCACATAGATAAAAGGGAAATTTTTCTTAAAAAATAGAAAATGCCAAACTTGACTCAAGAAGTAATATACAACATGGGGCAAAAGTAAGTTTACAGTTTTGAGTACATAAAATGCAGAGGGTTTTTTTGGAATATTATAAATTATTGTATTATTTTCAATGTGAGCAACTATAAACCTACTTTTGCCCCACCCTGTATAATCTAAATAGCCCTATGTCTATTACAGATATTTAATTTGTAGTACTTCCTGTTAAAAATCTTTCAATAATGACAATTTAAAGCCCACTTGATCTCACTGATAAAGTCTATTAAACATGTAAGGAGGAAGTGATACCAACCTTTTACAAATTCCTCCAGAAAAACAAGAGAGGATAGACTCTCAACAGATTTTATCAAGTTCTATTATCTTGATATAAAACTATACAAAGGCATTACAATATAGGAAACTACTGACTAATGTTTTCCATAATTATATGCTTAATAATATGTCAATAATAAGAAAAGTGTTTACCAACATATTAGTAAATCAAATCTAGCAATGTAGCAAATAATAGTACAAAATTACAAACCTGGATTTATCCCAGAAATGCAAGGTTTGTTGATCATCTAAACAGCAATTGATGTGCTTTACTATGTTAAACTAAAAAAGAATATGAACATAACATTACATTAATATATATGAAAAAATGAAATATCACATAAATCAATTGTATTTCTATATTCAAGATATAAACACCTAGAAATTGAAGTAAAAAATACCATTTATGATAGTTTAAAAATTCATGAAATACTTGGGAATAAAATTTCAAAAATAATTATGCAAGACCATCATAATAAAAGTCACAAAACATTATTGACAGAAATTAATAAAGATATATATATAACTGGAGAGAATACTGTGTTTATGATTCAGAGAACTCAATATTGATAAAATGTCAGTTCTCCCCAAATCAATCTATCAAATCTCAGCAGGTTCATTTTTTTCTAGATATCAAGAAGCTGATTCCAAAATACATTAAAATCAAAGGGACCTATATTACCCCAAACAATTTAAAATATCCAAAAATTGGAAGACTTGTACTATCTGATTTCAAAACTTACTATGATGTTACCCTAAACAAAACTATGTATTATTGATTTAAGTATAGACACATTGAACAATGGAACAGAGTTGGGGCTAGAAAACAGACCCACACGTATATGGTCAATTGGGATACAGATGCCAAGGTAATTTCCTGAAGAATGAATACTTTTTTTAATATATGAGATTGAAACAATTGGGATCTAGATGCAAAACAATGAAATTTAACACCTATCTCAGATAATAGTAAGAAAATGGGCTCTAAATAATTATAGACTGAAATGTAAGAACTAAACCCACAATAATTTCACTAGGAAAACACAGAGAAAATAAATTTTATCTCAAATTTGGCAAAGATATCTTAGCACACATGCACACAAAACATGAATTATGAAAGGAAAACAAATTGATAATACTGCTTTATAACTTTTAAAAAGTTACTTGCTTATCATCACCCTCATTTTTCTTATCTGTAAACTAAAATAACTTAAACATGTGTGTTTCTTACTAGAAATTAGGACAAAGCTCTGAACAAGGGCATAGAGGTGAACATTTTTGACATGAAATGTGTAACCACATAGAATAATATTACAAATTGACTTTTAGAGATTAAATATTATTTTTTGAAATGTGCCCTGTGTTAAGACATTGGTGAATACTTTGACAAATCAGTGACCCAGCCTTCCTTTTCTTCACTTAAGAGCCTAAAGGGCTAATAACATTTTGATTTTGGCTCCTTATTGATTATATAACTCTAACAAGTGAACAGAAGGGCTTATTTTTTCAGAAATTTGGCTGAACAGCTTGCTGCACATTTAATCAAAACAAGTTTTTATTCAGACCAAGCATGTCACTCTTGTGATATGAGGGAGGGGACAACAGACAAAGGCCTTCACAGGATCTTGGAGGTGAGGCTTGACTAAAAGAAGGGGTATTTATTTGGGAGGCTCCTGTAAGTTTTTGTTTGAAGACTGTGTTTTTCTGATGTCTTATGGGGAACTGATCAGTTTTTGTGATCTTAGCTATCCTTGAAAACAATATGTCTTATTTACATCAATGAATCTATGGTAAAATTGGTTTCATTATACAGAGTGGGGCTAAAGTAGGTTTACCATTGTGAGATACAAAACAGAGTTTATTCTTGTATTATTATTTATTAATTATTGTAAAATTTTCCATGTAAACAACTGTAAACCCACTTTTGCCCCACCCTGTATGTTGGTTTACTTAAAGTCACAGAACCTATCAATGATGTTAAGTGAGAACTAACTGTAATTTGTTGTTACTGGATGATGTGGCCTATAGATGTCAATTAGATTCAGTTGTTTGATGGTGTTGTTCAGTTCAACTACGTCCTTATTGATTTTCTGCTTGTGGGATCTATACATTTCTGACAGAGGCGTGTTGTAGTTCTAGCTGTTTTCACATATTTTGATCCCTCTTTATCACTGATAACTTTCCTTGCTCCAAAGTCTCTTCTGCCTGGAATTAATGTAGCTATTCCTGCATTCTTTGATGAGGTTAGCATAGTATATCTTTCTCTCTATATTTGTTTTTAATCTATATTTGTGTTGCATTTAATGTGGGTTTCTTATAGACAACATATAGTTGGGTCTTGATTTTTGATCCTCTCTGACAATCTGTCTTTTAATTGGTTTATTTTGACCATTAATATTTAAAATGATTATTGATATATTTGGATTAATATTTACCATATTTGTTACTGTTTCTTTTTTGTGTCTTCTATTTTTTGGCTTCTATTTTTTCCTGCTTTTTGTAGTTTTAACTGAACATTCTATATGATTTCATTTTCTCTCCTTTTTAAGCATATCAGCTATACTTTTTTTATCTGTAACATTTTTTTAGTGCTTGTCCTAGAATTTGCAATATACATTTACAGCTAATCCAAGCCCACTTTCAGATGGCACTGTACTGCTTCACAGGTAGTGCAAGTACCTCGTGGTAACAAAACATTCCTAATTCCTCCCTTCCATCGCTTGCATCATTGTTGTCATCTGTTTTACTTATACATAAGCGTACACAAGCATATGTGTATATACATATTTATAAATAATTGCTAATATTTTTGAACAAATGGTTATCCATTAGAAAAATTAAGAATAATACAAATTAAAGTTCTTATTTTACTTTCATTAATCCATTTTTCAATGCTTTGCATTGCTTTATGTAGATTTGCATTTCTGGCCCATATCATTTTCTTTCTTTCTAAAGAATTTCTTTTAACATTTCTTGCAAGTCAGGTCTACAACTTTGTTTGTGATGATAGCACTATGATTAGGTGTAAAAAAGGAACATTTGGTTTTTAAAAACATATACTGAAGTATTTATGAATGAAATAAAATTACTTCTGATACTTTCTTTTTTTTTAAATTTTATTCATTTATTTTTAGAGAGGTGGGAAGGGAGGAAAAAAGAGAGCCAGAGAAACATTGACGTGGGAGAGATACATCCACCGGTTGGTTACCTGGTCCACAACCCAGAGAGACTGGGAGTCAAGTTGACAACATTTTGGTTCACAGGCGGCACTCAATCCACTGAGCCACACCAGCCAGGGTAAGATTTTCTTATAATAAACCAGAAGGATAAAAGAGAAAAATAAGAAAGTATTCTAGAGTTTATTTAGTCTAAAATTTTCATTTTAATGATAAAGGGACACACCCAGAGAGGTTAAGAAGCTTATCCATTGAGATCAAGTACAGTTAATGGCAAAACTGAAACTACAGTTAATTACTGACTTCAATTCCAGTACTTTAAAAAACAGAAATTTAAAAATATCTTTACATAATCTCAATTAAATTGATTTGTTTAACTAAACAAAAATTAAGGGAAATTAAAAACAATGCCTAGATGAATAATGCTAAAACTTTAAGCAACTGAGTTATGTGTTAATGACATTTTGCTTATGTTGAATGAAATGCAAACTATAAAAGACCTAACCTTTTCTTTCCTTTTATTATATTTCTTTTAGGGAAGCAAAATTTCCACAGAATTTTGTGTCTTAGCACTTTAGCACCATTCTCAGTGTTGCCCTGTTTCCGTTTGCACTCCTTGTCATATTTGCAAGCTGTTACACGCCCTCACTGTGGCCTTTCCCAGGTGTTGGCGATTTTCCATACATCTGACTGTATAGACTTCCATTTTCTTTACTCCGATACTTTCACAACCTGATTTTTTCTCAGTAGTTTCTTGAAAGTGACTAGCTAATATGGTAAAGTAATTTCTGTTGAAGTGTTAATGCATGATAACAACTTGGTTTGCATATGTTTTTGTTTTGGAATGTTTGAGTTATATGGAAATGTTATGAACTAAAAGGGTTCATTTTACTGCATGAATCAAAGCCCAATCGAATGTGAAAAAGAGTTTACATCACAGAAAATTAAGGTTCATTTTGAAGGAAATGGCACCAAACCCAGAATCACAGGTGATGGTGGGGTTAGGGTGTGGTCTCTCTTGATTGGTCAGTGCTGTTATTGGGGGGTTAATCATTGCATCTGGTCCTGACCCTTAGCCATGGTGTGGCTCTGTCTGGTTCCATAAGTGTGTGGTGGGAGGAGTTGTTCGCTTTTCTGGGCCTGGAGCAGAAACACAGCTGAGCCCTAGATGTTATCTCTAGTTTGACTAAAACTATCTCTGGTCAACAGACCTGAGGCTTTTTTCCTTAGATTATTTGATGCTGACCAGAACCTCATTGTCCTGAAAACTTAAATGATTAAGGGAGTAGACGTGCAAGTGAGAGGGAGATGAGTGAGTCAGGGTGCTCCCAGGCTGGACAAGGCCAGTTTGATTCAGAAGAAAAAAAGGAGTAAAGAAATGCAGTGTCTCTGTGGTTACAGAAATTTAGGCACCATGATAGACTGGTGAAGACTAGAAATATTTTTCAATGGTGGGTGGGAAAACCTTCATGTTCCTCTCATAATATTACAATAGCACCTAATCTTGTAATACTTAAATTCATTCTTAATCCCACCTACTTCAATATTTCACTATTATTCAGTATTTTTTACTTTAAGTGCCAGAAATAATCAAAGTATGATTCTAATAATTCAGATGATTATACTGGTGTGCTAATATTTACTTCCTTTTGCTATCCATTAAACACTGACAAGAATAAATTTTGGTTAATTTATTTCAAAGTTATCTCCCATTAATCTTTTTAAAATTTGAATTTACAATACATTTATTAAAACAACTTTCCATAACCAATTACAATGCAGATAAAATGTTATATTTACCATTACCACTCAGAAAGTTTATATTTTCCACTGCACATAAATGAGAAAAGATTAAAGTCTTATACGTAAGGCTTAAGTGCTCTTTCACTTAAAAATCTTATTATTTTTGAAATTTACATGTACTTTAGAAAGTTTGAATCAAATTGAATTCTCTTCAATTGAGAAAAAATTGAATTCTCTTTTACATCACCTTTTTTTTTCATTTATCTTTCTTACTATTCATTTACCTCTCCTATTGCTAGGTGAGTTTTTAAAACATTATGTTTGCCTTTTGTTCTTGAGTCCATAAACTTCCTGCTCTTTTAGAAATATAGTTGATATGTAAGTCCAAAAGAGAATCTTGGAATTAGCATGTTTTTTAAACCAATTATTTCTTTGTTAAAACTAATTTAAGTTAATTTCTAAAGGCTAGCTTGAAATTAAATGTAAAGTTAGCATTAATCAAATTTCTTTTTGTCAGGTAACAAAATGTCAAGCACGCATTTATGCTAAAAATATGTATCAGATATGATGGATAATTTTAGGAGAAAAAGGACACAAAATTGAAATTACAAGAGAAGACTGAAACTTCACACATAAATATGGTTGAAAAATATTTTAAGGCAATGTATAAGCAAGGGCTCATTAGCGTTGCTCAGGTGGCCAGCGTTCATGGGTCGTTCAGCATCTGAACAAGAGTACCTACTGGACCTGAAGCGAGCTGGGTTTGAATCATGGCCTGCCTTTTTTTTTTTCCTAAAAGACTTAGGATAAATCAAACACTCAGAATACAAAGTTTCTTTCTCTAAAAAATGTGAATAATCAGAGGTATGCTGAAACTTTTTCAAACTGGTTTGTAAGAATTGTTAAATTTTTAGGAATTTGGAAATCTGGTTACTAAACACTGTCATTAAAAATTAAATTCTATAAACTTTTCAATAAATACTGTTAAAACCAAAGGTAATATATACTTAAAACTTAACAGCTGTTAATTATTTTGCTATGTTTTATTATTACTTATGCTTTTGAGGTGATTCACATCAATGATATCTGTAGAGTGAAAATATATATAATAGTATATTCACATACTGATGACAAAAATTAGGGCTTAATTTATTGGTTTATTTCTAGATTTAAAAAGGTGATGGCAAATGTTAACATTGCAGGTTAAATCTCAAAGTGTATCAGCTTGTATCTGAATAGCGCAAAATATATGTGAGGAATTATTTTTCTAGTATTGGAAGTAACCAATTAGCAAAAAGTTACTCATTGATGAATGGATGAAGTCCAACATATGTCTCCTTTTTCATTTTATCTTACACAATACCCTAAATGAAACACCAACTTACATTTATGTTGAACTACTCTTGCTTCTCAGTTGCAACCAAGGTTGGCTACAGATAGAAGAGATGGACAAAAATCAATGAAAACATTCTGTGAGAATCAGTTAGCTACCTGGAATTTACATTAAAGATTATAGTATGTTTTGTCTTCATTTAAACATGACAGAATAGAACATCCAGGATATCTGCTACATAGGTGGTCATTGTTGATGTTATTGTACTTTTAAGTATGTCTGTATAGTGAAGGAGAAGTTAAGAAGTTGAATTTATTAGGAAAAGTGTTTAGAATAGCAGTGTTTCATGGTAGATTCATTGCAGCATTATTAACAATTGCCAAGACATGGAAACAGCCCAAGTGTCCATCAGTAGATGAGTGGATAGAACAACTATGGGATGTTTACATGATGGAATACTATTTGGCCATAAAAAAAGAAAAAAATTTACTCTTTGCAACAGTATGAATGGACATGGAAAACATTATGCTAAGTGAAATAAGCCAGTCAGAAAAAGACAAATTCCACTCATATGTAGAATCTAAGGAACAAATTGATATAACAAAACAGAGACAGACTCATAGATGGAGAGCAGTGACAGCTATGCAGGAGAGTTTAGAGGGTAGAGGGACTGAGGAAAAAGGACTCATGGACATGAACAACATTGTGGTGATTTATTGTTGGGGGTTATAAAGGAACTAAGTGGTAATGGAAAAAATTACATTAAAGATTTAAAAACAGTGGAGTTATGAATCAAGATAATCTATGACTGATATAACTACAATAAAGAGAATTCACTGATGTTCAATTTTGTCTTTGTTTAATTGTTTTGCCTTTTATCTTTAGCTTATGGTTAAGATAAGATGGTTAGGATGGTTTCCCTCACTAGCATCACAGGGCGGGTTTTGAACATACAAATTCTTGGGCTTCAGAGCCAATGGACTAAATCAGAATCTTCAGAGACTGGGAATTTATCTCTTACAATTCTGGTGCAGCCAACCCAGCTACACCTGAGGGCTGGGGCTTGAAAAACACTAGAAAATAAGGAGGTGAACCCTGAGTTCTTGATTTTAATTCTGCTTCTGCTTTTTCCCAGCTCTGTGAACCTGGGAAAATTACTTGACCTTTCTGTGTTTTGATTGTCCCACCTTTAAAGTGGGAGCAATGATAACATGATAATGAAGTTGCAATGTATAAGAAAATGGAAGATATATAGTATTGTTAAAAGAGAAAAATATTCTATGATTTTTGTGTCTCGTATTTTTTCAAATTTTGTCAACATATCTGTAACTGTTTGAGTCATTATTTCATCCCCTCTTTTTCCCCCCACAAATGAAATTTGTCATATATAAATACTAATATGGTGAAAACTTAATTTGTATTATTTCTATGATAAAAATTGTCACTTCCTACTGAACAAATAACTGACTACTAACTTAAAATGATCTATAGGAAAAGTTTTATTAATAAAATACAAAGACTAAATTTTCTGTTTGTTAAAAGTAAATTCTATTTTTATTTCAGATTTGACTAAGGAATTTTAATTTCGTTGGTTATTTTGTGCTGGGATTTGTAATCCTGAATCATATCTGTATACAAATGTGTTAAAGATATATTCAATTCTAAATTGTATTAAATCAGTTAGCCATCTGTTTTAGAGAAAGTTACCAAGTGTTTAAAATTAAACTTGACAAATATTTCATGAAAAGTATGTGTGAAAAAAAGTTGACTTAGATTGGCTTGAAGTACTTTTTCCTTTCAGCCACAAGATGGTGCTTTTGCACTCTGCATTTCCATTGAGAAAGCAAAAATGTCTTTAAAATGGTTGACAAAAGACTTTAATTTTATAAGAATCATTAGAGTTCAAAGTGCTTGTTATCATTTCCAAAAAAGCACTCCTCACTACCCCTGGGTAAGAAATGTTAATATAAATGTGTAAATGAAAAGCATTTTTTTAATCCAGAGGGACAATTCATTTTATCTGTTTTAAAGCTGGGCTGTGACTTTGAGCATATTTGTTATTTCTGTTCATAACTGAGGAAAGTCCCTCCAAGTAACCAACATCTGTATATTACTACATAATTCCCAATATATCATTTACCCATTTTAAGATGCCCAAACTAGAACTTGTGAAATGCTGGTCACAGCAAATGATTCCCTAAATGTGGTTGGTTGGGTTTAAACGTGAAAAGGTGAAAAGAGGGAATCCTCTAAAAATAGAAGTGTTGTGCTTCATACCCAAAATGTCTTACTTTCTTTTGTCTGTATGCCATTTCTTCATTTTTTTTGCTCTTTTATCCCGAAAGAACTCTTCTTAGCTTGTACTATATTGAGATTAATCTTTCCACATGCCAGTAAAAATTTGGGAGTTGGGGGTACCTGTAAGTACCCTTCCTTCAACCCCTGAGCTGAAGAAGGCATTCTCTGTATACCATCTCTTGATCTTCCAACTGCTATGCCATCAGCAACAACATTTCTGTGATGCCTTTTATTTTTGGGAGGGGGGGTCAAATGCTCTGCTTATTTTTTATTGTTGTTGTTTGCTTTAAAAAAAAATCCGATGAGCTCATTCAGACTTTACTGCCTTAAGAGAGTTTCATGAGAATCAAATATCTCATAGTCTTACTCTATCTTGCCTTTTAAAATATAAGCCACTAAAGCAAATTATGTTTCAAAAGAGAATCACCATCTATATGCCTGACAGGTCTTTTGGAGACATTGTATCCCAGGTTTTTTCATGAAGATTTGAGGAAACTTGTTACCATTAGGAAAACAATAACCCAGAGTTCTCACCCAGGAAGGACTATGATTTCACCTAACTTCAAATTTCAACTTCACACCATTTTGAAGGTTGTTGTTCCCCGCTGACCAGTCTTTTGCCTGCTGTCCCATTGGCAATGCATGAGAAACAGTGCTGTCTCTGTGAAGCATAGTCTTTTTTTTCATTCAAGGATCATTATTTTTTAAAATAAAAATTTCAGTTGCCTATCTCAATTTCTTGCCTATTGCAAGTTGTTCCAAGCCTTCATGAGAATGGGAGCATGGACTAAAGTGAGTCAAGCTGAGGGGAGGCAAAGAAGGAGGATATGGGCTTACCTAACTGGTACGGAGGCAGCTAGGAGACAGCTGCATAAAGGACTCACCTCTATAAGTAGCTTCCTGTCTTAAGCAGCTACTTATAGTGTCCCAAAGTCTCCAGAACAATTTTGTTTGACCTTTTGTTAAAGACCGCCTCTACAAAGCAACCGATTTTCCTGTTCCCAAGGGTGGAGGGTTGAGACACGTGTTTCTGTTGCTATATATAAAATATGTATCAAATCATGTGGTTCCTGTGTAGTACCAAGGACGCCTCAGTAATCTAAAAGTGGTAGAGACAATTATAATTCTCAACTCCAGAATTATGTTATGTCCTTGTGATTACCACTATCTTGAGTATCATTATTTCTTGAATGTTACTCCTAAGAGAAGATTGAAAAGTGAGAGCTCTCCTGTGTAAAAACAAAGGGATGTTTCAGGGTGGTGTCAGTAAAGGAAACTTGGACTTGTGATCAGCATGCATGTCAGCTTAGTAATGCCTAAAGTGCATCAGTTACTTAGTGTGACATGTCAACCAGAGGGGTGCTCCCATGCCCCGCCACTTGAGGGGACAAAAGAACTCTTTGTCGCACATTGCAGAGGTAAAAAATATTCAGGTGGCTTTTCTCTGCCAAGTCTTCCATGTCCATTGTTTTTGTCAAAATTGAGAAGAGAATATCTGCCATACAATGAAATATATTTTTATAAATGCCACATTACATTTCTATGGGAAAGTATACTGCACTCTTCTCCTCAGGGGCATGACAGCTGTTTAGATGTGAGGGTAAGAAAGTGATTCTCAGAACGGCATCACCCAGAGTCATACCTGTTATATTCCTATGCTCCTTCAGGCTCCAATGTGACTCTAAGGAAAAAAGTGCCCAACCTAATCAGATTTTTAATGTTTTTTCCCTATTACCAAAGTCTTTGTCATAGTTATACTTGCCTTTTTCTTTTCTTCCTCAAGGAACTTCAAGTGGCCCAATATTGTTTGCAAAACTGGAGGATGACTGCTCTCTGGGAAGGGATCGGATTTCCTGTCCAATTTAAAGCATGGAGGAGGAAACATTCCAGGTAGTGCTTCCCACCCACCTCTAACTTGTCAGTCATTTCATCAAGTATGATCACCTGACCTGAGTAAAGAGCATGAAGGAAGAGGACAACAAACACCTGGGAAGTCTCTTCCTTTGTCAAGGATGGAGATAGATGAAAAGAAGCTGTCCTTGTGTTTTGAAACGACAGACAGGATTAGAATCAGGCTGAGCAAGGCAGTTCAGTATCTTGAATTAGTCAATACTCGGGCTCATCCTTGTGGTATTCAATTTGAAGAAGAGGAAAAGCTGGTACAGGAATTCGGGGGTGAGGTGGGGAAGGTAGGATGGCTGGGGGAGCCTGTAGGCAGGGTAGTGTGACTTCGATGGCTCACCACCAACTGGGGCATCTTCCAAATTCTACATAAAAATCTTGCCACTGGTAGCTTTTTATAATGAATGTGACCATTGATATCAATTTGAACTGCAATTTTTTCTAACATCTGACTAAGTTTGTCAGAGGATAATTATTTACCATTTTGATGAGTCCAGGCGGTCCGCTAATTAATTCTTCAATGGGATGCTTGCCATCCTTTTCGTTCCTTAACACTGCATACTGAGGGTTGCATAGCTGGGATTGGCACGGGGCCCACCATAATGATTATACACGTTGAACGTTTGGTGCCAAGTGCTATTTAATTCAGTTTCCCTGAGGTTAGGAGGGAGAGCTTCTGCTGTGCCATGTATTTACAATTTTTAGAAGAAGAGTATGTGAAAATGTGGTGTTACATTGGGCACTTTAAAAATTCTTAACCCAGTAAATATTGGAAAATAATTAGGACTAGGTACAAATGTATTACAAATCTGGAAATTAGTATTAAATGCATTTGTTGGACTGAGAATCCAGCAACATATTTAACATTTCTCTCTGTAAACTTGACCACAGCACAAGAAATATCTCTGATTCTTTCTATATAAGGGCATAGGAAAGAAGTAAATGAAGTGCAAGGTCATAACATCTTACTAATCAGAAAATAAATGAGGAGTCAAGTTAACATATTTTAAGTGAGTCCTTTTAAAAGATGGAGCTGGAAATGATAATCAGATTTGCCTACTAGCACAAGATTAATGAAAATGTTTAATTGACAAAGATTGTTGATTAGTTATGTTTTCTTGTAATCTGTGCTAGAAAACTCAGACCTGGAGGTATATTATTCAGTTTCATTTTCTATACACTGCCTTTTTAAAAATTCCAACTTATTTTATGTTAAACTGCATTGGAGATGCAAGTTATGAGCAATATTTCACTTAGGACAAGACACCCAATTAAGTTGACCTTGTCATTAAGAGAATCATGTGTTTCATTGCTGAATTTAAAGCTTTGATAATCATTTTAATGGTCCTTCAAAATGACCAGAAATCTCTAGCAACAGGGATTACAAATTCTCACATTTCCCCAGGCAAATAAAGGACAAGACAGGCCACCTAGTCATGTTCCAAAAGGCTTTTTCCCTTCTTTACCAGATGAGTATTTATGGCAGACAAGCTACCTCTAGGCTTTATCAATGATGATGATAAACTGAGAAGGAATGGCAGCTGAAGGAGAGAGGAAATACACGAAGGCAAGCATGAACCGTCGACTGGGGTGTCAGTGTGCGTCAGAGAAAGGCACAAAGCGACTCAGGGAACTCCGGGCTCGGGAGAAGCGGAGTGCCGCGGACTGACTCAGGAACAACTCTTCAGAGCTTTAAAAATTCCAGGAAGTTGAAGAAAGCTAAAGAACTTTTCAATTTCCACAACTGATATTTTCTAAAACTTGGGCCATATTTATAATTCAGAAGTTCTTTGGCATTATTATTCCTGTCCCTTATTGGAATGCTCAATTTTTTTTAGCATTGTTACAATAACACAAATATGGGTCATGTAGTTCTAGAACTCAAGCTGTGACTATCTGGCGTGGAACACCAAGTCCTGTGCAGCTGCTTTCTTCCTCTGCTACCATCTCTTAGAGTCTAGGGTGACTGTGGAAGGGTTTAGTGGTTGTTTCCAACAATGTGTATAAGAAGGTTTACCTTCTGCAACTCACACTTGTCTGACCTACCTTCACTTCCTAGTCTGCTAAGACAGAACTTAGAATTTTCATTCTATTTCAACTCAGGAATTAAGTTAATGCCATATTTGTAGTTTACTCAACATTTAAAAATCATTGCTATAATTAATTTAATGAAAAAATTAAAATAGGAACAAGGGTCAATGCCTTACAGTTCTGGATTTTCATGGTCAGTGTGTGACAGATAGTGTCATGGAGATCTCACTGATACGCCAGTGTAGGTTTTGTTGCTCTCTCATTGCTAGGGGCTATAGACACTGTGACCTATGCACTCTATTTAATATGCATAATAGCTGCTTGCTTTCCCAATCCAAGTCAAAATCCAGTTTATCTTGTTCTTTGGAATCTTGTGGCTCTTCCTGATGACTTCCTGAGAGAAGCAGATCCACAAGATACTTGCTTGGGAGATGTGCACACACCCCTGCTAGTTCTCTTCTCACCAAACACTTTCAAGTGTTCCAGACTCTTTGCAAAGAAACATCCACCATCCATATGCTAACCAGCATAATCATCTCTGTTATCCATCCTATAATATGCTATATTAAAATTCCATTTTACAGGTGTCAACAGTGATTGCAACAATCATTCTCCTTACCCAATGCGCTTTCCTACACTTAAATTGTTACTTGTGTGTTGAATAACTCCTTAAGCACCCCATTACAGAACAAGGGGTATCCATCAGTAATAGATCTTTTGAGCATGCACTTACCCCCAGACTATGTATATTTATTTACTTAGTAGATTATATTTATTAGAACTGTACTATATATTATATTGTTGATATAATATATATTATGTTGTATATTTAGCAATAATAAAATAGTGATATTAACATTGTATGTTAAAAACTAATATATTTATACAGGCTAGTCCAAAATAATATGTAGTATATTATAAAATAGTATTGTTTACATTATATTATATGGACACAAAATGTAGGAAACAAAGAGCATGATATAAGAAAGTAAATGTAAATGTAAATATAAGACAAGTGTTTTCTTTCCAAACTTAATTGGTTGTCTTAAAACACCCTAGAATTCATGCATCACCTTTGCCAAAAGCTGCCTTATTCTAGCAAGGAACTTTAATGGAATTGTTACTACAAAAAATGTAATTTAAAATTATTTTATATTATGTGGCTTGCTGATTTACTCTTTGACTTCACTTAGCAGTCCTTAAGATAACATTGGAAGTAATTTGCATCTCCTGATGGGGTACTCGTGAAGCAGTGAATAGCATATCCTGAGTAGTAATGGAAAACTGGCTTGAGATTAAAAATTTTCTCTGAATAGATTTAAAAGTAAATAATTTACAAATGTTTGACTTCATGGGGAAAAATAGACATATGAGGACTAAGCATCTTTCTAAGATTCATGAAGTAAATGCCTAAGGTAAAAGTAGAAACAGAAAATAAGTCCCCAGACCTCATTGTTCTGAAAAGTACTTTGGTACTTTTGATACTTACAATTTCTACAGTTAAAGAATACACTTCATCACTATGCACTTATGCAGATATTTTTAATAATATGATAATTTCACTATATGTTAAAGTCATTAGTTAAAGCCTTCTATGTATATCACATGTCCAAAATTCTTCTCATTTAGATAACCTTTCACAAAGAAATATATAGTCAAGAATGGGAATGACTATCAGAGAGATTATATTATATTAAAATGTCAGTTGGCATTTTAAAATATTTGAATTGATACAGAGCATTGACCAAGTTGTAAGTTAATGTTGATTGACAATCCCTCTTTTAACATTGCCTATAGCTTGGGCACATACACTGTACATTGCCTTTCACGCCAAATATCATTTCAAAAGTCTTTACTTTTTGGCCTGTACAAACAAATGTGTTTTAAAAACACTTGTTTGTTTTTAATATTTTATAAAACATAAGTGATACTTTCAAAACTTCATGAAAATTATTAGTTCTCTTTCCCAAACAATGCACATATTTAGCAAATGATACCAAATTAAGACCCCTGTTCTAGTATGATTACAGTATAAAAAATTTCTTTCACATGCCTCAGTTCAAAGGAAAATGATTTTTGATAAAGTTATATACAAAGTGAAATTTATTATTTCTTATGAATTTAATATATGAAATTGGAGATGTGCCTCTGAGGTAGCAGCTTAAAGGAACAGGATAAGGAAACAGAAAAGAGGAGAACAAAGTAAGGGGCAATCTTCCCCTACTGTGATTGACATTTTCATTCTTCAGGGATGACTGGGTCAGTGACAATGTCAAGAAAATTCCGAAAACCATGAGGTTGATTACAGACTTTGTTGAGTAGAGTCTCAGCCACCTCTGGGGGTCTGAGTGCCATAGTGGTATGAAGACAGGTGGGCCTTATAATTTGGGGTTGCGGTCTGAAACAGGGAATGTGAGAACAGAGGCCAAGAGTCAGAACAATTTGGAAAGAGGAAGGGCAGTCCTGTACAACTCAGGAACTAGAAGAAACTCATGAACCAGCAAGAGTTCTATTTGCCAAACCACACTGAAGGTGGGTCTAGGTATAGGTCTGTTTGAGAAGAAAAAGGAGGACTTCCTTAAAGCCTAAAGGAATGGTCCCTACTTATTAATAAATATATGAGCCCTGACAGAGATTACAGCATTTACCAGGACAATATGGAGTTTAGATTTTATTGAGTGGTAAATAGAGAATACTTGGGAATTATATTACATTGAGTCTTTATGGAAAATTATTCCAAAGTTTCCCTTATTTTATTGAGTGTCTTCCATCAAATTATATGTTATTTTGCCACATCCTGAGGTCTATTTATAGACAATCAGTGCTTTTAAATACTTTCTTGCCCCAGGGTCTTTCACATGTGTTTTCTCTGTACTCCGCTTTCCTATGATTTTGTATGGCCCTCTCACTCATCTCCTTTGGTTATTCCCTGAATGACATACTTTCTGTAAGGTCACTTTGTACCATCTTATTTAAAACTATGGCCCTCCTTTAAGATTCCTTATCTCTTTGCCTTGCTTTATTTTTCTCATTATTTCACATCAATGATATCTTTCTTATTTTTTATATTTACTTTCTGTCTCCTCCCAATATAATATAACATCTCAATGGAAGAGCCCATGCTTCTTGTTCACTGTTATATCTCAAGTGTCTGGAACATCGCACATATAAGGCACTCGATAAATATTTATTAAATGGATAAATGAATATGGAAAATAGGTAGTCTCATTTATTCATCCAACAAACATTTATGCCATAGCTTTTACTTGCTGATCACCATAGTGGTCACTTGGGCTCTGATAGCACAAAATTGCATGGTCTCTGCTCTGAAGGAGCTTATAGTCTGTCCACAAAGATAGACCCATAAGTAAACACATATAACACAATGATATAAATGCCACAAAGTACTGAGAGAATGCAGGATAGGGAACAGTTAACTCTTCCTGGGGTATCAGAGTTTGCTGAGATGTTGAACTTTGAGCTGTATTCTTAAGGATGAGTAGAAATTCATTAGGATGAAAAGGGAGGGCAGGTTTCTTTTCATGGGCAAGAATATGTGGTTATAGTCAAAGAGACTGCTGTTGGGCAATTATTTTCAGGCATGTGACTACCTGAAAAAAAGAATGCCTGTCAGCCATTTTGCACTGAACACCTCTGA
This sequence comes from Trachops cirrhosus, assembly GCA_028533065.1. Taxonomy (NCBI): domain Eukaryota; kingdom Metazoa; phylum Chordata; class Mammalia; order Chiroptera; family Phyllostomidae; genus Trachops; species Trachops cirrhosus. Next base: position 58,665,292 of record CM052541.1, read on the forward strand.
AGATGATCTTTGGCTAGCAGCATGGACTTCCAGGTACAACATTTCTATCCTTGTGGTCTTCTTTGCCTCTTTGCCAGTGTTATGCTTTTTCTCAAAAAGAGCCACCTCATATTCTGATTGTTTTATGCCAAGTTGGTGTGTTGCCTGTGATTGTTTCCCAGCATTCCACAGCTTGACGTTTGCTTTAGTGTATCCTTATGGTGTTTCTTATGCCTGCCCTGCTTGCAGGCTACATATGTTGTACCATTTTACACTTGGAGACCTTCCAAAATATGTGAGGGAGAATGAGACCAAATGGTTGCCTTTAACCAGAAGTGGGTATACAGGCAAAAAATCCTGGATTCCCAGAATCAAAGAGTTGAAACAGACTTGTGAAGTCTTCTAGTTAATTTTCTGGACACTTGGCAAGATTGCAGAAAGCCAGTCCAGGAATACCACTACCATTTGCCCACATATGACTAAATAAATCAATTCTAAGTAACAACTGAGTATTAAAAATTGAGCATTGGATGTACAACCATCACTGGTTAAGATAATACAAGTTTCCATTTTTGGTAATGTATTCATTCATTTAGTGCTTTCTTTTTTTCCTTTGTAAATTATGGAGAATGACAAGGTACTATGATGTAAAAAATGAAGTAACTTTAATAACAGCCTTTCATTTCCTGGCAAAAGTAAATAAACTATTAAGAAATTAAACAACTTTTTCTGTTTTATAAAACCTAATGTTTGGAAGGAATTCCTCTCTAAGAGGTCTGTTACTGATGTGGAATCCTTTTACCTTTACATTGACTCTGACCTTTCAGAGTGATGCAAATAGTCAGCACTGGTTAGAAGGTAACCTCGTGTTACGTAATCACACTCAGTTCTGTAACTGGGGCCTCACTACAGTCTACACTCCTAAGAAGAGTCAGCCCTAAGAGGTACAGAATATAGTAGTGGCAAAAAGAGAAATTACGGGAGACTTATCAAGACCAGTATCACTCAACAAAAATGGAAGGTATTACAACATACAGTGAAAATTTAAGACATGATCTGTCTATCTCCTTAAAGGATTCTTGTGCTAATTGAGAAGATTGCATATACACACTGGAAAATAGTATATGGTACATGCTGAGTATCCTGACAGTGAATGTGACAACGGTGTTGCTGAACATTATAAACAAGTGGTATATTGGCAAGTACTCCAGAATTTAGTGGTTGAAGAAATTGCAGTGGGTTGAAGTAGGCAGAGATATTTAGGATACAAATGGAACCTGAGATGGGCTTGAAGGTAGGTTTTGCATGAATAGAAACAGCAAGGACATCTTGTATTAGGAAACAAAACAAAACAAACAAAATACAACACATGACTAATACACAAAATGTTCAAGAATAGAGCATACACAGCCAAATTGGAAGATTCAGATTGGAGGGTTTGATAGAGGCCAGGATATATTTGGAGTCTATTGAATGCCAAGATGACAATCCGGATTTTATTCTTTTGGAAATGCAGAGCTGTAGAGGTCTGATCAGAGGAGAAGCAACAGGAAAGCAGTGCTTTAAACTGAGTCTTAGTCCTTTAGATATTATATTAAGAAGAATTGGTCAAGAATGTGTGTTAGAATCACTTAACATGGGCAGAGTAGTGGTAAAGAATAGCAGGTTTTAAAAATACTAGCTGAGTTTGAATTCTGACATCACCACCAATTTGCTGTGACCTTGGATAAATTAGTTAACTTTTTAGTGCTTTCTTTTTCTCCTTTGTAAATTATGGAGATTGATGGGGATTACCTCATAACTTTGTAGATGAGCAGATCTGCACAAGGTTTTTAGAACAACGCACAGTAAGAGTTTAATGAAGGCTAGCTTTTGTTAGAGAACAGTTCTGAATAGTTTCTATGAAAAGAGTATCGATCAGATTTCTATACACATCTGCAACAGAAATCATGATAATGCCTGCATTGCAGAGGTGTGGTCATAATTAACTGAAATAATCCTTGTAAGGTTGTCTGCCACAGAACATGATTAATGATTATTACTTGGTTAATTTATGGCCCCACCCCAGGCTACAATTTATATCTGATATCTTTAAGTTCAGACAGACTCATTTAGTAAAACTGTTTGGTAAAAGTCCCTGTGCTCTCTGGACTCAGAAGTCAAACTCAGATCAAATAACCTTATTTGGGTTTCCTGTAGAATGACGAAGACACAAAGACATGAAGAAAGGTTTTTGTTTGGGGAAACTTGATACTTTTCTGTTATTGCCAAAACAAACTCATTTGGACAAATAAAAATTGATTTGGAAATTTTAAAATAAAAATTGCAAACCAAACAGGATGTAACTCGGTTAGGGAGGATATGATTCACTGGGTTAATGTAATGAATGAGCTCTATTTGTGCAAGACTTAATTACCAAGTTCTTTCTTCAATACTCAGTACGGCTGCTGCTGCCCAGCCCTCGTCTATTCTAGGTGTAAAATGAGAAGCAGGGGAAGAAAGCACACACATTCTCTGTGTGTGTACAAGTGTGCTTGCTGGCTATCAACTTTTCTTACAACTTTGTGCTTCCAAATGATTTTTAAGTTGTAGTGTGTTTTTGGCAGAGGATAGATTTCCTCACTTTGAATAAAAGGTATTGATATCAAAGGCACTAAGTAGAAGCTGCCTAAAAGTAAAAGGGATAATACTGTTCAGGATCACTCTCCTTTTCCTTTTGCTGCAACGGAGAGGTTAGAGAGTGGCATGTGGCTAGAGGAGCTGTAGCCACATGATGGAGGATGAGAGAGCTGTCACCTGCTTTGCTACACAGGGTGCCCAGCTTAACCCATCTTTCTTTGGCAACTGTGCCCCAGTGAGAAAAGCTAGCAGTCCATATGTTGAGTAGGCACCATGCCATTTTGACAGGCGTGAGTGTCGGCAAGAAAGGGACCATGTATGAGCATCAAATGTGTTTGTTGTGGGAAGGATTCTAGGCCAGGAATATTAAAATAACTGTCTGTCCTTAGCTCTAGCACATATGGTTAAGGAGATATGCTATGATGACTCACATTAACGTTGGAAAAAATATATATAGAATACACAACTATGCTATGTTAAGTTTCTGGTGTTGATAAATTGAGTCTGGAGTCTTCACAAAGGAAGGTTGTAGAGAGACATATATAGCAATAATAGACTCTTTTCTATTTATCAAATAGAATTGACTAAAGACTAAGTTCACATCCAATTTTAGTTCCACTGAACTGATGAACAGACCAAAGGATCCTGTTAAATTTTTGTTGAGAGGTCCTCAGGTATTTTCTAACACTATTTGAAAAATAAATGGGATATAATGGATTCACTTAATATTTCAATTCCAAGGGAATTAAATTAATTTTAGCAATGTTAGTTCAACTATTTCCTGTTACGGGGATCATTTGTTTTAAAATCATGAGAGTTTTAAATGACATTGCCCTAATATTTGGTGTGATTAAATTAAAGGAATTAGTATAAAGTCACTTTATCTCTCCTTTGCTTTCTAAATGAACTGTAATCTTCCTATGTAGGAGAAAGGAATTATTGAGATATTTTTATACTTATAGCCATTTCTACATGTGTGTTTGTTGACTGTATAAATGTTTAGGCATGGAAATGCTTCACTTGACAATTGTGTCCCTTCAGAGTTTTCACAAGGCTTGCTTAACTCCTTGGAAAGGCACCGTTATATAGTGCAAAAATAGAGGACTCAGAGTTAAAAGAGATGTGTGTAAGATTTGGCAGTTCTCCACATGGTGTTTAAACTTATAACTACCTACACTCTCTCTCTCTCTCTCTCACACACACACACACACACACACACACACACACTTCCCCTTTCAAACCCACATGAGTTTACCATTTGTCATTTTGAAACCAAGGACAGCACTTCTAGTTTTTCTCTAGCTCCAGTAGTTTGTCCTTCTAGGGAAATGCCCTGGTAACAATCTAAATATATATTAGAGTTGCATCTCACTAAGGAATGTGTTGTTTCCTAAGAATATTTTTCTCAAAGATGAAAAACAGCTTTGCACCTACTATATAATTCTCATATATATCATGTTTATTGCTTATCGATTGCTTTCCCTGACTAAAATATAATCCAAAGAGAAGGACTTTTGTGTGTGTTTTTATTGTCATTACTGTGGCCCAAGCACCTAGCTAGAACAATGTCTGGTACATACTCATAACTCGATAAATATTTTGTGGAATGAATGAATCAATAAACTAGGCTTTTCTATAGTGATGGCTAAAAGGCAGATATGTGGACTCCATTCAGTGTTAGTGCCAAGGGCAGTAACCACCCTGATCTCCACCAGCTTCCTCCATCCTCAAACAAAAATATCACTTTTAATATGGCCAATCGAATCATTGTTGTATAAAGTGTGACTAAAAGTATATTTAGAAAACTTTAATATTGATATTGCTCTGTAACATACACACTAAGTTAAAAAGAGTGTGCTTGCTTTGCAAACATAGCCTCGTGGCAAAGCTCCCAGCTTCCTCTTCAAACCAGATGGCCTCCCCTAAGCCCTACCCTCCATAGAATTTTGGAGATGGAGCTGGCCCTACCCCAGATCCAAATCAGGGTATCTGTGGTGGGACCAGGAATCAGCATTTTTACAAGCTGCTTAAGTGAGTCTTATGAAACACTAAGGTTTGGCAATACACAGCCCTGGAACTTCCTTTTCTTACATGGTTTCTTTACTCCTGTTCTCATCCATAGCTCTCAAAACACTCACTGACTTAAACCAGTGGTGGCCACAAATCCCAGTTTTATGGCTGCCTGAAATTTACTCAAGATAATTTTATTTTCCTTCATGTGACATCTAGAGAATGAAGGTCCAATTACATCACAAACTTGGACTGGGCAATAAATAGGGATGTTACTTTGCAGACTTCCAGGTTTGCACAAATTATAGAACTATCTCTGGGGAACAAAACAAAACAAAGCTTAACCTTGTAAAGCACCTGCCTTTTTAAAAAATTCCTTCCTGGGATGCACATATGCAGAGTCTTCACAGCAATGTACAGTCCTCAATGCAGATTGGAGAAATGTGCTTCCCTGGAGTGGAGAAATCAGGAAGAGGTGTCCCCGCTGGGTGTACTAGTTACAAAAAAGTGTCCATTCCTCAGGTTGACTCAGGCTGGCTGAGAGGAGTCAAAACTAGGTTTTCTACTACTTTCATGTCTTTCTTGGCTGATGACAGGCAGTTGTAAATGTTACTTTTGCTTTTGAAAAACTTGTAAATAGGAGAGTTCATTTACATGAGGGGAGGGACAAGATCTTATAGTGGGGCCAGAATGAATGAATTCCTTGGCAGCTGGACAAGAGATTAAAGAGAAAATGCTTACGTTTGAGTTGAGTAGTCATTAGGAAGCCTGAATGAGCAGATCTCCAGCGCTGCTACACGCTGTTTACATGATTGGGACAAGTCACGTCACTAATCTAAACTAACATCCATTTCTTGGGTGTTGCAGAATGACTTATTTAGTGCCTATACATTGAAAAGTGGTAATATTGGTGATTATTTTGGAAGGTATATATTATTATGGTGGAGACATTGAAAAGTTTTCAATGCTTTCTAAAAGCATGTGTATATTACAGATTTCAAAGAAACAAATGTACATCTTTAGGACTTGAATATTTGTGTCTCTTCCTTTTCTTAAATGACTGTCCTGAGAAACTACTCTAAAAATATTTTTGTAGTATCCTCTCAATGTAGTGAATGTGGTGAAATATGGAGGATACCACAAAGAGTAGACAATTCTAATCTCTGTCAATCTAACATCAAAGATTACGGGAAGATTAAGGGATTTTTTTTCTCTAATAAGATGTAAGAGTCTCAATGGGTCAAAAGGGTTATGTTAAAAAAAGTAAATATTTCAAATATTTCTCAAAAGAGGTAATCTGACTGGATGGTACTATTTGTGAATCTCAAATTTTGGAGTTCATTAGTGTACATTAGAATCATATGTAGTCTCCTTTGAAACATCATTCTTGGGCTCTAGTCCCAGGGATTCTGATTCAAAAAATCAGGGATGGGGTCTTGGAATCTGAATTTTCACAAGTAATTGATATGGGCTAGCTGAGGACCACACTTGGAGAAATACTGAAGGAGGTGATCTTAAAGGTCAATCTGTACTTCAGTTTTCTTGAGTCATTTATTTACATTGAAAGTATTTTCCTGAATCCTTGCCAGGAATATGAACAAAGTAATTTTTAATGACTCACATAGTTATAAACAAGAAAATCTTCATGAAATCTGCTCTGGATTTCTTCTATGATTTCAAATTTGGGAAAAAAACTTTGACATTTAAATAAACATTCAATATCTAGAATGCTATAAGTAATTATTTGAAAGTGATCCTGTTATGCCAAGAACAATTTGAGGGTTTTAAAAAATACATACAGAGTGTAGAAATATGTTATACTTACATGGAAACATTGCTGAAACTTCACCCAAAGAAAGAGCAATATAACTTTGAGACTTCCACTGAGATAATTTAAAGTACTGTGCCATAACCTGGGCTGCAATTAAAATCATGTAGGAACTTTAACCAATCACATACATCTAAATTACAACTCAGAATAATTAAAAATGAATTTGTGAGGATTGGGAAGAGGTAATTCTGTTGTCCTACTAAAGCTAAGAGTCATTGGTTAAACTAAAATATATTCATTAACACAATTTCTAGTTTTATATGTCTTTCCTTTATTTCACATATGATTAAGAAAATTTGGTTTCTGATCTCAGTAAAATGAGATCATATCAGGAGAGAGACAACATTAATTACATTAACAAATATTTACAAATGTGATTTCTGACTTCATGGAACTTACTAATTAACAGAAATAAATAGCCTTCATGACAAGAAGATCTCAGCTACAATTCTCAGTCTTCCATTCACTGGCTAAGGTTGAAAGTTGGCAGCCTAGGCTGTTTAAGCTCCTTTTAGATATAATGACTACATCTGATCACAGGAAAATTAGTGGTAACTGGGCCATAGTCATTGCATATAAATTTGTTGATTTCCCATAGGCAGAATTAAAAGAATAAACAAATACATTGAATGATTTAAAATTCTACAAATATTTATTAATTATTTAGTATGTGAAAACTATAGTTTATCAGTTAGAATGATTTTCACCATAAGTAACAAAATCCAACAATAATAATGTGGTGATTTATTATCATACAAACTAAAAAAACAAGATGTTTGGTGACTTCTATGTAATTCAATAATTTCATGAAAAACCTCATTTTTTTTCCTGACCTCCTGTGCTGTCTTAAGTATAAACTTTACCCTGAGTCTGGTCTTCCTTGTAGTTTGCAAGGGGAAGTTGGTTTCCTGTGTCAAGTCACACTATAGGCCTGGTTTCCAGCCAGTAGACGCCAACCAGACAAATCTTTTACAGCAAGTACAGGGTGCAAGTCTTTCTCTTTAGTCTGAGCCAACTTGGGCCATGTGTCTATCTCTAAATCATCTAGCATCAGTCTCTGAACTCGGAATGAACTCATCTTCTTTTTCACGATTGGAAGGGGTGCATAGCTGAACAAAATTAAGCTTCTGAAAGAAAGAAAAAAAGAGGAGATGGAAGCTGGCTAGTCTACCTAAAGTTTTCAGAATGATAAATGATGTTGGTTTAAATGAAAAAGATATTTTTATCTGTCTGCAATAAACATATATTTTTGCAGGCTCCTGTGCCTTTTACAAATAAAACTAATTATTTAAAGTATTAGACAAAGTATGATTAACCAATTCCAAATTACTCACATGAAGAATGACTTGATATATATAAAGGCAAGATATTTAAAATCATTTAATGCACAAAAAGAAGGGATACAGACCTAAATTCCAAGGGTTATCATGCACTGTTCAGAGTAAACCTGAATTTTCTTTTAAGTTTGAAAAAGAAATCTTTGCACCAAATTGCTTGGGGTGCTCTTTTGCAGTCAGAAGAGAGTATCTCTCCTCTTTCTTGAAATGCCTTTTCCAATTCCAAAAACTTTATCACTTGGAACATATTCAAATATTAATTCAAATATACCTCATTATTTTATTTAGTGTAATGATAAAGACTTCAGATGCCAGAGGCAGGCAGCCTTTGTTTAAATCCTGCCCTGCCTCCATACATTCCTTTATTATTTGTGTGATCTTAAATATGTTAATCAGCCATACTCGGCTTATTTCTTTATGTACAAGGTGGGGTTAAAAATAGAATGTACTTCATAGGATTGTTGAAAATATTATAACTAGAATTGCATCTGTTATTTTGTAAGGGCTCAACAAGTATTAGTTAATATTATTAATTTCCTAAATAATCTATATAGGTTTATTACAAAAATGATCATGGAAATTATACTGATATGAATAGTCAGCACTTATTAATTTCTTAATATGTGCTAGGAACTATGTAATTATTTAAATCATGTAAACTGCACATTATGTTCTTATAATAACAACATTTTTTATCTCCATTTCACAACCTGAAGTTTAGAGAGTTCCTCTAGTTCCCACAGCTACTGGATGGTTGAGGCTAGATTTGAGCTCATAGCAATCTAGCATTAAAGGCCTCTGCTCCTTCCCTGCTTCATAAAGCAAAATCATTTTCTCACCATCTATAGACCTGTGACCACGTCTTACCGATTTTTACAAGAATCTGAGCTCCATTTTATTCTCTGAAATATTTAAAACACCTTTAAATGAAATAATAGGAAGTAAAGCTAAGGGTGAAATGCTGCAAACTTGGAGGCACAGGCTGAATCCAGCCTACAGATGTCTGTGTTCGGCTTCTATCACGTTTACATTTTCCTGAAGTAATTGCCAACATTTAGAACTGGAAGATTTTATGTAATAATAAAGATTTCTGGCTTGTATTCAACTTCTGAAAGTTCTGACTACTCTGGTTCCATGTGCTCCTGTAAAAACCATTGAACTGCACCTAAATAGGGCCAGCCTCCTTTGAAACTGGGCATACAATCTAGTTTGATCACTCCCACTTGTCGAATCACTTATTTTATTTTATTTATATTTTTAAAGATTTTATTTATTTATTTTAGAGAGCGGAAAGGAGGGAGAAAGAGAGGGAAAGAAACATCAATGTGTGGTTGCCTCTTGCAGGCCCCCCACTGGGGACCTGGCCCATAACCCAGGCATGTGCTCTGACTGAGAATCGCACTAGTAATGTCTTGTTCACAGGCTGGCACTTAATCCACTGAGCCACAACAGCCAGGGCTCATTCACTCATTTTAGTTATCAAACTCCCCCTGGAAGCATTTTAATTTGTGATTTGCTGTAGGCAGTAAAAGTGTTTTTTTTTTCCAGTATGGTTTATTCCTCTTGGAGGAAAATAATTGAATTATATGGTTGTCACCAAAAGTCCATTCCCCAACTTTGATATGTACTACTCAGAAATTTGAGTCTCACAAAAGATCTTCAAGAGGTAATACTGCCATGCCCTCTGCTTGCCTAATAAAGGATTTTCTGATTCTGGGTTAAACAAGGATAAACAACAAGCCTTAGAAACATGTCCCTAAAACAGCACATTTCATTGACGTCAGATCAGGTTTTCAAGCCATTAGGTCCTTGATTCAGCTAGTATTTAAGATCTTATCTCATGAATCATTCACAGAGAGAAGGAAAGAGCCTGTGGAATGTCTTCCTCTGGGGCAAGCATATGGATGAGATGTGGTATTGGAGAGTGTCCAAAACTCAGATTTCCAGAGAGCTTGGCAAGAATGTAGAAAGAGGGATTAAGAAGTAGGAGGTTCTTTTAAAGCTTAAAGCATCTGTGCCAATGGGACAAAAACACCATTACTTTTATATTTTTGGTCCCTAAACTAAGGAAGTTCTGTGGTTGTTTATTCTGGAAGCATAGGTGTTCCTCCCTTTAGAGAAATTTCAAAATTCAAGAATCCATGTTTACCAAAAGGGATTGCAGATTTAGGTCACAAAATACTGTCCTTTACTGAATGATTTCTTTCTATGGACTTTTTTCCTTAGCAATATACTTCCCTGGGACATTTATGCCATAGCTGTAGTTATAAAAATTATAAGCAGAGGAGAAAATGAGGACTTAGAGAAGTTGCCAAGTTTTCACAGTCTCCCTAGGTTTATCTGATTGGAGAGTACAAATCAAACACTATGTCTTATTCCACTACACTTCAGTCCCCCTCACTGCCAGTGCTCTATATTTTCACAAAATAAGTTCACCAAAACTTAGGATTTGTAGTTAAGATTCTGAATACACATTCTGTGAAGGCCAGTAAATACTGTTCTATATAGTATAGATTTTTTACTTAAAAACAAAGAAGAAGATACTTGAGAATTATTAGTAGTCACATGTTAGCATCTTTTTTCACTGAATTGTTGGGAAATCATTCAAATGAATAGCAGATGTGGAAAGGAAAATAACAATAAAGCTTCTGTAAATGGAAAAATCCACAATATCTTTCAAACATTTTCCAGAAGACTGAACTTTTGTAAGTCTTTGCTCTTTTAAAATGTGCTCATTTGTTTGGATACTTATTCATAATAAGATAAGTCATATTCATACCAATGTATGAGTATCATTTTGAATCCAGGAAAATAAAACAAAAGGGAAATTTCACATGAGATAGTCTTTCAGTTTCTATCTACTACTGAAGCGTCTTCTATAAAGAGCATCTCTGAAAGGAAAAAAATACCTTTAGTAGTTGCCTGCTTTATAATATAGCATAGTCAATTGCTTCAGAATTTGAGGAGGCACAGATGCATGTAAATCCTTAATCAAATTATGGTTTGACATAAAATGAAAACTGTTTGGATTGTTTATTCTTAAATTTAAAAAGTTATTTTAAAACATTATGTTTAGAAACATATTTGGTAAAGGGGTCAGGGCTTATGAGTACAAATTCTTTCAGATATGGCCACTGAATGGTGATCACTTTTATTCTTGAGGAGTAGGAGGTAAAGAAAGAATAGAAAGCATGAGTTGATGGTAGATAATTCTCTGTGTTCCACAGCAGCAATAATTTCCATAGCCATATTTAAATTGCTGCATCATATTTGCCAAACATCCAACCATGGACAATGGACAGTTTGATATATTTAAATTTTGCTTTTTGATTCATGGAGACAGAGTCAGCACCTTGATGCAAGGACAGAAACTCTCCATTAAAACCAGCAGCATACCAGGAAGGGGTTTTCATTTTTATTTATTCATTTGGCTGAAAATGAAAAGACTTATAGTAAAGAAATCAGGACTTCTGTCAAGATGGAGGCATACATAAATGTGCTTTGCCTCCCTGCACAACCAGATAAAGGAATTAGAACTAAATCTCAAAACAAACGACACCCAGAACTGTCAGAAAATTGAACTGTATGGAAGTCCAACAACCAAGGATTTAAAGAAGCCACATTCATCCAGATGGGTAGGAGGGATGGAGACATGGACTCTGAGCAGAGAAGTGAGGAGACGTGGTGTGGTGCAGAGAGGTGATGGTGGTGACAGAATAGGCCGAGCAGTCCCACATTCATGTGAGGTAGATAAAAACTGGGAGGGATACCTCGGGAGTGAGCAATCCCAGCCTCATGCCAGACTGCACAGCCCAGGGTACCAGTGTCAGAAGATAAATCTCTATAACGTCTGGCTATAAAAACCAGTGGAGATTGGGATGGCAGAAGAAACTGCCAGATTTTCAGGAGACTCTGCTTAAAGGTCCCCACAGTCTTAGAATATACACAAGCCCACTCAATCTAGGACTCGGCACCAGGGCAAAAGCTTGTAGGGTGCCAGTTGCACATGGGGAATGAGTGAAGTGACTGGCAATAGGGTGAGTGCTGGGCAAACACCTGGAAGCCAGACAGTGGCATAGTCTCCTTTTCCCCCGCTCTGAGCTCTCTCCCCACACAGAGTCACAAAGCAATGAAATGGGTTGCCTCATCCTGGTGATTACCTAAGGCTCTGCCTCACACAATTTACAGGTGCATTTCTACAATAGGCTATGCTACTAAGTCAGGGAGTCAAAACAGCTCTACCTAATAGCTCTACCTAATACACAGAAACAAACACAGGGAGGCTGCCAAATTGGGGAGACAAAGAAATGTGGACCAAATGAAAGAACAGAACAAAACCCCAGAAAAGAACTAAATGAAACAGAGATAACTAACTTATCAGATGCAGAGTTCAAAACACTGGTGCTCAGGATGCTCAAAGAACTCATTGAGTGTGGCAACAACATAAAGGGAGAAATGAAGGTTATACTAAGTGAAAGAAAGAAAGAAATTCTACAGGGAACCTACAGTGAAGGGAAGGAAGACAGGATTCAAATAAAAGATTTGGAACACAAGAAAGAAATAAACATTCAACCAGAATAAAATGAAGAAGGAAGAATTAAAAAGAAAGATAGCATAAAAAGAATCTGGGAAATCTCCAGTCATACCAACATCTGAATCACAGGGATGGCAGAAAGAGAAGAGGAAGGGCAAGAAATTGAAAACTTATTTGAAAAAATAATGAAAGGAAACTTCCCCAATTTAGTGAATGAAATAGACATACAAGTCCAGGAAGCACAGAGAATCCCAAACAAGGTGGACCCAAAGAGGACCACACCAAGACACATCATAATTAAAATTCCAAAGGTTAAAGATAAAGAGAGAATCTTAAAAGCAGCAAGAGTGACTAGCAAGAAGTATTAAAAGTGATGAAAAGCAAGGACCTAAACCAAGATTACTCTATCCATCAAAACTATAATTTAGAATGGAAGGGCAGATAAAGTGCTTTCCAGACAAGGTAAAAATGAAGGAGTTCATCATCACTAAGTCATTATTACATAAAATGTTAAAGGGAATTATTTAGGGAAAAGAAGATCAAAATCATGAACATTAAAAAGGCAACAAATTCACAACTATCAACAACTGAATCTAAACAAACAAACAAGCAAACAAACTAAGCAAACAACTAGAACGGGAACAGAATCATAGGTATGGAGATCATTTGGAGAGTTTATCAGATGGGAGGGGGGAGGGGAGAATGGAGGAAAGGTGCGGGAATTATAAAACATAATTTGTAGGCACAAAATAGACAGTGGGTTGTTAAGAATAGTATAGGAAATGATGAAGCCAAAGATTTTATTTGCATGACCCATGGACATTAATTAAGAGGGCAATTGCTGGAGTGAAAGGGGGATACTAGGCAGAGTGTGGTAAAGCGGGAAAAATTGGGACAACTGTAATAACATAATCAATAAAATATACTAAAAAATGAAATCAAGTAAATATAAATAATTTCATCAGCAAATTATATATTTGGTATATTTTTAAATTTCAGACAACATATAGATAAATTGTAAATAATATAAATAAATTTAAAATTTGTTTCTAAATAAAAATATTTAACCTCTGGATCAGCACAGATAACCTTTCTTAGATAGGTTATTACACAGGTGTAACTGCATAAACTGTGCACTTAGGAATATTTTCATTGTTTGTTTTATGTGGCATCCATGTTTTATGTTGATTCAGCCATGCTGTACTCACACAATTGGTTGTAACTCCCACACTGCCTCTGTGATTACCCACGTACTTCTTTGCCCAATAGATTGGTAACAATCTTGAGGCAACTGATTCCTTGAAAAACACTCTCAGATTTCTATTTTATCTTTCTTTTTTCTCAGCTTTAATCACTAAAATATATTCAGGTAGCATGCTGAATTATAAAGACAAAGAGTCTAGTCACTCCTATGACAATAGCCAGCTAAGCAAGTACACCTAACCTAGACTAGCCTGAGAAATTAGATCTGCTGACCTAAAGGCTTGTAAGCTGAGTAAATGCTTATTATTTTAAATCACTGAGTTTTAGGGTTGTTGTATCATACAACATTATTACACAGCAGAGTGAAATACTTTATTTTTATCTATGGGTTGAATCCAAGAAGAATCACATTTATAATAAAGATGTCAAAAAATAGATGTAAATAGCTTTGTTCATTGCAATTGATACATAAGGAATTTTTTTAAAGTTTCAATCATGGAAAATACACAATTAGATGGCATCCAAATTCTAGTTATTATTAAAAAGAAATATTTGATTAGTTGACTAGCATAGATCTATGAAAGATTTAATTCTTTATCAGATAGATTGTTATATATGCATGATACATTTCTTGGCTATGTAAGCATGTTTTATTTCATTGTTTTATAAATGTGGCACGAATATGTTTTATATTGTTCATGCTATTCTTTGCATGTGTCTTCTTCACTTCACAGTAGAGCTCTACACAATTGGACTGATATCAAAATTGGAACATCTTTAAAATTCCTGAGATAAAATCAAGGAGAAAGCAATCTAAAGAAAATATGTAGAGGTAAAACAAGATTTAGGTTTTATATCAAAACATTATATCAGCAAACTGTTGTGATAAGGATTTACCCAGATGGGCAAGTATCAATCCTATTGAAAAGGCAGTTTATTTGATAATTTCCACTCAAATAACATATCACAAATCAACAGAGTCTATTTTGAGAGGAACATGATGTAATTTGAGCCATATCTTAGTCTTCCTGCAAATGTAAATTGCCAACTGTGAGGTGCTTTGGAAATGGGTGAATAACATTAAATTTTGTTGGCTTAAATATTTATCTTTAAACTGAGGAAATTATAAACATTTCTAATTAAGAGATGCCGTGATTTCATTATATTACTGTAGCTGGTCTCAGTGCAGAGATCTGATAAGTTTGTACTTTAAAAAAAATACTTTAATTTTTTAGCGTAGTTTTAGGTTCACAGCAAAATTTAGAGAAAGATGCAGATTTCCCATATACCCTCTACCCCAATATATGCAGATCCTCCCTCATTAACAACATGACCACCAGAGTGGTCATTTGTTACAGTTGATGGACCTACATTGACACATCGAAATCAGAGGTAGTCTAATAGTTTACATTAGCATTTAGAAAGTCTAATAGTTTGCATTAGCATTCATCCAGTGTTGTACATTCTATGGGTTTGGACAAATGTATAATGACATACATCCATCATTACAGTATCATACAGAATATTTCACTGCCTTAAAAGTCTGTGCTTCAACTAGCAATCCTTCCCCACTCCAGACCCTGGCAATTATTAATATGTTTACTATTTCCATTGTTTTGTCTTTTCCATAGTGGTACATAGTTGAAATCATACCGTGTTTTTAGATTGGCTTGTTTCACTTAGTAATGTGCATTTAAGGTTCTTCCATGTCTTTGCATGGCTAGAGAACTCATTTCTTTCTAGTACTTAATAATATTCCATTATCTAGATGTACTGCAATTTATTTATTCATTCATCTACTGAAGGACATCTTTCTTACATCCAAATGTTGCTAATTATGAATAAAGCTGCTTTAAACATCTGTGTGCAGGTATTTGGGCAGACATAAATACCAAGGAGCATGATTGCTGAATTATATGGTAAGAGCAGATTTGGTTTTGAAGGAAGCTACCAAACTTTTAAGAAAGAAAGTTTCTTTCAAGGAATGAGAGTTTCTGTTGTTCCACTTCCTCATTTGCATTTGGTGTTGTCTGTATTTTGGATTTTGACTATTCTAACAGGCATGTAATCATATCTAATTGTTGTTTTAATTTGCATATGATTTGGAGCATCTTTTCACATGTTTACTTGCCCTAAGTATATCTTTTTTGGTGAGGTGTCTATTAAGATATTTGACCATTTTAAAATCAGGCTGTTCATTTTCTTATTGTTAAGCTTTGAGAGCTTTTTGTATATTTTGGATAAAGTCCTTTATCAGGTGTGTCTTTTAAAAGTATTTT
This sequence comes from Trachops cirrhosus, assembly GCA_028533065.1. Classification (NCBI taxonomy): domain Eukaryota; kingdom Metazoa; phylum Chordata; class Mammalia; order Chiroptera; family Phyllostomidae; genus Trachops; species Trachops cirrhosus. The sequence continues at coordinate 58,681,084 of CM052541.1, forward strand.
CACCCAAACTGTGGCTTTTCTTCTCATTCTCTTGACATAATCTTTCTCAGAGAAGTTTTTAATATTAATGAAGCCTGTCTTATTGTTTCTTTCATGAATATGGCCTTCGGCATCCTATGCCATGCACTTATCAATGTGGAAAAGTTTTTCTACTGCAGTCCCACATTAGTATAGGACTCTACTGAAAATGGCCCTACAGACTTTGATTTGCCTTTTCAGTGACTGACTGCTCAAACTTCATGAGGCAGTACTTAATTTTTATTTATTGGGAGGTTCCATTTTGTGTTTATTCATAATCTGATTCTCTTTATTTCTCACCAGAATACAACATAAGATGTGTCTGTTTCTTCTTCAGTGTGACCACTATCTCAATAGTCAAAATGATTCTCATTTTCTTTTCTTTCATTTTTTTCTTTTCTTTTTTCTCATCCTCAACCAAGGACATGCTTATTGATTTGAGAGAGGAAGGGAGAGAGAAAGAGAGGAAGGGAGAGAGAAAGAGAAGAAGAGAAAAACTGATGTGAGAGAGAAACATTATTTGTTTGCCTTTTGTATGCAACCCAACTGGGACTGAACTTGTAACCCAGGCATGTGCCCCTATTAGGAAGCGAACCCACAACCTTTCAGTTTGCAGAATGATGGCCAACCAACTCAGCCACACTGGCCAAGGCAGGATGATTCTTATATCTAAAACATCAAGTCCTTTTATTTTGTTTCATGTAATGAGGTTCCTCTATCCCTCATTAGCAGAGTCAGTTTCACTGTGGATACTGTTTTAACATATTCTTAAAATGAACTAAAGGAAAGAATCTAATTATCATTTAATCATTGCTGAACACTGGGACTACTGCTTCTCTTTAGCCTATTTCACTGATTCATCAGTATTTCTGAAATTGATTTAGCCTTTTTGTCAGAATACAATGAGAAAATAAAAAACTACCTTATCTATTTTAAACAGAAAATTTTTAACACAAATAATTGGTTATACTAGTAATGGTCAGGTTAAGTAAATGAAAGTAACCACTTCTGCATCTATAGGGCTTGGGTTACGAAAATAGGAGGTAGTGTAACATAGCTCAAGGTCTGAGTTCACCTGGTAGAAGGTGGGAACACTATGGGAGGGATTTTCCAGCAGAACCTGGAGCCATAGAAGAAAAATGTGCTCTGCTGGGGATGTCACTTATAACAGAGAGGATCAGGGAGACAGAGAAAGAAAGAAGATGAAGATGAGGAAGAAGAAGCAACACCCTGGCTTGTCCTCTCTTTGCACAACCTTTAGTTTAGGTAAGGAGAATGGCTGGAGAGAGATTACAGAAGAAAATCTGAGTTTACTTTTAGACATCCAAATTTGATGAGCCTGTGGATTAGCCAAAGGAAGATATCTGATAAATATCTATGGATAAGGAAATGTGGGCTGGAACTATATCTTTGTGAATCATTATTACATAAATTGCAATTGAAGATATAGAGTGTTATAAGATCAAAGAATTGCATAGAATAAAAAAAAGAATTGAGGGCAAAGGATGAAATCAAAGGAACACCAATGTAAGAATGCACAAAGGAAGAAGGGCCTATAGAGGAGGTCAAGAAGGGGGAGCCAAGGAAGCATAAGAAAAACTAGGAGAATGTGATAGAACGAGATGGAGATAAATTAGAAAAAATGGTTAAAAGTATCCATTGATTTTCATTTTGGTTATGGCTAAGAAGTCAGTGAAGATATGGAAAGGAAGATCAATTACAGCTTATTGAATCATGAAAAGAAATGAAAGTGGCACATGAGTGTAGACAACTCGTGTAAGAAACTTGGCTGTGATTAAAAAGAAAAATATATCTAGTAGCTATTGATTAGTATGTAGTAACAAACGATGTAAGAATAAATGTTGTAAGTTCTGATATAAAGAACAATTCCAGACCTTGCCCTGTGTACTTCTTCATCTGGGCATTCATCTGTATCCTTTATTATATTGTTTATTATTTAATGAACTGATAAGCATGTTTCTCTGCATTCTGTGAGCTGTTATAACAAATGAATGAACCCAAGGAGAGGGTTATGAGAACTTCCTATTTGTACCCAACTCAGACAGAACATATGAGGAACCTGAGAACCTGCCACTGAGATTGGCATTTGAAGTTGGGGGACAGAACCTTAACCTCGAGGGTCCTCAGTAACTCCCATCATCAGTGTCAGAGTTGCATGGTGTGGGCAAGCCCACACATCAGAAGTACTGTGAGTGTGAGATTAAAAGAAGAGAACTAATTTTTCTGTAATATCTATAACAAATTCTTTTCAACACAGAAAGTACTACTATTTGAATTTTACATGAATGAGAGCAAAGCCTATCAAGAGGGTGTGTGTAGTATATGTGCATCAGTATCTATGTCTATATGTGTACATCTTCACCTGTACCAATATATCTATATCTATCTCATCTATATCTATATCTGTATCTGTATCTGTATCTATATCTATATCTGTATCTGTATCTATATCAACCTATATATACACCTATATGTACACCTATACCTATCTATCTTTCTCTCTCTATATATACAGGGTCCAGCATAAAATCTTTTATTACAAAATCATAAGCATGTAATTCTGTACCATGATAATGTCATTCTCAAACACACCATATGACATTTTGGGTGAAATGTTCAAATTAAAACTATAAATTATTACATCATATTATTACCCTCAACCACACTCAAGCAAGCCTTACTTCTGCCAACGCTGTATATATAACGCTAGAATCTGAAACAAGTGAAACCAGATTTAGTGACAGAAACAGCTCACCATGGTATTGGGTCTTTCAGATTCATGATTATATACTTAATCTTTATGTCTTCTCTCCTAAATCAAGCCTTTATATATTAACTGCAACATTCTCTCCATTCTCGTCTCTGGCTTCCTTGAATCAAGTTTCTCACTTCCTACCTAACCCACACATTTACATGATGAATCTACCATAAACTCTACTTTGATCATATCACTCCCTTGTTCAAACAATAAAGTACCTTCTACTACATCCAATAGCTCTTTGGCTGTTCATTTTACTTACTAAAATAAAAAGTATAATAGTTCAGTACATTTGGGAAACACTAAATTTTCCTATTGTTTTATTTCTTAGAAAAGGAACCTCTATTTGCATGGCATAGAGCAGTAGTGTTTTATAGGAAAACTCATTTGGGAAATCTTACCACGATCCAGGCACAGACAAATATTCACTTTAGGGAACATTTCCTGATCAAAGAAAACCTGATAAGAAATAGAATGGCACAGGTTGGTAACAAAAATAAAACCTAGAATAAATTCTCTGGAATGATGCTATACATGGAGACCCATATTCCTGTTTGCTGTGCTACTATTCTTAATTCATGACTTGCCTATTGTAATTATCTAAGCAGATTTAGTTTTGATTTTCTTTAATATTTTCTATTTTTCTTGGGTGTTTTCACAATGGCTTCCAAAGCTTTATTTATATTTCTAAATTAATGGCTTGTGTAAGGAAATGGGACCTAGCAGTGAAAGAAGAAAGTAAGCACTCAAAAATGAGTCCATAAATGAATTTCAGAGTAATGTTTGCTGACAAAATGGTGTTGTGATTTTCCTTTCTCCTAGTTTTCAATTCATAGATAACCATGCCATATGTTTGTTTTGTGGTCTTTACTTTGTCTTTTATAGGGTCTGATAAGCAATTTGAAGTCTGAAAATAAAGTTCGACTTTTTGCATTTCCAGGGTGATATTAAGACTTTGTGGTTGTTTGCACAGTTCCACTTAAAGATCACAATCGCAGGCACATTGATGAATAAAAATGTTTTCTCTGTGCCTACGGAGATAAAGTAAACTTGCAAGTTCTGAATGGTAGAGTCTCAGTGAAGGACATCACACAATTCTGGCCTTTAAGTAAAATTATATATGAACAAAAATGCATTTCTCTAATACGGGGAAACATGCAATCACATGGACATGCGGATGTGGTGCGGCCTGATACTCAAGTGTAGAGAGTGGCCCTTGGTATCCAGTGTCCTTGGTGCCCAAATACAATGGGCAGAAAAATGCCCCCCAAAGATGTCTATGCTCTAATCTCCAGAACCTGTGAATATGTTGCCTTACACAGAGAAAGGGATTTTGCAGATGTGATCAATGTTAAGGACTTTAAAATGGGGAGATTATCCTGGATTACATAAGTGGACCCGGAAGACCTCACATTCTGTTTGGGAAGTCCTAGCAGTCAATCAATGGGAAGAGCTTCCTGATAAGCCAGAGAACCACCTAAAATGCCAGAGCGTGAGACAACACTTCCCACCATCTAATGATATCCCCTGTTTATATGGGGCTAGAAACTTCTTGAGAAAGATTTTGAATTCTGATCTCACAACAGGTGACATACAAAAATGCCTGTCACTTTAATTGAATTGGGATGAGGAACAGATTTATAGAGGTTTGACTGAAACTCCTAGGAAAAAAACTTCTTAGAGGCAAAATGATGACTAGCCAGAAATTCCAGAGTCACCCACAGGGCTTAGGAATTAGGGAGGAAGAATATGTGACTCTGAGGAGACCCATGATGATCCACACCCATGCTGAGTAGTATAGTGGTTAAAAGTACAAGATTTGGAGCCAGGACTGAAATCCTGAATCTTCCACTTAGTAACTGGGTATCCTTGGGTAAGTTACTTCTTGCACTTTGGTTTTATCAACTGCAAAATGGAAATAATAGTATTTATGTTAGAGAGCTTTTGTAAAGATGATGGGTCACTACATCTAGAGTGCTTAGAAAAGTTTCAGACATATTTAACATCACATAAATGTAGCTGCTATTAATATCCTAGGGATGAAGGAGTATGGGGTTTTTCTTAAGTAGAACACAAAGGGAAGCCACTTTTCTATATGTGTACATGCACGTATGTGTACACATGTGTGTGTACATACGTGTACACATACATGTGCGTGCCTGCACATGTATATGAGAGGGACCCAGTGAGCAGTAGAAACTTCATTTGGTGGCTGGGAGGTGAGAGGCAGAAAGGAAGGCAGGGCCCAGCCTGGAATGCACTAGCAGTGCTGGTGCAGACATGAAACCTCATTAACTGAACAGCAGCTGAGAGCTGTGGTGGTGTGGAAGCAGCAAACCAGAGAGCATTAGTGACTGAGGATACAGTGATCAAAGTTGGTGGCACACTGGACTGCACTGAGGTAGTGACCCAAGCAGAAAGGGCGGAGCATATAGCCTGGAGTATAGTGTCATGGGAGATTGCTATGAGACAGGAGTTGAGAAGAAGGTGTTCTTGGGTATAATCCTAGCAGAGGAATTGCTGGGTCAAAAGGCAATTCCATTTTTATTTTTTTTTGAGGAAATTCCATACTGTTTTCCACAGTGGCTGCACCAGTCTGCATTCCCACCTATAGTACCCTAGGGTTTCCTTTTCTCCACAACCTCGCCAGCACTTGTTGTTTGTTGCTTTGTTTATGATGGCTATTCTGACTGGTGTGAAGTGTTATCTCACTGTGGTTTTAATTTGCACCTCTCTGTTGGCTAGTGGGGCTGAGCATCCTTTCGTATGTCTATGAGCCCTCCGTATGCACCCCTATGCTCATAGTAGTGTTATTTACAATAGTCAAGGGCTGGAAACAGCCTAAGTGCCCATCAGTGAATGAGTGGATCAAAAAATTGTGGTACCTTTACACAATGGAATACTACACAGCAGAAAGAAAGAAAGAACTCCTACCTTTATTGACAGCATGGATGGAACTGGAAAGTATTATCCTAAGTGAAATAAGCCAGTTGGTAAAATACAAATACCATGTGATCTCACCTATAAGGGGAACCTAATCAACAAAACAAACAAGCAAGTAAAACAGAATCAGAGACATGGAAATAAAGAACAAACTGACAGTGAATGGAGAGGAGGGGGAAAGAGGATAATGGGGTAAAGAAAGGGAAGAGTCAAGTCAAGGAATATGTAAAAAGGACCCATGGACAAAGGATCCATGGTGGAGAGGGTTGAATGTGGGAGGGGGTTGAGCAGGGCAGGGGAGAGTAATTGGGGGAAATGGGGACTAATATAATTGAATAACTATAAAAAAATTAAATAAAAAATATAAGAGAAAAAAAGAAGAAGGTGGTCTGAGCTGGATACAGCTAGTGTACAGTGAGTGGATTTGCCTATTGTGGAAGCACCTGTAGGTGGGGAGTCTCCAGTAGGGATTCCCATAGAAGCTCTAGAGGGAGTTCTGTTAAGGGGATGGGGCAGAGGCTCTGCATTGGGAAGGTGGGGACTTTCAAACCAATAGGCTTTGTGTCTTTTAATATGACCTTATGTGTACCCACAATTAGGTAAGAACTGGGGAAACTTCAGGTGGCATAAACTACACATTATATAATGCAATAGATTCTCTAACAGAAGAATCAAGGGGGAACCCAGAAGAGGGAACATGCTTGACCTCAACACAATGAAAAAAGAATGAGTTAGAGAAAAGTTAAAATAAAATGTGCTAAGAAGAAAATTTAATTAATTTCTGGTGTTTTTTTTTTTTTGCATTCTACTTGTGTTACTGCTTCAACCTAAATTTGTGTGCCTTTATTTGGATGCTGTGAAACTGAATAGTATTGAATTGGCTTTTGACCTCTCATTCTTTACAAACATTATTCTGATAGCTTTTGTCAATCATTTACATTAGTTGTGCATACTTTGTATATCTGACCCTTTAATAAGCAGTGTGAGGAGGTGGTACACACATTGAGATACCACCTATTTCTTCTTCAGAAAGCAATTTTCAAATGGTTGTAGCACACGAGAAGAAAATGTCATACATCACCAAGGAAAGTTATGCAAATATATATGCATAGCCCTGCAATGTAGCAAACTATGTACACAGTCATCAAAGGGAACATATGGATATGCATGCTTGTGTGTGCAAGTTGTTTTACACTTGACCTTGACTCTGGTGATATCAAATAGCACCAAAGGCACTTAATAATTTTAATATTTAGTGTCCACTTATAAAAACTACATTTATTTCTGAATTCATTAGTCAGTATAACACAGATATAAAATAAAATCCAAGGTTGAAGTCAGATTTAATAAAATTCACTTCATATTTTGCTACAATAATTGATTATAGCCTCTGAATTGGAAAAACTCAGATGTCAGATACTTCAGCCTTTCTCCCAAAACACAAAGCCTTTTACATCATCCCTGAGAGATTACATCTAGAATCTGTTTTCCACTTTCAATGTCATTAACACTTCTTTAGTATTCTTTCCTAGTTCCTGTTTTTCTTCCAGTCTCCTAATAACATGTAACCACAGTTATTTGCTTTCTTATATCTCCTCACACCTTTTCCCTTTCTGCCCCTCATCTTCTTTCTTTTTTATTCTGCATTCCTATGGTCTTCAAATAATAACTATAAATATGACTTCTAATACTTAATTCTATTCTTAACTCTCAGGCTCCCGGCATGAATTTTGAGCTGTGTCATAGATCTTTTCTGCCAAATATCCCATTAGAACCACAACTGAACATGACTTAGCTCCTAGGTTCTTTTGGTTGATGGCACCACCACGCTCTGGTTTTAAAACCCCAGGTATTTCTTAATCTTCTCTCCCTCACTCTCTGTACAAAGTTACTAGAAAAGAAAGAATGAACTTGGAATTCAAATAATTCAGTCTTGGTTTTAGCCTCCCTATTAATGGCCTTTGGGTCTATTGAACAATTCATTTAATTGCTTTGAGCTTTAATTTCTCTAACAAATGAGCTGATGGGAACAAATAATTTCTAAAATTCTTTCCAGCTCTGACGTTCTGTTGCTGTGTATGATTCCAAATCCTATCAATTCTCTTGCCTCAGTTTTGGTTGCATGTAACTCCTCTTCTTTATTTCTACTACTTCATCTCACCTGACCCCATCCCTGAGGTCTCATCTAGACTTTTAGATCTTCATTGGATTTTTTTCTCATTTAACTATCTCTTTAACTTATCTTTCCAATTCATTGCTTCATTTCCATAGGAATTTTCCTGAAACATAATATGGTGATGCCATATTTTGTTCACTAACCTGCAATGACTCACTACATACTAAGGTTAAAATCCAAATCCATAGTTGCACTCCAATCTATGACTTCCTCTTCCTTCTCTCTTACCCATATTTATCTACAGTTGTAGATATCATTTGGCTGACTTGACTTTCCCATACATATCTTCCATTTTTTCTAGACCAGGCTATGTTGTTCATCCTATTTATGGTTTAATTTTTTTTGCTTTCCATTACTCCATGTTCACATCCTGTTAATTGCTTAAATTTAAAAGAAAAGACTTCCATTAAGCATTCTATATAAATTGGGCAAGAAATACTATATAAGAAACAAACCTCCAAATCTTAGTGGCTTAAACTGTAATACCCACATTCCACTGGTCAAAAATTAAATGATAGAGAGACTGAGAAATATGGTTTCACTGTGTGCCCAGAAAAGAAAGGAAAGAAAATGAGTTTTGCTGAACATGTAAGTCTTGGAAATTTCATTATTCCCTCCCAATCAAGAACGCAGAAATAAGTTCTCCTTTTTTAAAACACTCAAATTCATTTATGCAAAATATCTATAATTCTATCATACCATAATTGTTGAGAGTCAATACAAGGAGGGACCACAAAACCTCCCCAAAATTTATTTATAAAATAGTAGCATGTATTTACTCATCTTACATGTTTAAATTTCAGTCACCTTTAAAGTACTCTCCATTTGATGTAATATACCTATCAAGATATTTTATCTACTGCTCAAGACAGTTTTTGAACTCATCAATTTTGATGCCTTTTAGTGCTTCTGCCATTTTTTGTTTCATCTCTTCCAAATTGGCAAAACAGTTCCCTTTGAAGATTTTTTCCATTTGGGAAACAACAAAAAAGTTGCTCTGGATGAGATCTGGTGAATAGGGAGGATGGGGCACAAGGGGTCATGGTTTTGGGTCAAAAACTGCTGAACACTCAGTGAGGTGTGGGCAGATGTGCTTGTAAATCACCCATCATGAAATGGGCAAATGTGCTGAAACAGCCTTCAGAAAAAAGTCACTGAAGCTGAATGCAGCCTCTCACATCAATGCCAGCAGGTACACATGTAACAGGGTGCAGCCAAGAGGGGAGCCCCAAATAGGGATTTGTAATAAGGTCCAGAAGAGCTTGGAGATAATTGGCTCCACACCACAGGGCCACACCTGCCCAGAATGCTGGCAGCTGTGGCCAATTGTGAGAGGAGCCCAAAATTGGGCTGCAGAGGAAGATTGGTGCTGGGATTTAAACGGAGGCACAGTAGCCATTGGGTATCTCTCTTTTTGGGACCACGTGTCTGTTTAGGACTGTTTGGCTTTGGTGTCTTGGTTGGGACCATGCGGCTTGGGTGAGAGTCAGGAGCACGAGGCTTTGGAAGTGCTCCCTTTTGCCACATGGAGGGTGCCGGGAGGACTGTGTGCATTTGTGGGGAACTTTAGTTTGTGTTATTTCAAATAAATAATAAATTCCTTTCCTTTTCACTGATCTCTGGTATTAAGAGACATCTTTCCTCAGGCAGCAGGCAAAATGGACCCAGTAGGTGGGGAAGAACCCCTGGAGAAAAAGGGGGGTCTTTTATATCATTCAGTGCCCTCCCCACCCCACTCTGTTCTGTAATACACAAATACAGATAGGTTTCTAGAACAGTTATCTAGCTGGGGAAGCCCGTACTACAATGGGCCTGCCCTCCAAAAGATAATTCTAGTTTTTTTTGCCACCCCCGCCTTGTATTTCCAGACATTCATACAATTTGACCATATTTTCAAATTCTCATAATCTTGGAAGTAATAGTCTCATGTATTTTAAAATTTTCTCTATGTCTAGATTTAAACTTCTCTTTTCATTTCCAAATTTGTTAAAGTTCTTCATCTTAATTTCTTAATTATATTTGTCAGATGTTTATCTGTTTTATGTTTTTCATTTTCAAAGTCCAAGATTTTGGATTTGTTTTTACATTTTGTCTCTCAGTCTTTTGGGTCATGGATCTTTATTTTCTACTTCTTCTTTATATACTGGCAATTATTTTTTCCTGTGTTTATAACTTCTTACATTTTTATTTGTCTAACTTAAATAAAGTAACTTAAGTTTAACAATTGCTTTTGACCAGGCCTTTGGTCCATGCCCTAACCATATTGCAATAAAATCTCCACTCTGCCCCTTGTGGTATATTTGACAAATGATTTAAGCACTTCAAGCCTCACTTTGTGCAAATACAAATGGGAATAAAAGATTACTTTCTTCATAGGTTTGTTGTGAGGATGAAACATGCTAATGCTTGGAATTCATCTAGCAAAATCTCTATCTCATTTCACTACTCAATAAATGTTAGCTCTTATTGGATTTTACAGTTTTGGGTATTTTCTAGTATGTAATGCTAATTTGCACTCTTTCTTTGACTCAGTATTTATTTAGGTATATTTTGAATGTTTTATATTGTTAGAGTACTTTGTTTAAGCTTTGTTTAATAATTCATTACATATTTTTATTGTGTTTTGAAAGTGTATTCTGAAGAATTTCTGTTTTGGATAATTTCCATTCTCTTAATGTTCTAGGGTATTGTCACTTCTTTTTATTTTTTTAAATTAATTTGTTTGAATATAAATATAGTAAGTATACAATATTATATTAGTTTCAGGTGTACAACATAGGGATTCCACATGTATACCTTATGATGCAATCACCACACTAAGTGTAGTAACCATCTGTCACTGTGCAAAGTTAATCACAATATGATTGATTATATTCCCCTTCACCTTTTTCATCCATCCCCCTCCCCTCTGGCCACCATCAGTTTGATCTCTGATTCTATGAGTCTGTTGTTGTTTTGCTTTATTTGCTCATTTGTTTTGTCTTTCTAGATTTCACATATAGGTGAACTCATATTGTATTTGTCTTTCTATGTCTGACTTATTTCACTTAACATAATACCCTCTAGGACCATCCATGCTGTCACAAATAGTAAGACTTTAATTTTATTATTACTGACTAATATTCCATTGTAAATATACCACATTTTTATCTATTTATCAATGGATAACTAGGTTGCTTCTATATGTTGGTTGCTTCTATTTATTTATTAATGGATACCTAGGTTGCTTCTATATCTTGGCATTATATTATAAATAATTATATAATGAACATATGAGTGCATAAATCTTTTTGAATTAGTATTTTTGTTTTCTTCAGATAAATATACAGAAGTGGATTTGATGGATCTAATGGTAGATCTATTTTTATTTTTTTTGAGGAACCTCCATACTGCTTTCCATTGTGGCTGCACCAATTTGTACTCCCGCCAAAAATGCACAAGGGTTCCCTTTTCTTCACATCCCCATCAGCACTTGTTATTTGTTGACTTTATGATAACAGCCATTCTGACACGTGTGAGGTGGAATCTCACTGTGGTTTTGATTAGCATTTCCCTAATGATTAGTGACATTAAACATCTTTTCATATGTCTGTTGGCCCTCTGTATGTCCACTTTGGAGAATGTTTCTTCATGTCCTCTGTCCATTTTTTGATCAGACTATTACTTTTGTTGTTGAGTTGTATGAGTTTCTTATATATTTTGGCATTAACCCCTTATTGGATATATTATTTGTGAATATATTCTCTCATTCAGTAGGTTTTCCTTTTGTTTTGTTGATGGTTTTCTTTGCTGAGCAGAAGCTTTGTAGTTTGATATAATCACATTTGTTCATTTTTGCTTTTGTTTCCCTTGCTCAGGGGAATCCTTGTACATTTTCTATCAGGAAGTTATGACTTTTAAGAGACATCAGCTTCTCTGTCTCTTTATTCACTTCTATTAAATGAGTTTGTCATGAATTGATATATAGTAACTATGCCTCCTAATATGATTATTATTTTATCCTTTGTATTTTGATTCTTTGGTACTTGGCACATATATTTGCTAATAAATATAACTACATTTATATTGCTCCTTTTATAAAGATAATATAATCCTCTTTGTATTGTTAATCATTTTTATCCTGAATTCTAATTTGGCTGATATAGATATTGCCACTCCTGTTGTCTTTTTGTTTGCATTATATAAGTATATCTTGGCCTATCTTTTATTTATAACCTTTCCAAGTCATCTTGTTTTAAGATTGTCTCTTGTAAACAGCATATTGTTGAATGTTGTTTTCTACTTTAATCTGAGAGTCTTTGCCTTTTAATTGGGAAGTTCAGCACATTTACATACATTGTCATAACTGATCTGTTTGGTCTTACTTCTGTCATCTTGTATTATGGATTCTATTTTCTGTGCTTCCTTGCCATTTTCAATGTTTCCTCTCTTGATATTTGGACCATATTTTGTTTGCTTTTATCTTTTGAAGAGATTTAAAAAAGAGAACTTCTGTTTTAAATTCTACCAATTATATCTTTAAGTTTATCTCATATACATTTAAAACAATTCTTCTTTAATTATGATATTGAAGAACAAAATAATACCTTTGGTCCCATCTCTACATAGCATGATTTTACTTTTCCTACCCTATGACAACTTCTAGTTTATGACATAAGTTCCTCTCTTGTCTTTTGTTTCCAGCACAGCTTTTTAAAACAGATTTTATTCATTTATTTATTTATTTATTTATTTATTTATTTATTTTTTGAGAGGGGAAGGGAGGAAGAAAGAGAGGGAGAAAAATATCAATGTGTGGTTGCATCTTACATGCCCCCTACTGGGGACCTGGCCCACAACCCAGGCATGTGCCCTACACTGAGATTTGAACTGATGACCCTTTGATTCACAGGCCAGTGCTCAATCCACTGGGCAAATCCAGCCAGGGCTCCAGCACAACTTTATAATAAGAAGTTGAGAAAGGGTGTATAAAGTACTTCTAGCATGTCATCAATCCTTTCATTTTTCCTGAGAACCATCTTCTCACTTTGTGATACTGGAGGAAATTAAGACAGTGGTACAAGCTATTTCTCTTCAAGTTAAGAAACAATTTGGTGAAATCCATCACTGAACTCCAGCTATGTTGTCCTGACTTCAGTTCTCAGACATGCCAACCCTTCTTTCACCATTGTGTCTTTGACCATGGCTGTTTTTTTTCCTTCAAGTCTCTCTTAAATGTTATCTTCTCAGAAAGCTCTTCTTTAACTCACCAAACAAAAGTATATCTCAACTCCCCATTATTTTTTCTTAGCTCTACATTCTCCTTTATAACATTTACCATAATGCAATCATACATTAGTTCATTTGTTTTCCTGTTTAATATCTGTGACCTTGATTAGACCTTAAATTCCATATAGAAAATAACCAAGTCTAGAATCCATCTGAGGAGAGGAAGATGGTGGCGTGGTATGCGGGAGCAGATTCCACTTCCCCCTACACATGGGAGAAAAGCCTAGCCGATCTATGGAGGAACAGAGCAAACAGCCAACAATATCACAACATTTATGAAAATAGGAGATCAAAAATTGTAGCAGACATTGAAAAACCAGATGGTAAGGAGAGTACTTCAGGTTAATAAGGGCCCAGGGATCAGCGCAGCAACCAGGGAGGTTGCAGCCCCAGGCCTAGTGCTCCCAGGTCTGCCTCACGGCTCTTGGGAGAGAGCTGGGTCAACTGCTCCCTCCCTGGCCAAACAAGGATTGAGCAGCACCAGGGAAGGCCTGTTTGCTTGAAGGCACAGAGAGGGGAGTGAGGACTAAGACAACCACACAGGAGCTATGAGCACCCACGCATAGCCCTGGGAAGAGTGTGCACCCCAGCCTGTGCAACCAAGGGCAGCCTGGCTGTGCGCCTGTCCCCCAACCCGGAGAGAGAGTGTGTTTTTGTGGAAGACCCAGACCCCACAGCCATGAATAAGGAAAAGGCACGGGTGCTCTGGGGGATCCTCGGTGCCCAGGCCATGAACTCAGGAGAAGTGTGCACCCCTCAGGATCCCCAGAGCTCACACCATAAACCCGGAAAAGGTGCAGGTGCTCGGCAGGATCCCGGAGCCCGCTGTGTTGAGCTCCAGAGAGCTTGCTTAGGAGGGCCCAGACCCACTCCAAGGGCCTTGGGGAGAGGCAGCAGACTGGCTCTGGGGAGAACACGTGGCTAGCCCTGGGGACAGTATGTGAGAGGCTGACTGAGTTCTGGCCAAGAAGGAAGAAAAGTGATTCTAGTCGCCTCTCAGCCTGCTGAAGCCAGCAAGACCAGAAAAAACAGTTTGGCCAGTTAGAAACCAACAAGAGGGTTTTTTTGTTTGATTGGTTGATTTTGTCTTTTTTTAAGTAACTTTTTATTTTTTAATTCTTATTATTTTTATATTTCTCAATTCCCTGTGCTTCTCTTTCTTTCATTCTAGTGTTATTCCTTCTTCCTTTCCAAATTCATCTCTTCTTCATTCCATCTTCTACTTTTTTTCCTTTTTTTGAACGTGCAAGTTATTGCATATTTGTATTATCATTTTTTCATTATTCTTACATTTTTTATTTTAATAGTATTTTGGTATTCCTCTTCTTTCTGTATAGTCTTCTTTGCTTGGCTGGTTATATTGTATCATTTGATAGGTTTCACCTGTTATCTCATTCA
>CM052541.1:58696165-58703665 GCA_028533065.1 Trachops cirrhosus
CACAATGGAATTCTATGCAGCTGAAAGAAAGAAGGAACTCATACCCTTTGCAACAGCATGGATGGAGTTGGAAAGCATTATGCTAAGCGAAATAAGCCAGGCAGTGAAAGACAAATACCATATGATCTCCCCTTTAACAGGAACCTAAACAACAAAACAAAGAAACAAGTAAAATATAACAAAAGACACTGAAATAGAGTTGTCAGTGGCCAGAGGGGAGAGGGGAGGGAATTTCAGGGGAGAAGGGAAGGGTTTACAGGAACAAATATAGAGGACACATGGACAAAACTAGGGGTGTTGGAAAGGGGAGGGAAGAGGGGAGGAATGGGTGGGTGGGCTGGAATGGGAATAAAGGATAGAAACTGTACTGAATAAACTAAAATAAAAAATTAAAAAAAAAATAAAAAATAAAACCACAATGAGATGTCACTTCACACTGGTCAGAATGGTCATCATAAACAAAGCAACAAACAACAAGTGTTGGAGAGGTTGTGGAAAAAAGGGGACCTTAGTGCTCTATGGGTGGGACTGCAGACTAGTACAAACACTATGGAAAACAGTATGGAACTTCCTCAGAAAACTAAAAATAGATCTGCCTTTTGACCTAGCAATTCCACTCTTGGGATTATATCCTAAGAACCCTGAAACACCAATCCAAAAGAACCTATGCACCACCATGTTCATAGCAGCCCAATTTACAATAGCTAAGTGTTGGAAGCAACCTAGGTGCCCATCAGTAAATGTATGGATCAAAAAACTATGGTACATTTACACAATGGAATTCTATGCAGCAGAAAGAAAGAAGGAGCTCCTACCCTTTGCACCAGCATGGATGGAGCTAGAAAGCATTATGCTAAGCGAAATAAGCCACACAATGAAAGACAAATACCATATGATCTCACCTTCAACAGAAATCTAAACAACAAAGCAAAGAAACAAGCAAAATATAGCCAAAGACACTGAATTAGAGGACAGGCTGTCAGTGACCAGAGGGGAGAGGGGAGGGAATTTCAGGGGAGAAGGGAAGGGTTTACAGGAACAAATATAAAGGACACATGGACAAAAACTAGGGGGGTTGGAAATGGGAGGGAGGAGGGGAAGGATGGGTGGGTGGGCTGGAATGGGAGTAAAGGATAGAAAACTGTACTTGAACAATGATTAAAATAAAATTAAAAAATTAAATTAAATTAAATTTTAAAAAAAGAAAAGAAAAGAACCAAGTCTATTTTGTTTACCACAGTATACTGTATTCTTAACACATTACCTGATATCGTGAGTGCTTAGGAAATAGTTGTTGAATGAATAAATGAATTGAAGGCAAAGTAGAGTGTTTAAAGAAATTGTTATACTTTTCTTTTTTTAAGTATATGATTATGCTACCATAGTTGTCCCAGTTTTTCTCCTTTTGCCCCCCTGTGCCCAGGTCCCCCATTCCCACCAGTGGCCACTGCCCTCAGTTCATGTCCATGGGTTGTACATGTAAGTTCTTTGGGTTGTCCATTGCCTATACTGTTCTTAACATCCCCCTGTCTATTTTGTACCTACCCAATTATGCTTCTAACTCCCTATACCTTTTCCCCCACTCTCCTCCTTCCCTCTCCCAGATGATACCCCTCCAAATGATCTCCATTTCAATGATTATATTCTTGTTCTAGTTGTTTGCTTAGTTTGTTTTTATTTTTTAGATTCAGTTGTTGATAGTTGTGAGTGTGTTGTCATTTTAATGTTCATAGTTTTGATCTTATTCTTTTTCCTAAATAAGTCCCTTTAACATTTCATGTAATAAGGGCTTGGTGATGGCGAACTCCTTTAGTTTTACCTTGTCTGGAAAGCACCTTATCTTCCTTCCATTGTAAATGCTGGATATCTTGGTTGCTGGATATCTACAATCTTGGTTGTAGGTTCATACTTTTCATCACTTTGTATAGTTCTTGCCAGTGCCTTCTTGCCTGCAAAATTTCTTTTAAGAAATCAGCTAATAGTGTTATGGGAACTCTTTTGTGGGTAAGTCTCTGCCTTTCTCTTGCTGCATTTGAGATTCTCTCCTTAAACTTTTGCATTTTAATTATAATGTGTTTTGGTCTGGACTGCCTTGGGTCCAACTTGTTTGGAACTCTCTGTGCTTCCCAGACTTGTATGTCTGTCAAATTAGGGAAGTTTTCCTTCATTATTTTCTCAAGTAAGTTTTCAATTACTTGTTCTTCCTCTTCTCCTTCTGGCATCTTTTCTCTTCTCCATGATTATGATGTTGGCCATTTTGGAGATGTCCCAGAGTCTTCTTAAAGTCTCCTCTCTTTTTTTTGAATTCTTGTTTCTTCATTTTGTTCTGGTTGAATGTTTATTTTTTCCTATGTTCCAAATCATTGATTTGAATCCCAGCTTTCTTCCCCTTCACTGTTAGTTTCCCATGGAGTTTTCTTGTTTATTTCCTTTACTAGAGCCTTCATTTCTTCCCTTGTACTTTTGCTGTATTCAATGAGATCTTTGAACATTCTGACCACTGGTGTTTTGAACTCTGCATGTGATATGTTGGCTATCTCTGCATCACTTAGTTCTTTTTCTGGGGTTCTGTTCTGTTCCTTCATTTGGGCCATATTTCTTTGTCTCTTGATTTTGGCAGTGGCCCTGTGTCTGTGTACTAGGTGGAGCTGGTTTGATTTCACTTTAGTGCACATTGTTAAGTCATATGGGGGCAGAGACCTGAGTGTTCTCCAGGGTGGGGCAACCATAGGTCAATGTGTGGGGAAGGGGTTGAAGAGGGGACAATGCCACTGCCACATGACGTCTGGGGGCTTGCCTGGCCCTCTCCCCATTTCCAGTCACTTCACCCACTTCCCTTATGTTAATGGTGCCCCTCCACCTGCTGTCCTAGTTGTGGTTCCCAGTGTGGGTGGGGTTATGTATGTATTGCCAGTTTCTTCTGCCACCCAACCTCCACTGGGTTTATAGCCAGAAGTTATGCTGCTTTATGTTTCTTGGTGCTGGAGACCTGTGCTGCGCTGCATAGCCTGGGGCTGGGCTTACTTGCTCACAAGGTGTCTCCCTGATTTTTATCCACCACACATGAGTATGGGGCTGCCCCATTGGCCAGCCACCACTGCCATGCTGCCTTTCTGCCACGGTCTCTCTGCCATCACACAGAGTCCTCTCCTCCCCAAGTCCCTGCCTGTGCCGCTCCCACACATGTGGATGAATATAGCTTCTTTAAATCCTTGGTCGTTGGACTGCCATACAGTTCTGGGTGTTTTTCTGGGAGATTTTTTGCAGTTCTGTGTGTTTTTCATTATTAGTTGTGTTCCTTCCAGTGGTTGTGCAATGAGACAAGGTATGTCTACCTACGCCTCCATCTTGACTGGGAACCCTACTTGTCTTAATTTTAACAATAAAGTCTCTGCTTAAACCAAATAATACAGGCTTTTAGTCCCATATAATATAGTATGAAAATACCTTGAACTCTGCAATCCTCTTCGCCAAGTGTTTCTTAGGAACTAAGTATTTTACAAATACATTTAGCACTGGGTTTAATAGCTGAAATGCTATCTATGCTCGCTCATCAATTCCTGCTAGTCATACACTACATATATCTTTATCTTTATCCACGGCTGCTGTGGATCTGTCGTCTCCTGGGGTTATCATCAAGGTACCAACACATTTGTCAGACACTAAGGTCTCTTTCACTGCTGGCTATTGATATTGTAACACTGGAGTCCTCTTTTTGTCGAGCTCCACTATGTTTTTCACTGCAGTGAGAAGAATGTGCAGATCTTCTACTTCATGACAAGCTTTGACATGGCCCAGAAGTAATGTTATGGTCACCTTAAATGCCTTAGGTCCTTTATGAAAAAAGCTTTCTGCTTCGTTTATAAGATTAGCACAGGTGCCATTCAATGGGGTTCAGTATGGAGCTTACACTATTCTGATCTTTTTATTTATTATCTCTTCCTATCTGTGGATTAAAGATAGCAACATATCTGGCCTCAGTTACAGGAGGATCAACTATAATCAGTCTTCCTCCTTTTTATTTATTTTTGTATAAATTTTGCTCAGATATGAAGGTGAGGCTTAAGATCCTTATTTTGTACATAAGAGATAATGATTAATGAAATGTTACAGTTAGACATTTATGTAAGTTATTCTAGGTTTTCTTTGAAAAGATTCTCTTATTGTCAACTGAGAAACAACTTCATTCTTAGATTTAACTAAATGAAAAACAAATACTTTGTGATTTGTAACAATAGGTTAGTTTCTGATTAAGAAAGTTGACTAATAGATAACAAATGGAAATCACCAAATCCCTTTTAGTTTTTTGGCCTCTGATGAGTCTACCTTGAAACTTACAACATAGAGCTAGAAGGAGGTCTCTAATCCTCATTGGTCTAGGGCTCAGAAAACTATAGGCAAATATGGATGGTGCAAAAGAGAATTAGAGCTGTCTACCAAATTGATCGCATTCTCTGTTGGTACTCTTCCCCAGCATGGACACTTATCTTCCCTCACACCGGACAACTTATGGTAGAAACTTCTAATTCTATAGTGGGTTCTGTGCAATGAAAGCCCTGGGTTTATTTTTACCCCTGATCCTTACCCAGGAACCAGGCATGTAGCAGTTCTCCTATCTATGCTAGATAATCATAGGTATTTCCACCACTCACACACAGAGCAATTCTTCCTTATGGTAAAGCACTCTCCTCCAACATTTAAAATTTTTATATTTTAAGAGTCTAAAATATTTTACAAGGCATTGAGAGTTTTGTAGAAACAAAGGAAAATTTTAGCAATTTTCTCTTCAAAAAAAATTTTTACTTTTTTTTTTAGCATAAGTATGCTAACTTGTAAAGTGCTCCATTTTCTTTGCTGAAAGAAGAAACAAAAGGGGTAATCAGTAAAGGACAGGGCAAGAGAAAAAACTATAGAGGTGGTCTCTTTGAAAGAGTGGGCTGATTAAAGGGGAAACAGGTTATGTCATTATAAGTTACTATATATTATCCATAAAGAAGAGAATTAATAGGGAACTAATTAGGAAATTCCCATGAAATAAGATAATGTAGGCCTGGACATGGAAAGAACATCTGGTCAAATTTCTTTCATTTTGCAGATGAAGGAAAAGAGTCTCAGAGTGGAGATCTGTCACATAATTAGTTATTGGCAGAACCCACACCAGAAGTGAGGGTTCATGACCCCTTGTGCAGTCTCGTATTTCCTGAAACCTAGCGCAAACCAAAATCTTTCACTGAGTATGCATCTCTCAGAGCAATTATGATACTATATTTTAATTGTCTACTGTTGAATTTTCATCTTTCCAATTAAGCTGTTTGTTCCTAGAAGGAAGGACTTAAAAACATCTTTATATCTCTTGGATATAGCACAATGTCTGATACATATGGAACACCCAATAATTGCTTATTACATGTGGCAACAAATGAGTAAGTAAATGCAGTTCTGTGCAATCAAATTGATAATTTTTCTTTTTTTTTTCAAATTTCAACATTTTCTGGCCTGCAGTTTTGTTCATTTTGAAATGGAAAACAACACTAAAGAGTAACAATAAATGCAGCCAAGTCTGGATTGTGTATAGGAGTTTCTTTGTGTCATTGACCCCCCCAATACCTTCTCATATAATAGGAACTCATCCACTCTGGAGAAGGAAAGGGAGCTCTCTTTGATTTATAGCTAAGCTTGCCATTTTAATCTTTTAGTATCCTCACACAATTTCTTTCATCTCATTTTGAATGTAATGATGAGTCACTTAACAACCTATAAGAACCTAATCTGAGTCTAAGGTTCTTGGATAACCCTAAGGAAACATGGTTGTTAATTCCCTTAAGAAAAGTACTAATTCTGACACAAATCACCATCTTTTATTTCCCCCCAAAGAAAAAGATTGCAACTGTAGTAAAGGGTAAATGTTCTTTTCAATTTGCAGCCAGGTAAAATCCAAGACCTTTTGAAGGTGGGTTATGTGGCCTTCTACAAATTGCCTGCAGTATGCCATGGAGGGATATATTGTCTGGGAAGCAGAGATGCCTAATAGTGGGTTTGAGATTTTATAAAGAGTATTCTGGGCTTTCAGGAGTCTTCAAAGTTTACCCTGGTTTTCCCGGTTCTCCTTTCATTATACCTACCATTGGTAGGTGAACTGGGCACAAAATGTTTCATGTTATGGTGCAGGTTTTTACTGCAATGCCTGCCGTTTCCTAACTTTTGGTGCCTGCAGATAAGATGTCCTTGTACAAGCTGTTTGGTTTTATAAACTATTTTAAAATTGTTTAGGAAGACAAAAAAATTTAGTTTAGAATTGATTAGACACATACACACAGCTTATGTTAATACTTTGAACAGACAAGGATTCTAATTCAAGCTTCAAAAGTTTTGTCCCTTAGCATTTTTATCAATTTAGAAAGATGGTAAGATTTTATCTATAAAACATTCACTTCATTAGGGTTAGATTCGGAAGTTTTCCTTTCCTTAAGGAAATGCTGTAAAGAGGGGACTTTCTTTTGCATTGTTAAAAAAAAAAACACTGAAGTCTTGTGATCCTTTAGGAAGCTGACTTGAGTCCACATTTTTCATATGTACAAATATAGTTAAGTGATTCCTCCTTCAGAGTTAGAAGTGATATTCTGTGCCAGATTACGTGAAAGGTAAGAGAAGGTCCAGATTTTGTGGGGCCATAAATTTTATAATTTGTATTCCTCTTTAAGAAAAATGATACAAATGTAAAGATATAAAATGCTGTGGTTGCTCCGATGCCCCTGATTACAATTAGTCTGCCATATATTCAGATCAGAGTGAGGCACAGTCTTAAATTGGTATTTAAAATATCTTACAAATATTACAAAAACAAGGATATACTTTGCTAGGGGACATTCCAAGGGCTTGGAAGGGGCCCATGTAAGTGAGGGCTTCTCAGGCGACACTAGCTAAAGACAGTGAACTTCCATCTCACAATTCACCTCCATCTCACAAATTCCCCTTGAGGGTAATGGCGAAACATATGCAAATACCACGTTCTTTTCTGTCTTGAAGGAGCTTGAATGTTCACAATAATGATTCCTGTAATTCCCTGAGGATCTATGCTGTTAGATTTGGGTTTCCACATTTCTGTGATGGTTTAGAAGCAAAGTACTGATGATAAATGTCAGAGAATTTTATGTATATATATTTTATATATTTATAAAATCTATAAAATAAAATTTATAAGATATATGTCTTTATCTTTTTAATCTGTATGGTGGTATATATACACACATATGTATCTTCTATATATACATAGTATATATAGACAGTACTATGTGTATATAGTATGCATATACATATAAAGTAAGAGTATATATAATAAGAAATAAAATATTCTTATTATATATCTTCTACTTACTATATATAAGTATATATAGACTACATAAAGACTATATTATTGTGTATAGTAAGAAAATAGAGACATATTTTCTTTTTTATTTTATAAAATATTATAAATATATAGAATACATATGCAAAAATAAA
>CM052541.1:58706165-58722581 GCA_028533065.1 Trachops cirrhosus
CAGCTGAAAAAGTTTGAAACTAAAGAAGAAGGTTAGGACTTTGCTTTCTTTTTTTTGTTGAGAAAAAAAAGGGGTTTCTTTTTGCCCCTTTTCATGCCCTGCCTAGAACACAATGAAAGGAGAGTAAGGATGAAACTGTCTTGCAAATACCCTCAGATCCCTAGGCAATTCACACCTAGATTTTCAAAAATTAAGGGGAAATTTGGGAAATTCAGGCCTTGTTCTGTTGCTTTCCTTGGAATAATGTCCCATGAGGTCCACATTACTTACTAAATGTTGAGCATCTGGAAACTGCCCCCGAAAGTCATCGTGTTGTCTCCTAGGACCTGATGGTAATTTACTACACTACAGGGTCAGGGCAGTAAAAACAATAAAAGCCTTCCCTGACACGCTCACATTTGAGACCACTGTTGAAGAATGTGATTTTGAATGACTCCAGGTCTACAGGAGGCAAGCAGTGCCTATCACTAGCAATAATTTCTCTTATAACTGGATTATCCATCTCCTATGGGAGACTGGCTATAGATTTTGGAGGTTCACACGTACAAACACATATGAGCACATGTGCATATGCACACACAGTCCCACTACAAAAGCCTTAGCTGCAAAGCTCTTGTCTTCACTTTGTCATTGGGTGAGTTTTTATATATATGGACATATATCCAACATGCCAGTCCCACTCAGAGCATTACTGTATGCTCTTACATGATTCCAGGCAACAGAGCCCCTGTGAGAGAAGGAGACAGGAGTCTCACCACCCATCCGTTATTTCAGTTATTGCTAATAACAGTGGGTGTCTGGCAGCATAATGAAGCCTCACATTTTTTTTCATGGCCTCTTCTCCCTCGCTATCTCATTCACTTCTCACTGGCCCAGAACTCCAACTCTCAGAAGCGAAGTCATCTTTCAGCTCTCTAACAATAATATAGTTTTAAATATTATGTTAGAAGATAATTTGTTACTCCTCTCTGAATCATGCATGGAAAAAAAACCCCTACTTGATAGTGAACATATTTTGTATATCAGACCCACTACTATTTTATGTATTTATTCATTTACTGATTCAAGAAATATTCAATGGGCACCTACTGTGTGCTCAGAACTCAGCTATGCTTTAGGAATACGAATTTAAAAACAAAAAGCATAAGCCATGATCTCTGCTTTTCAGACCAGTCTAAGCATCAGATAGAATACCGATGGGACAGAACATCGGAGGGAAGCCTAGAAGGACGTCTACATTACTTGAGGGGGACATAATGGCTTCTTGATGTTAGTGACCTTGATTCAAACCTTGAATTAAAGAGAAATAGAATTAACTGGGAAATTCCAGACCGGTGTCCCTTGTGTATGGGTAAGACACTTCCATAGAGCTAGAGTGGGTTGATATGGATGGAACCAACAATGAGTAAGGAAAAAAACAAGGGATGGGGTGAGAGAAATAGGCAGATGTGGTGGTGGTAGTGGTGAGAAGGATGTTTTGGAGGTAAACAGCTTTAGTTTAGAATTCTAAAGAGCATTGCATACTATCTGTTTTTTTAATGACAGAATAACAGCCTTAAAAACTTTTCAGCACACCTATTAAATTTTAATCAATGTATCAGAAATGCTTTTTGTATGCATCAAGGATGCTCTGCATGAGGACTTTGAAAAGTTGATATTATTATCCCTGTTCATATTTGGGAAAACTGAGTCTTGGGGAAGTCAAATACCTATTCAAGTTCATGAAGATAATATGTAACAAAACCAGGCAACAAACACTGGAGGTCAGATTTAAAAACCCATGTTACTTCTGCTGCTCTTTGCAGCCCATAGACACCTGCAGGTTGCACTTAGCAGCGTGTAACTAAGGCCTGTCCTTGGTGGGTTCAGGTTATAACCAATTTAGTTAATGCAATAAAGGAGAACTGATCTTGCATGTGTTTTCAAGTCTGAATTATCTTGGAGCTTGGGTTACAAATATTAGAAAGCTTACACATTTCAGAAAAGTATGACTTGGCTGTTCTTTAGGAGTATGATTCAATAGGAATTATCCAGAAGGTATTCAGAGTATCATAGGAAATTAAAAAAGTTGAAGTTTGACTCAACTGATACTTCCTCCTCTATTAGTATGCCCCAAAATATTTATTACTACTTTCATTAAGAATATACCCATTTATTTACTTAGCATGTCTGACATTTCATTTGTGGGGCATGAAGGCCACCATTTCTTAATAAATAAAAATGATTGTTGGGCCCTGGCTGGTGTAGCTCAGTGGATTGAGTGCAGTCCTGTGAACTAAAGGGTTGCCAGTTCGATTCCCAGTCAGGCCACATACCTGGGTTGCGGGCCAGGTCCCCAGCGAGGGTGAGCTAGAGGCAACCACACATTGATGTTTCTCTCCCTCTCTTTCTCCTTCCCTTCCCCTCCAAAAATAAATAAATAAAATCTTAAAAAAATAAAAATGATTATTGGAAAAAATTTTGTCAAGATATTTCAAAGGATAAATCCCTTTGCTCTAAGTTCAGCATTATCTGAAAGGAAAGAAAACTAAAGAAACAATGCTAGATTAGAGTGGAGGAAGCATTCTTTTCGCTTAGTAACTGGGAGAGTATCAACAACCATATATTAGGTACATCTGTAGGTTTTGTATACAAAGAGAAAATATGGGTACGGGGTCCCTAATGAATCCCATCTTTAAAAATTCCATGTGAATTTCAGAGACAGGAAAAAATATCAACAAAATTTATTCTGGACCTTTGAAATTTTGACCTTCAAAATTCAATTAAAATTTCCTTTGTCAGAAAGATTCTAAACTATTTATAAATTCTTTATTATATCAAGTTATAGTACTAAGGATGGAGGAGTAAATGTAAAGGGTTAAATGTCAGATACATTATATCATTTTAATTTCTGAGAAAACCAACAAAAAGATGTAAAAGATAAAATTGCCTCTCCTTTTTAATGAACTTCAGTTTTTTAAATGATTAGAACTATGGCATTGCACACAAAAGGAAAAGTGAATTTTATTATAAGAGGTTCTGGCTATTAGTTGAATGGAGAAATCCGGACTCTCAGAGAGAACATTTATTGGCGTGCAGAATGTAGTCTCTAGATGGTGGTTGGTACCACAGGAGTTGGTGAGGTTACTTACAGAACATTTGTAAATAAGAAGAAAACCAAGAACTCTGAAGAACAATAACACTTAAAGGGAGGAAGAGGGACAAGGAGGAGGAGCTGCTGAAGAAGACCCAGGAAGGAATGGTTATGAGATCCTTGACATGAAGAGCATCAGAAAGCAGTGGTGTCAGGCAACATTACTACTGAATAGTAGCTTACCGCATGTGGCAATGAGTAAGTCACGGGTGACCTTTACAGATGGGAACAGGTTTGTCTGAGAGAGAGTTTGCCTGTAATTTAACAACTAGCTTTTTATTCACTGCCCTAAGGATTTTTATAAACATCAGGTGTTATAATAAATATTTAATGTTTGAGTGGAAAACAGTTTCTCATTATACCATAAAAACATCTCTCAAATGATTGTATATCAATCTACCATGTAGATTATTCAGTTAAATATTTTCTTCTTTGGCTAATTTTTCCTAATTATTTATAAGATACTAATTCCCTACCTCAAATAATTTTAATATTATTTAAACTATTGAAATCAGGAGTCCCTTGCACTTAGTTACATACTAGTATGTAAGATTGCACTTACATACTAATTTATATCAAGAGACAGACCCACATCTCTTCCTGTTTCCTCTCTTCATCTGTCTCACGGAGGCACCACACTCCCTCATCTAATTGCTGATGCAAGGACTCCGAACCTTCCGGTAGGTCTTTAGTGGGGTGAACACATTCTTCCATAACATTGTTTCTTTTTCTTCTCCACTGAATTTACATGCTTTATCCTTCCTCTTTTCTAAGATTTTTCCTCTGCACCCTAAATTTCTGGCTCTACCTTTATTTCTCTCCCCATCCTTCTTCTCTTTCTATGCTTTTCTTACCTCTCTGTGTTGCCTTTGTTATATCTCTCACCCTGCCAATTACCCCAGTAGTAATTTCTAAGCTTAAAAGTTACAAAATAAATGGAAAGATTTAGCTTTAGAAATTTTTCAATCACAAAAGTATGTCATACCAATTTCTAAAAATCTTGTAGGACTCAGAAATTCTCACTAAGATCTCCACTAGCTTAAATGTCCACCATTTTTTAAATAGAGTTGCTGGTCATTAAATCCCAGTGTTAAAAATAAATTAAACTCATTCATTTTACTATTTTACTATTTGAACTACTTATATTACAGTAATATTTCCAACTGTTTTTTATAGCAAATGTATAATACTTGAGCTACATAATATTTGAGCTATAATACTTGGGTTAAAGAGTTGGGCTCAAATTGATTCAGATATGAACTATTCCTTTTATAACATCATTTCTAAGGGAGAATGTGTGCTGAGTTCCTAACAAATGATTAGCACATTAAATTTTGGAATACACCTGTTTGTTAGTGAGAACTGCCTGTAATTAAAGATGTAAATCTGTTAGGAAAAAATCAAATAGGTGAGCCAAAATGCAGAAGCTTGTGTTGTGATAAGAAAGCTAGTGTCGATTCGCGCATTGCATCACTGTTTCAAAGTGCGTTCTGCACATGTGCTCGTCCAGGTTTCACAGTAACCTTGAAGCTAAGCAAGGCAGCACTTGGTATTATCCAAAAGTTTCAGATGAGAAAAGTAATGCAAAAAAGCCAAGTGACTTTCCCAAGTTCAAGCAGTACCAGGTTAGATGGGACTAGGTCTTTTAATTTAAAGTCTTTCCCACAAGGCTGTATCTTTGTTTTGTTTTGGTTTTTAGAGTTTTGTTTAAGATTTTAATTGGAAACCATAAGGTTTTGCTACTGCTAAAGAAAATGTTTAAAAACCACTGCACTAAATGAAAATGGTCCACATGATTTTCCAGAGAAGGGGTTAGAAGTCAGGCTGTGGCATTATTCTCTAGCATCCATTACATAGAAGAAAAACCTCTTTCCCTAATGCAATCATAATTCTGAAATGGAAATGTGAGAAAGTAAACATTAAACTCCTACTATGGGCTGAACACTTTGCTAGACTTCATTTCATTTAATCCTTCTGAAAACCTTATGAAGCAGTAGCATTATCTCCACTTTACTGTGAGGAAGCAAAATCTCAGAAAGGTTATATAACTTGCCCATGGCTCCTTACCTCGTGACGAGCAATGCAATTTGTTAGCTAACGCTGTCGCCAGTGCTCTTATTTACAGCTCAGTCTAGCTGGGGATGCATTGTTATATCATGGAAAAATAAAAAGAAATGCATGCACAGGTTAGTTTTCAACCTGGAGAGACAGGCTGTTGCACTGTACAGCGTCAGGGCAGTCATCAAGGCTCATCCACATGAAGACTATGGGAAGTGTGACCCTGGAGTTGGGCAGAAGCAGCTTGCACAGTTGTTCACAGAGGCCTTAGGAAAATCCCCAAACCATGAAATTGCTATATATATTAGACAATTTTAGTTGAGATTGCATATAAACTTGTATGTAAATTTGTATGGTTTTGACATTTATTAGTTGACTAGATTAGTGTGTATCAATTTTGATTTGAGGCACAAAAATGAGAATTATCTCCAGTTATGAAATACAAAAAAAAACTGGCCAACTCTTAAAAGACAAAACACATTAACTTTAGAACATTTAGCTTTTTTCAGGTAGTATTATGTGGAGATATGGTCATTGTAGCAGTACTTCTTTCTAGATGCTATTTTTTTCCCCTCATGTAACTCAATGGAGAATTCCAACATGGTTCCATTATTCTTTTCTCTTTTGCCATGTAACTCCTAAATCTAAACTTTATAGGAGTGTCCTTATTTTCATTATGAGCAGTCTATCCTGAAACTGTATGGCTCATTTCCTGTTTGGGGGCAGTATACTAAGTAAATTGTGGCAGGGTACAATAAGAACATCTTTTCCATTCTGACCCTGATCCTCATTATTGCAGACCTCACAATACACAGTAATGTCCAAATGAATATCATTGCATCTCTTCAGAATGGGAGAAGACCGGACACCTGCTATGACAAGAGAAGATTTCTGGGGATGAGATTCAAATTAGTCCATGAAGAATGGCTAGGATTTGAATAAATGGAAAGAAAGAGGTGTTTGGGGCAGAGCAAGATCAAATTATAGGTTCAAAGAAAAGGATTTGCAAGATGTATTCATAAAACTGTGAGAAACTGCTCTTTGTCTTCAGTAGGCATTTCTTTGCGATAAAAGTAGAAAGCTAAATTAGGGTCAAATTTCAGACTGCCTTTTAGGTGGATTACTAAAAGTAATAACAACAACTAAAATCTAGTGAATACACTGGAAACTGCTCTAAATACTCTACATGATTCAAGACATGTAAACTTCAGAATAAATGTATATGTTAGACATAATTATTATCCCCATTTTACAGATTGTTTAACTAGATTTCAACTAGGTTAATGATCTGCTTAGTATTATGGAGCCATTAAAAATTTGAAAGAAGAGAATACTATAATTAACATAGGGAATGCTATCATTAAGATATTGAAATATGCATCTGGTAGAGATTACTAGAATGAGTCAGGGGAGAGAGAGGCAGAGAGGCTACCAGGGAGGCAATCTCACGAGCCTGGGCAGAAAGTATAAAGAGACTGCATGAGGAGCAAATTTTGTTTCAGTGTGGGGATGATAAAGAAGATAAATCAGACAGAAATCCAAAGTCTCAACTGGGAGAATTGTGGAAGAATTACCATAATATATATTTTTTAAGATTTTGGTGGGGAGAAGCTTTGAAGGCAGGAGTACTATTACTAATACTGGTGTTCAAGTTGAAATTCAATATGAAAATATGAGTGAATGGCAGAAATTGTACAAGAATTTAAAATAACCAGTAAATTGTATAGCAGTTGGACACAGCTCTTGATGCATTGCTTTAAGACAGTGGGAGCTCTTTAGCGACCAACTTGAATCATTTCTATGGTAAATAATTGGCCAAAGGGGCCACCAGCGTTTTCTTTCATATAAAAGTGTGTGTGTGTTTTTCACACCTGTTTTAAAATCTTTTTCTTTTGCTTACAGAAGACTCCTTTGCAGAACTATGGCTTTGACTTCAGTGCTCATATCACGTTCTATATGTGCTACTACAATAGCATTCACAGGTTTTTTGTAATAGTTTTTAATATGCCTATGTGTTCTCTAAACTCTCTGCTCCTCAAGAACAGGAATTGTGTCTCAGTCATCTTTATAGCTCTAGCACATAGCTTAGCAACAATAAGTGGACAATAAATACTTGTTTAATGATGATTCTATAGTACATAAGGACACACTTGTTATAGGTAAATGGAGCCCAGAGAAGTTTATTGTGTAACTCAAGTTCCTATTGTTATATAGTGTTCTAAAATGAAACGATGAATAAAGAGATTAATAAGGTAATTTTAGATAGAGGTAGAAGTGGGGGTACTCCTCAAGAAGATCTTACATCTCTTTTGTTTAGTCAAATTAACTTCAAAAATTTTTAAGATAGCTTAATGATAATTTTTGTTTTTCCTGGGGTACAATTAAGTACTAAACTCTGAGGTATAGCCTTTATTTGATATAGATCTTAATGGACTATATGTGTGTATATGTGTAATACAGAGTAATATATGTAAAATACTTTGAGAACTATTTAAAACAGCATCTAACTGAGACTAAGTACTGTATAAAGTTCAAAGAAGGAATGAAGCAATGTCGATCAAATTAGAATTTTAAAGGCTTTGTGCATGGAACTACTTGTGAAAATATTTTTGTTGTGACAGACAAATCTGAAAAAAATCAGTTACTTAATATAGTTTTTTTTTCTGGCACAGTCCCATGTGGATATTCTTAGTTGGTACTTAGTCTTCAACATGATCTTTCTGGAACAGAGGATCTCTTCACCTGGTAACTCTGACCTTCTCTTGGGCCTCCTGCTTGTCTGGATTTAGCTTATTGATGGTAGAAAAAATAAAGGAGGGGGAGAAAAAGGTACACTCACTTCTTTTCTTCTTATCCTAAAAGTGACAAATGTTATTCCACTAAAATTCCATTGGTGATATCTAGCCACCTGACCATGTCAAGTAAAAGGGAGCATGAGTATTGTAGTCTTGCTATGTGTATAGGGGGAGGAGGAAATGAACTTGATGAAGAGCTAACCAGTCCGTGCCAGTTCTGGTCCCACTCCAAAGAGATAATCCCAAAATCCATCCAAAAGACAAATGCAACTTGAAATATAAAATCTCCAGGAGATATGCAGTTCTCTCTCAGGTACAGTTATGACTCTTCATGTTCTGCGTGCTTATGATCTGAAGACAAGCACTCTCTGCTGTCTCCCACCACCAGCTCTGTCATTTCACATACAATGATGGGGGAGAGAGGATAACTGCAATGCAAGGTCTGGTTTAAAAAGGCAATGATGAGAGCTGGAAGCAACCTAGGTGCCCATCAGTAAATGAATGGATCAAAAAACTATGGTACATTTACACAATGGAATACTACGCAGCTGAAAGAAAGAAGGAGCTCATACCCTTTGCACCAGCATGGATGGAGCTGGAAAGCATTATGCTAAGGGAAATAAGCCAGGCAGTGAAAGACAAATACCATATGATCTCGCCTTTAACAGGAACCTAAACAACAAAACAAAGAAACAAGTAAAATATAACAAAAGACACGAAAATAGAGGACAGGTTGTCAGGGCCCAGAGGGGAGAGGGGAGAGAATTTCAGGGGAGAAGGGAAGGGTTTACAGGAACAAATATAGAGGACACATTGACAAAACTAGGGGGGTTGGAAATGGGAGGGATGGGTGGTTGGGCTGGAATGGGAATAAAGGATAGAAACTGTACTGAATAAACTAAAATAAAAAAATTTTTAAAAAGGCAATGATGAGAAACTCATAGGAGTCTGGCTGTCATTATTTCAAGAAAATAAAGTCCAGTGGGGCTGTGAAATACATTTGTCTGCTCACTAGGGATATTTCTCCATAATCCTTGATTTGCACATTCTGCAAGATTCTATCCCCTTATTTATTATTCATCTTGGTCCCTAATGCCTTCAGACTTTGGGAGCTTCTTCCATATGATCTTTGGCCATTTGTGAAGAGGGTATTAGACAGTATGCTCTCATTGGTGTTAGATATTATGCCCTACTTCATGATTCTTCAAGTTTGGGCACCTTTGGAGTTGAAACAATTGATTTGTTTTTGTCGTTGGGTTCTTTTTTGAGGGTGGACAGTGCAAGTCCTGCACACATTTGTTAAATCTTTACCTGTTTTCTTTCATTTGGTTCTATGTGCCAGTAATTACACCTGAAGTTCTTTTGTTTATTTACTGCTTTATTTCTTTGCTTCCTCATTCTTATTCTTATTCTACCTTAACTTAATGACGTGGGTGGGGAGGTTGTATCATTAATCTTTGATGCAAGGCTGAGACACTTTGTTCAACTAAAAAGACTTATTGGAACTTTGATGCTCATAGCTTTGTTGAAACTTATCTGTCTTATTATTCAGGTGTCTGGAAATAAACATCATTTTCAACTAAGTAAAACCTTTGACTCTCTATTTTCTTTAATATCTATCTCAAAATAAGCTGATTCTTACCCGAAGTCCTCTCTTTCTTATGCTTTGCAAAAACAAGCCCATAATATTCTGACATTCTGCAACAACTTCCTTAAAGGCTATAGTCTCAGGAGGCACATATTCTATTTTCTAAATTTTTAGTTTTACCAAATATTTTCCATGGTAAAATGTGAGTTTTCAACTTTCCAGCCTATTGTATCTATTTTCTTGACTCCCATTGCTTGACTTCTAAACCAGAATCATACATCTCATATTTGTTGTTACAGAAGAACACTATTCCTGGTAAAAATTTCTGTTTTAAGTTGAGTGAATAAAGAATGTAGTTATAACAAAAACCTCTAAAATTTTGGTAACTTAAAGGTTTATTTCTTGCTACTCTACAGTTCTGCTAATCAGATGTGCTACTTGTTTCTCTCAGGAATGATTCACTCCAGCAGAATTGATTTTTCCCTTGTCTGTGTGTCTTTGAGTTCCCTAGATATTTCCCTTGCCTGAATTACTTACACCCTCCTTCCAGCTGAGTTATTGTGTACAGTGTAGTGTTTCCTGTCACCCCAAAGTCCATGGAAGTCTTAGAATTGTGGACCCAGGTTTGATAGAGGATTGGATCAGTTGGAAACTGTCAATCTCTGGTGTGCCCTAACATTTTTAAGCCCGAGCTCTCTAAAGATGAACATAAAATTTTTATACTCCCTCACTTCCTTTGCCTACTAGTTCCAACATTTTAAAGTGGAAGATCTGTTATTATGCATTCCATTATATTTCTGTCCATAGAATAAAATTGTGACACAAGAAATCATGAGAACTGAGGAAAGGAAGGGGAAGAAAGAGAAACAGGGATAAGAGCATGGCTTACTTACATGACTCTTTCACCAGACTCTAAGCTGCTTTCCAACACGGTCTTTATCTATAAAATTTCAGCACTGGACATGGTGATTTGCCCAGAGAATATACTTAATTCTGTTCCCTTGATTTGTGGTATTGAGAAGCAGAGGCTCTGAAGTCAGATTGTCATTGCTTAAGTCTCTACTTTGCCAGTTGCTGTGGATCTTGGTTAAGTTATTTCATCTTTCTGTGCCTCAAACTCATCATCTGAAAAATTGGGAAAATAGTGACGTGTACATCATAGAACTATCATGAGACTTAACTGAGGTAATAAGTGTAAAGGGCTAAAATAATGCCTGAGCCCATAGTAAACTTTCAATAAAGGTTAATCACAGTTTTAAGATACAGCACAGCATGGTAGTTGAAAGCAGGATTCTGAAGCCAGGCTATCTGAGTTCTAATCTGTGCTGTACTCATTCCTTCTAATTTTTTCAAGGTCATCTTAACTTTTTTATGCCAGTTTTACATGACAAATATTCAAAAAACACTAATATTATATTGAGTAACTGAGTGAATGAGTGAACAATTCAAAAGGTAATATTAGTTCAAGGTAAGGAGGTAAAGCAACACTAATTACTATATCTGATTTTGGTTTATCGTTTTGTTTTTGCATCAATATTAACATAAAATGGTCCATTACATGTACCCAGTTTATAAGCCATAGGACAAGTCTATGTCTTATCTTGCTTTTCCATTGACTCCCAACCCATACCATGTAATCCAAATGACTGGCAATCACAATGTCAGAAGGGACCTGTATAAATACATTTGATTGTTAAAAAACAAAACAAAACAACAGCAAGCATTTCTGCCAGTTCACCAACTCTTACACACAGAAGTATTTGGGAAAGGAGATGGATTGACATTATTTTACAGGGAAGAAAGAATTAGATTTAAGAGCTTTGCTGTTGTGCATCTCACATTACCCAGGAGAAATTAAAAAAAAAAAAGAATAATATCCTAAAAACTACATAGCCATTTTTAATACGAAAGACTTCTAGTGACTTATTTCTGTTTGCAGTAGTGTTTCATAGTTTCTGATGGTATAAAGCTTGCTAAGAAAAAAAAGATACCACCACCCACATTTTGTCTGGAGTTAATATGTATTTTTCCTCTTGTCAGAGTGTGGGAGGCTCTCTGTTTATATAATTACAGCTTTCACAAATCGTTTAAATAGACATGAGCAAAGAAGTGAAATTGCATGTGGAATATTTGGATGACACTGAATCTGTCAGGTCTATGGGGTTTTCTTAGAAAAACTGAGATGTTTTTTGACTCTCACTTGGATGGAACTGGGCTTTGCTAGAGGTTCAAAAACAGTCTTTCTGTGTTTCTGACAATCTTGATAATAGTCCTGATGAATTATCTGCACTAAACAAGATCCCCAGACCAACTAAATTTACTTCTGTCAAGAAGATTTGGAGAAAATCAATGAGCTATGTATTTTCCTGCCTGAGGATGAGGAGGAAAGGGAACCCTGACCAAGCTTGCTACCCTTTTTCTTGTCCTAATAGGTTATCTTTTAACCATATTAAGAAGTAAATAATTAGATATAAGTCTGAGTGAGGAACAGGAGGCAAAGATAAAAATTGGGCTTGTGTTTTCAGGGGCAAGCACTCACTTTTATTCACCTTTTCTAATTTTATTGAATAGGTAAATGTAATTATGAATATCTTTTTCAACATTCTTTTTTATCATGTTTCATATTTTAAAGTCTGTTCAAATTTATTTTTTATTTCTAAACAGCTTGACTGAAGTTAAATAGATGTACATTAATCTGCACATTTTAAAAATATGCAAATTGATAAATTCTGACATTATATGAGGTCTGTCCAGAAAGTATCTAGCCATGCCCTATGAAAAAGAGACATTTATTGAAGAAAATACAAGAAACATTGTACATAGGACAATGATGCCTCAGTCCCCTTCAAGGTAGGCACCTTGGGACCTCACACAGTTGTCCCAATCACCATCACCTGCCTGTCATAGTTTCCTGAATCTCATCAATGGTCTAAAATTTCTTCCCTTTCAAATGTGATTTTAGTTTAGGGGAAATGCCAGAAGTTGCAGGGTGCCAAATCTGGGCTATAGGGGGACTGAGTCACCTGGGTGATCTGATGTTTTACCAAGACTTTGCCCAAGATGTGATACCTGCACAGGCACATTGGCACAGCTTCATGAAGAAGCTGCCAATCACTAGTTGCCCATAGCTGCAGCCTTCTGAATCAACTGAATAGTTTCTGTAGAGGAATGTTCAAGCTTAACACAAAATTTGATGCAGATTCATTGCTCTACTCACTCAGTCATTTTGAATGCAATGGCCATACTGTACACATGCTCACTCAGTGATGTCTATTGCCCCACTGACTTGTATAGTGAAGTTATCATTGTTCACATATGCACATTCCAATCCATTCTCCTTGGCTGCCAGGTTACATCGATGCCAAGCAAACTGTGCTTTTTATATTAACAATGGCTGGACATTTTCCAGAGAGACCTTCATATACATCCGTGAAGCCACTCAACACTGTGGGGTTTTTGCTGTACATTTTACTTCTAAACATGTTAAAAATTTCACATTATTATTATTTTGTATAAATATTTATATTTAGAAGATTTAAATAATGAGAAACAGTTCTTATTTATTTTTCCATGTAGTTATTATTTATCATGATCTTTATTTTTTCTGTAGATACACATCTCAAACTGGTACTATTTTTCCTTCTAACTGATGGCCTTCCTTTAACATTTTCAATAGAGCAGGTTTGCTGATGATGAATTCCTTCAGCATTTTTATGTCTGAAAAAGCCTTTATTTTGTCTGTCATTTTTTAAAAGATTTTATTTATTTTATTTTTAGAGAGAAGAAGGGAAGGAGAAAGAGAGGGAGAGAAAACATCAATGTGTGGTTGCCTCTTGCACGCTCCCTATTGGGGACCTGGCCTGCAACCCAGGCATGTGCCCTAGCTGGGAATCAAACCGGTGACCCTTTGGTTTGCAGGCCAGTGCTCAATCCACTGAGCCACACCAGCCAGGGTTGTCTATCATTTTAACAGATGTTTTCATTGGGTGTAGAATTTGAGTTCTATCTTCTCACTTGTAGTCTTCTTAACAAGAATTGTTTTGTTCTTTAGTATGTAACATTACTTTTTCCTCTGAATGCTTTTATGATTTTCTTTATACTGCTGGTTATTAGCTTTATGCTTACAAAGTGCCTCAGTATAGGTTTTTCTCATGTTTCTTAAACATGGGTTTGCTTAGCTTTTTTGGATCTATGGTTTATACTTTTTATTAAATTCAGAAAAAAAAATTCAACCATTACTTTTCAGTTGTTTTTTCTGTCACGTTTCCTCCTTTTTTTTGAGACTTCCAATTACGTATTTGACTTCTTGAAATTGACCCATAGCTTATTGCTTACTGATAGTCTATCTACTTTTTGTGTCACTTTTTCATGTGTGTTTCATTTTGGATAGTTTTTATTGAGCTTTTTTCACATTCACTAGTATTTTCTTCCACAATGTCTAATCTACCTTTCATCTCTAAAGTTCAGTCTAGGCGTCTGTTTCATATAATTTACTTAACATGTTCAATATTCCCTGTATGTGTTTTAAACAGCAAATATGATTATGATAACTATTTTACTATTATTTTCTACTAATTCTAACATGTGTGTCAATTTGGGGTCTATTTTGGTTGAGTTTTCTCCTCATTATGTCATATTTATTGCTTCTATGCATACCTAGTGGTTTCTCACTGAATTCCTGAGATTATGAATTTTGCATTGTCATATGCTAGGTTTTTAAAAATATATATTTTATTGATTATGCTATTACAGTTGTCCCAATTTTCCCCCTTTATCTTTTTCCACCTGGTAACCCCATTCCCTCAAGCACTCCCCACCTTAGTTCATGTTCATGGGTCATACACATAAGTTCTTTGACTTTAAATTTCCTATACTCTTCTTAACATCCCCCTGTCTATTTTGTACCTACCAATTTATGCTTCATAATCTGTGCACCTTTTCCCCCACTATCTCCATTTCCCCTCCCAATTGATAACCCTCAAAATGATCTCCATATCTATGATTCTGTTCCTGTTCTGGTTGTTTACTTGGTTTTTTTTTTAGATTCAGTTTTTGATAGTTGTGAGTTTGTTGTCAGTTTAATGATCATAGCTTTGATCATCTTCTTTTTCTTAAATCAGTGCCTTTAACATTTCATATAATAAGGGCTTGGTAATGATGAACTCCTTTAGCTTTACCTAATCTGGGACGCACTTTCTCTGCTCTTCAATTCTAAATGATACAGGGAACCAACAGTAGAGGGGATGAAACTGAGTATCAAATCAATGATTTGGAACATAAGGAAGAAAATAGCATTTAATCAGAACAGTAAGAAGAAAAAGAACTCAGGAAAAAAAGGAGAATAAGAAGCTTCTGGGACATCTCCAAACATACAAACATCTGAATCATAGGAATGCCAGAAGGAAAAGAGGTAGAGCAAGAAATTGAAAACTTATTTGAAAAAATAATGAAAGAAAATCTCCTTAATTTGGTGAAGGAAATAGATATACAAGTCCAGGAAGCACAGAAAGTCCCAAACAATTTGGACCCAAAGAGGACCACACGAAGAAACATCATAATTAAAATGATGTTTTAATTATAAAGAAAGGTTAATTATAAAGAAAGGTTAATGATAAAGAAAGAATCTTAAAAACAGCAGGAGAAAGAGACAGTCGCCTACAAAGGAGTTCCCATAAAACAATCAGCTGATTTCTCAAAAGAAACTTTGCAGACAAGAAGGGACTGGCAAAAAGTATTCAAAGTGATGAAAAGCACTGACATACAAGGTAAATTACTCCACCCAGCAAAGCTCTTTGCTGGGTATTTCTATGTTCCTACAAACATCCTCAAACTTTCTTCAGGGGCACAGTTAATTACTAGGAAATAGTTTGATATTTTCAGGTCTTGCTTTTAAATATGGGTTTAGCATGACCAGAGCATAACTAATCTAGAGCTAATTATACCCCACAATTTAAATGACACTCAACTGAGTACTTTACTAATTGCCCCATAAGTTATGGGATTTTCTAAGGCTGGTTGAATAGGCAATATTCACGGCCCTATGTGAATACTATTTCTTCTAGTTATTATTTCCCTTAACTTTAAGTAATTTCCTCACATGCACGATCAATACTCTGCAAAATGCTTGAGAAGAGTCCGCTGAAGATCTCTAAAAATATAGAGATCTTTGGACTTCTGGCCAAGATGGAGGCATAGGTAGACGCACTGTGCCTCCTCGCACAACCAAGATAGGGACAACAACAATACAGAAACAAAATAACAACCAGAACTGACAGATAATTGAAGTGTATGGAAGTCGGACACCCAAGGATTTAAAAATAGACACATTCATCCAGACCGGTAGGAGGGGCGGAGTCGGCTGGGCGAGGGATGCGGAGCAGAGCACAGAGCAACTGGGGCAGTGCGCAAGTCTGCAGCAGGCAGACCCTGGGCACAGAAGCGGTGGTAGCTGGTGGGCCCCAGCCAGGGGGTGGCAACCGGCAGACCCAGAGAGGCGGCCATTGTGAAGCAAGGCACTACACGCAGCTCAGGGTCCCAGCACTGGGAAATAGAGCTTTGGGTCACTGAATAAAAAGGAAGGTCCTGTGGGGTGCACAGGCCCACCCACACCAGAATTGGTGCCAGAGGGGCCCAATTGGCTTTTGGAAAGTGGCAGAACGGTCTGAGGTCCTACAGAGAGCAGACCAAGCGCCATTGTTCCTCCTCAGACCCCGCCCCCCATACAGCGTCACAACCCAGCGACTGGGGTGCCTCGCCCTGGTGAACTCCTAAGGCCGCGCCCCTCACTACAGGAGCTCGACAAGACCAAAAGACAGCAACAACCCCCCCCCCCCGCCCCGCCA
>CM052541.1:58723081-58816038 GCA_028533065.1 Trachops cirrhosus
CATTCATTTACTGATGGGCACCTAGGTTGCTTTCAGCACTTAGCTATTGTAAATTGTGCTGCTATGAACATTGGGGTGCATAGGTTCTTTTGGATTGGTGTTTCAGGATTCTTAGGATACAGTCCCAGGAGTGGAATTGCTGGATCACAGGGCAGGTCCATTTTTAGTTTTCTAAGACTGATGTGAAATGCCATGAGGTATACTCCTTGACTAAAAAAAAGATTCAAGTTACACGAAGTGCTTCTCTTAGGAGAATGGTGAGTCTATGCCGTTGGTGTCCTTAGGAAACATTCCTCTGCAGGACTTTTTCTTCTGGATGAGGCTAAACTGGTGTGGCATTCTGTGACTGGCTGGATACAGGACCGCTTTATAAGCCTGCACTTAATACCTCTTTAGAGGTATTTTAAGACTATGAGCCTGGGAAACGAGAAGCAGCTTTCAGCTGTATTTTACTTGATTATGTGATCAGCAAGTCATCAGGCTTGAGTGGGAGCCTATGAGAAGCCCAAGAGAAAGATTATCTGGAAAGTCAGGGGGTGCTTTACAGTCCTATCATTATGTGAAATAGGATAAAGAGGCATGTGAGCTTTGCATCTTGTGGCAAGTGGGCTAGAGGGAACATGCCTGAGCTTTAACCTTGGGAAAGTCACTTGTTCTTTCTGA
This sequence comes from Trachops cirrhosus, assembly GCA_028533065.1. Taxonomy (NCBI): domain Eukaryota; kingdom Metazoa; phylum Chordata; class Mammalia; order Chiroptera; family Phyllostomidae; genus Trachops; species Trachops cirrhosus. The sequence continues at coordinate 58,723,745 of CM052541.1, forward strand.
CTTCGAAGATCTTGTTCATAAAACAAAAGACTAAATGATTTTTTGATTGAGTTTATCAGTAAAGGAATTTCATTATCTGTGCCATTTCCCTTGGTTCATGTCCTTATTTGCTCTGACTTGACTATTCCAATTATTTCCCAGTGCGGAGTCATATGTTTCTCTATTCCATCACCCACATTCCTCTTATCTCTCTCTAAAACACAAATCTGATCATTTCACTATTCTGCTTACAACTCCTCAGCGGTTCCCTATTTCCTGTAAAATAGACTAAATTTCTTTCGTGTAGCCTTCAAAGCTCATTATGACTTGGTCCCATTTACATCTCCAACCTTTTTGGTCTTTTTCCCTCATTATATATCCATAGTTACACCTTACCCACCCACAAACATTATGAACATATGTGAAATAGACCTATTTTGCTCTAGACCTTCTCTGTATTTCTACTCATATATATTTATATTAGTTATTACCCCTATAAGAAATTCCCTTCCTCATCATTTGCTCCTAATATTCTTCATTTCATTCTATGAAATTCAAATAAAATATTTTCTTTGATTTCCCCCACAAAAAGAGCTGACCATCTCTGACTTTATGCCACCATTTGCACATACTTCTGATTGTACTTATTATTCTGTATTAAAATTCTTTATTCACAATTTTTCCCTCACCATCCTTAAATCTTATTTTCGTGTATCTAGTTCTTGTGTATCTAGTGCTACCTAATAGGTTCTCAATACATGTTGGTCTGATGGAACTAGCATCAATAAATGTTAGCTTGTTAAAGGCAGGGCCATTAATATTTTCTTCCTCATTGTATACTCAGCACTATACACAACATATGAAACATAATATGTGCTAATTAAGTAATTGCTAAATGAATAATAAATATATTAATGCATGCATTAGTAGTGTTTGAAGCTATCCACCTATGTTCTTCTCTACTATATAGTTACTACTGTCCTAAAGAAGTTTTTAATTAGTAAATGATGCTAATATGAGGGAATGGTAATTTATTTTGACATACAGTATTAGTTTAACTTGAAGAAGAAAAATTAAACTAAAACAACTTGTCTTTTTAAATTATTCATACTTAGAAAATAGGCTTAAAAACTGGTCCTTTTATGCCTCTCATTATATACTGCGGTCAAGGTCAGAAGGATTTTTAACTTTATTCTACCATATATGTGGTATATTTCCTGTTCCTTGTGTTGTCAGTTATAATTTATATAATGTTGATCAGTTTCCTCACTTTAAAAATTGATATACTAATTTTTATTGGCTTTATAGTGATGATGTGAAGCTGATCTGTAAGAAAGTGGTTTGTTATCTATAAAGTGCCATAGAAAGGAAAGAATGTATTATTCTACTCATAGAGGCCCCTAATTCTAAGGTTACTCTTCATGTCTAAATCAAGTCCTCTTTCCTAAACTTTAATACTAGCTTCATAAGGTCCTATCCTATAGACATGAAGATTAACCATTTATGTCAGTTTGGGGAAGGGGTGCATATTTTATTTAATATTGTATTCAATACTTTCAATTTCTTCTCCACGTACATTAGCTTGGGCTGCCATAACAAAATACCACAGACTCAGTGGCTTACACAACAGCAGTTATTTCTCACAGCTCTAAAGCTGAGAAACCTTAGATTAAGGTGCTGGCTGATTAATTTCTGATGGGGCTCTTTTCCGGGCTGACAGACAACAACCTTCTCTCTGTGTCCTTACATACCATCAAGAGAGTGAGTCCTCTGGTGCCTCTACTAATTCTATATTAGATCAGGGACCATTATTGCCTATTTAACCTTAATTACTCCTGTAAAGGTGCTATCTCCAAATAGCGTTACATTGAGGGTTGGGGTTCCAACACCTAAATTCGGAAGGGACACAATTTTGTCCATTGCATCACACCAAATAACGACCAAGGCATTCTTTCATGCTGTGCCTCCAGGGTTTCAATGTATACCTGTGCTTCATCCTGGTTATATGTATTTAAGTGAACTGGCAGAATATCTTTGCATGTGTAAATATAAATGTATACATGTTTATATATTCATATATGTGTATGTGTAAATTTATTGCTTTATTTTTATGTTTAACTTTATCTCTGGGATGTATGAATCCCAATATTGCCATCCCAGAGCCTATATTGGATATGATTAAAGTTTAATCAGGTTTTTGATTTTGGCAGTGAAGAAAAAACCTACATTTTTGTTAATGTTATGAATTAGCAGGAGATATTCAAAATAGAGTTGCCTACATGTTGTTTGAAAATTGTTTACAGCAAATAATGAACAAAGCAAATCAGATTGCCAAAGGCCTGGCTGTTGAGAAAGTGTAGCACATTATTAATTAAAATACAAGTCAGCTTTTCCAGCACTTGTAGCCCGTGGGTATCAAATGTACTCCACTTGATTGAATCAGGTAGTAGCAGCATGGGCATTTTTTATTTTGTGCTGGAAGGGATAACAAAAATGTAAAGCTGTTTTCTGCTACTTCATTTGAAAAAATATTATTTTGGAATGAAGGCCTACCAGCTGCAGCAGACAGGCAGAAATAATATAAAAATCTACATTACACCCTTGCACTGTGATTTTAAACAAGGGGTCCACAACCTCAGACACTCTCGCAGCATTGTGTTATAGGCAGACCTTTGTCTATGGCCAAGGAAACAGTTTCCATGGAGATGCAAGGCATTTGACAATGTTCACTGTTTTGGTGAAGAAAATTAATCCAAGCAGGAGACCAGTTTATAGTTATAAGATTTCTTTTTTCTGTGCAGGAGGAGGCAAAGAAAGAGTTGAGAAGTAGCATAGAAGAAAAACATATCTGCCTTTTGGGTATTCTTTTTAACATGCTGAAGTCAGTGAAATTTTGAGAAACCACAAACTGTTTCCAGTTTCAGTGCTGATGGGAATTCTCAGGTGAAAGTAAAAATAGTAAAGAGAATGTGATCTTTTATAATACACTTAAATATTTAGCGCACCCCTAGGATAAATTGGGAAAAGAAATAATGCTGAGTTTTTTTTTAATTCAAATACTGTGAACTATTAAACTAGGAGTGATACTTTTTAACTCTGCCTTGTTCCAAGTTCTTCATGGACAAAAATCACTTTTAAGTCATTCCTACATATCCTTTATCCCTATATCCTGGAAAATAATTGAAAGAGTAGGTTTTTATAAATGTTTGTTGAATGCCATGGACATACCAACTCATGACGCTCTGTGGAAGAATAAATCAAATAATTTTAAAGAAATTTTGATGCTACCTAGAGAGTCAGCTCTACTCAAGTCAGAGACCCATCTGGGTTTAATCCAGGCGATTGATTCCTTAACACACTCAGGCCACTAGTGTTGGAGTGATCAATTACAGATGTTAGGGCAATTGACGGTGATGCCCAGCTGAAGAACTCAGTTTTCTGATAATGGATGGAACCACTGTTGAGAAAAAAGAAATGGAGTGAGTCATATACGTTTTGACCTGTGGGACGTTGGTCCAGAAGTGCCATTCCAACTGTTAGTGTATTTTGGGATAAAATTAGTCACTTCTGGCCATTGGGTTAGACTTCTTCCTCCCTTATCCCATGCATAGGTTTGAACTCTTTACATGGGCACCAATGGATCACATTAATCTGTCTTTCGCAGGCAGCTTTCCTGGGTTTAAATGAATGTGTTCCTACAGCTCTCAAGTTAAGGAGTTCAATGATGCAATCGAATTCAGTGGATTCTCTTTTGTTTTAGTCCAGGTCTATCATAGTCTAATTCATAATCATTGTTTGAGAGACAGTTTTTAGTCTGCTAGTTTAGTTAGACTGTGTGCATCATTTAGAAAGCTTTACTTGAATAAGAAAACTCTGCACTGACCTAGGTTCTTGATATCTTGACAGTGTTCCTTTGGCCTCAGAGAGTTGTCAGCTGTGGGTCATAGAGCCGTAGTCAGGAGGGGCTGGCTTCTGTCTCCATTCCAGAAGCAAAATTCTGTCTAGCCTACTGAAAGGGGTGTTTTACAAAGGCAAATTACATTGTCTCCTTCCTCCCTCCCTCCCTTCTTCCCTCCTTTTCCCCTTTCTTATAAAATACAAGCTAAATCTGCCTATGTCTCCCCTTCGTTATGTCCTCTTCTCTCGTTTCTACCTTCTAGTGCCCAGTATGAGGTCATCACATCCTTTTCAGTCATTTGAAGCCCCCGCCTTGTCCACACTTCCTCTCGAACTCCCTCCTCCCCTTACTCTTTTTCTCTATCTGCTTTAGGTACAAAATGGGTTTCTTCCTTCCAAATCCCTATTCTGCCAAAAGAATTTGCCTTAGGAGTTAAAAGACATTTACAATGTTATAAACTGGTCATTGATATATGAGTAGTCACATTTTTTTTCCCCCTTTCTCCCAGACTTTTAAGCTGTTTTCCTGGCCAGGAGACAACAGGCAGTTTCACAGCGTCCTGGCCCTTCCTGTGTTTTTACTTCCTTTCTCTTGTGGTAATGTAAATCTTCATTGCTATGGAGCAACTGATTGTGACCTTATGTGTTAGCATTTCTGTTCCCTGAAAACTAAAAATAGGCCTTAATCTTCTCAACATGTGAGGATCCAAAAGGGGCTCTTTGATTAATAGCTGCCTCTCTGCAGCGGCAAGCGTGTCCTCCTTTGAGCGCCCTGTGGGTGGGGGAGGGGTGCTGGCGAAGCAGGGCCGCGCTCTAGTGTTACCCTGTGTTGCCTTGTTCCTGGAGTCCAGCTCTTCCCTGACTCCTAGGTTCCACTAAGAAAGCCACTTCTGTAGGCAAACATAAGCTGCATGTTTTTCTGTCATTTGAAATTTATTTTAGTTTTTTTTCATTTTACATTTCAGTTCTCAAAAATTATATACAACCACATTTTACTACATAACAGAATGCTAGAGAACCTGGTCCTCAAAGTGCCCAAGCAATTAAATACACAAATCCTCCTTCCCTCCTCCTCCAAAACAAGACCTAAACATCAAAGTCCAAATTATACTTCTCTTTAAAAAAAATCACTGGCTCCCTTTGCAGGGGTGAATGAGATTCCAGTTGCTGGTAGTTCTGATAGGCTCAACACCTGCCCATATTTGAAATCCACATTCAAGTACATATTGGGTCAACCCCTAACCAGATGTAGGTACACAGCAAAGTTATTGGATTTCTTGATGATGAATAGAAAGCAGATGATGCACCTGCCTGGTTGCAGAGTGGATTTGCATAAAAACGAAGGAAGAGTACACATGCTTATGTAAAGTGTTGATTAACAAGATCACCTATATATATGTAAAAAAGAAATCACCAACCCACGCAATACAGTCTTTAAATGAAACCAGGTGAGGTGTTGTAGAAACACACATGCATTTGCCGACAATTAGGAAATGTGTTGATAGGCTGGGGCCATGTTAGAATGATTTGATTTCCTGGCATTTTTATCCTCTGAAGAAGGGAAACACGGTACTATGCCAGTCAATTAGATATTAGATTAGAGAAAAAAATAATTACAAAATGCCATTTGCCTTTTGATTTTTTTGTACTTAAGGTGGGAGGAGGAGGTGAAGATTAGGAAAGAAACTACTTTATGCTAAGTAAAATAAGCCAGGCAGTGAAAGACAAATACCATATGATCTCACCTATAAGTGGAACCTAATCAACAAATAAACAAGCAAGCAGAATACAACTAGAGACATTGAAATAAAGAGCAAACTGGCAGTAACCAGAGAGGGGCATGGAGGGATAATGGGGGAAAATAGGGGAAGGGCCATAAAGGAACATGTACAAAGGACACATGGACAAAGCCAAAGGGGGTAGATTCCAGGGTGGGAGGTGGGGATGGCTGGGTGGGGAGGCGTGGTGGGGTGAAAATGGAGACAAGCGAACTTGAACAATAAAAAAAGTGAAAACAACACTTAAACACAGATGTTTATAGTAGTGGCATTATTCATAATAGCTGAAAGTAGAAACAATCCATATCTATTAATAGAAGAATACATAAACAAAAGGTGATATGCCCATACAATGAAATATTATTCTGTAATTAAAAAATAAAATATTGATATATTTTAATTAAAATTTTTTATTATATATAATTTATTGCAGTAAAATTCACAAATTTTACTCTATAGTTCTGTGAGTTTTGATGTGTGTATACCTGTATAACCACTACCACCAAAAAACAAAAGGTAACTACTCATGGAGACATGAGATACTTTGAGAGTAACCTGTTTTTATTGAACACAGAGTGTTCAAGATCAGTAATGTGGCTGGTACCAATGCTAGAATTCATGTTATTAACTCAAATCAACTGACCTGAAGAGGAGTTTCTCACTGAAATAACCAAGAGAAGTGAAAACCTGAAAATTTGTATATGAATGTTCATATTAGCATTACTCATAATAGCAAAAAGGTGAAAACAATTCAGTTTCCATCAGCTGATGAATGGATAAATAAAATATAGTATATCCCTATAATGAAACATTATTTGTCATAAAGAGAAACAGATTACTAATACATGCTACAGCATGGATGAACCTTGAACACATTTAGTAAAGTAAAAGAGAACAGTCACAAAAGGCTACACTTATATGATTCTATGTCTCTGAAATATTAAGGATAGGCTGATCAACAGAGACAGAGAGGTGGTTAGTGATTGCCTCAGGCTGTGGGCAAGGGTGCAGGGCAATGGGGAGTCACTGTAAATGATACCATGTTTATTTTTGGGGTGATGAAAACATTTTAAAATTGATGGTGGTGATAGTTGTATGACTCTGTGAACACACTAAAAATCATTGAATTACATACTTTAAAAGGGTGAATGTTATGGTATGTGAATTATATCTCAATATAGGAATAGATAAATGAATAAACAAAAAATTCAACCCCTCTGATAATTACCTTCTTGTAGACATAATTGGTAAAGAGGAGGATTTATGAAAATTAATTTATAAAAATAAAAAGAATATGGATTTCTAGAAGAGTTATAAAAAGCTAGTTTAATAAAATACATGCCACCATGTAAATATAATCTATCCACATCTTTCACTTGTTACATTAAAAATCCTTGATTCTTTGGATTACTTCACATTGATTAGCAAACGAAAGGGTGAAAAGCAGGAAAAAAATTGAACCAAGAATGCTAAACAACTTCTGCAGTAATCTCATTCTAACTCAAAATAAAACTAGTGTTTACAACACAAGAATTTTCCAGATGGCCATGCAAATGAAGGCTCAGGAATACGCTGCATACCATATTATTGTTATTTAGTATTTATTGAGCACTCACAGAATTCAAGACACTGAAAAAATAAACTACAACCTCACTTATGCAAATTATAACCTAAAAAGCATATAAAGTCATATTACCTACTACTGTCTTCAATGGATTAATAATGCATGCAATATTCCAAAGGTCAGAGCTCAATCATATTAATATTGGTGCCAGGAATATATCTTGTTTAAATTAACCTGTTTTCTTTATCCCCTCTCTTTTCCTGGATATTTTTCCTGATATATTTCTAGTATTTTAATACCATAGTAAAATCCCTGATATTAAAATTCCAGCAATACATGTTTTTGCAACATACAGCATTATATAGGATTAAGATTTTCTTAGAATTTTATTCGACTAAAATTACCCTTTGCAATGATGCTTCCAAATCTACACCATTGACCCAAACTCTTTTTTACTGAAGGGTTTGTTAAGTTAACCAAGATAATAGTTAAAAATCTTAAGTGTCATATTGCTAATTGAGAAAGCAACAATATTAGAATTTTAATACCAACAGTCTCTTAACTGCATGCTGAGGCTAAACATTATTTACGAAATTGACATACACCTCATTTCCAATTCTTAGCTCCAGGCTGACTTAGAAACTGACAGGAAAATTGTAAAAAGCCTTTAGAAAGGATGAATCTTCATAGGTTTTTACAACATTATTCATTATAACAAGGGAAGACAATTACATGCTTTTACACCCATAACATTCCGAAACTGCCATGTACTGGAATTTTCTACATGGGTGCATATCTCCTGGAATTTGAAGTTTCCTCATGGGATACTGTGATAAATAAGTTCAATAAAAAAGAAAAAAACTTATATAGTTGAAGAAAATTTTAGCCCGGGCTGATTATACAATAGGGATGAAAAGAAAAAAAACAATTTCAAAATTTTAATTAAAAGATTATCAAAGAAGATCAGCCCAGATTCTATGTCTTATTATGTACGAGGTCATGTCTTTCCTGTAGTCTTCCACCATACTTCCAAATCTGACATCTGGAAAATGCATTGGAGAGACTAAATCCACTTATCTTCTTAAAGATGTTTTTAGATTAACATGAAAAAGTTATTTCTAATAGTAATAATGATTTTAACCTAGGCTATCCTCTTAGTGAATTCTTTTTGCACTTTTTCTTACAGCAGGAGAAAGCTACTCCATATTACTATGATTTTTTCATGATCAATTTATTATTAGTGTTACTGTTAATAATGTGCATTCTTCTAATGCCACAATCCTCTAATTTACTCATTAGAGAGATGGTCTAAATAGCTACTGTTTTGGTGACACGCTGACAAGTGGTGACAGTAATAGACAATTTACAGCAAAATTTGTGTAATATTGGCTTCTGGGCATATATTTATCCTATATTTTATGTGTCTGTCATATATCTTTTTATGTGAACACTATGTTCATAGTAAAGACTTTAGATTTTTGTTTTTAAAATCTGAAACAAGATTAACAAAATATCAAGTGCTGAAACACGAATGAATTGAATTAGCAACTCCCTTGTATAAATAGCAAGGAAAAAAGCTGCTCAAATATTAGATTGGCCCCCATTAAGATCTCCCATTTTCCAATAGCATTTAATTATGTAAAATGGCAAACTGCATCTGTAAAGTGAATCACTTTTATTAGGTTAGCGTGTTAATAATGAAAGATGACCCTAACTACATAATAGACACAAGCAGAAACTTTAGGTATAAATTGAGATACTGAAAATAATTTGGATAATGTTTGTATTTTGGGTTCCTTAGCTGCCATTTTGTACCAATTGGTGAAACGTTTTTTTTGAAAGGTCAAGAGAATGTGTAAAGAAATGCTGAACACCCAGTTTCCAGCTTCTGAAACCTCAGTACATCCTGCTGCCTCTCCTTTCTCATCACCCACTTATTCCTTGATCACCTATGTGAGGGTAGGACTATACACATGTGATTGAAACTGTCCCCTGATATCAAGTGGGCTTCTGGCATTCGGAACATAAAAAAAAAAAGAAAGAACAGGAAAAAGCACCCTGGCCAGTGGGGCTCAGTTGGTTGGAGTGCCATCCCATAGACTGAAAGGTCATGGGTTCAATTCCAGGTCAGGACACATACCCAGGTTCTGGCCCTCACGAGAAAGCAACCAATTGATTTTTCTCTCTCACATTGATGTTTTTCTCTCTTTCTCCCTTCTTCTCTCTCTAAATTCAATGAAAACATCCTCAGGTAAAGATGAAAAAGTAGATGATAAAATCTTCATTATTGTCCTGACTTTATTTTATTCATGGAGAGACAAAGAAAGGAAGAATAATACCACAGTATATCCATAGGTCAGATTGTGGCTTTTAAAGGAGATTAGTCTGCTCCTCATCCACTGAATGATGACATAGTTGTGCAAAACCATGAAGGAACATTTTTTAATATCCTTTGATGAGTAAGGGAATGGACAAGGACTTCAACTAGCAACTATGTAGGATCCTCTTTAAAAAAAGTCAAAGGTGGGTTGGGACAAAGTCTCAACTCTTTTCTTAATAGTGATTCTACCACCTGCATAGGTGCTACCATTGTATTCCTGTAAAGGAGCTATATATGTACTTCTCTTTCAAATGTAAGTATTTATTAAGAAGACACAATGAAAACAAAGGTTTTATTATTTCTGTACCAGTAAGTTAGGAACGAAGGTTGAAGATAGGGGAAACGTAGAGGTCCCTATAGATAACATCATTATCCCAACATTTTGGCTCTGTATAAAGAAAGTAATTTTGAGAGAGACTTATTAACAAAGAAAATAAGAGGTCATTTTCAGAGAGCCTAGTAAAACAGGTGGAAAGATTATGATAACCATGTAATCCACCTACTAGCATAGCACAAATTGAAACTTTCTGTTACAGCTCAAGAATATAAATAGAAGTAAACGGTGGCATTATTATATGAATAAATGAGTTAGTCAATCAATCACTGACAAAGCATACTCTGTAATCAAAAGATTTTTCATGTTATGATTAATTCCATGTAATACAAGCCTAAATATTACATAAACCCCTTTGACATTGAGTTATACTTCCTAAGACAAAAAGGGCACTTTCAGCAGCCAAAGAATGGCAAACAGTCAGAAACAATTCTCTTGGATTTCTGGATCTGGGTGGCCACTAACCAAACAAAATCTTGGGATACTTTGAAAGTCTAAGCATATATCTGCACGGTCTAACATGGTAGCCACTAGTCACGTGTGGTTACTTTGTTCTGGTAGAGTCAGAATTCAACGAAAGGAGCAAACTCCCTGGAACTAAGCTATTCACACATCGTAAGCATGGAACATATACCAGGTAGTTTATGTTAGTGGGGGAAGCATTGACTATTGAACAGATATTTATCCTCCTAGACATATAAATTACAGTAGCACATACTGAATGTGTATGTATTGTTGCAGGGTTTCACATTAAACTCAAAAGCCACTAATTCTGAGCATCATGTTGGCACAAAAGTTCACCAAAGAACATGTATGTAATGTCAGTTCAAATTTGCCTTTTGCCAGATATGCTTAAAGGAGTCTGTCTCACTAAAGAGCAAAATGTTCTCCTTCTAGTGAAGGAAGGATGATAACTGATAAAATGGCCAGGACCACTTAAAACTCAAAATGGTGTTATATTTCTAAATTATGCCAGGATGGAAGAGTCCAGACAAGTAACATTTTGATTTTACCTTTTCTTTCTATCTTGTCTGATGCCTTAATCTTTATTGTATTTTTTCAATCATCATTTAGTCCCTTATAGCCCCTGCCCCCCAGCAATCACTACATTGTTGCTCATGAGTCCTTTTGCCTATTTGCTCCATCCCTCTGCCCCTAACCAAAACCCCCACAAGCTGTCATCTGCTCTCCATCTATGAGTCTGCCTCTGTTTGACATGAGGAGGTGATGTCCCGTAGAAGAGCTGACTTGGGCCTGTGGTGACCACCCATTGTGCTAGTGCCGGAAGACAGCTGCCGTCCTTCTCAGATGCCGACACTCTCACAGGCACTTCCTAAGAATTCTTCAACACGAACTTCTTTCTGATGGTTTCCTGATCCATCTGTAAACTTCTATTCTGCATAGATTTCCAAAACTGAAAATCGAGAAAAAGGATAAACTTCCCAGAGATTGAAAATATTTCAATAGAGGAACTTACTCTTACACTTCAGTGAGAGTGGGTGTACTCTCTGGGAAAATCTTAGTAAATAGCCACAATCATATTTTATTACCAGAAGTGCAGATTTCATTTCTTTTATGAAGACAAGGCCATAAACTCCCTCAAAGACAATGTCCCTTTACATGGACTAATGGTTTTCAAAAGTTTAAGAAACCCTAGATATGGAAAACATGAGCAAATGGGTCTTTATTTGCTCTTTATTCCCCACCTACGTGCAGAAGAGTGAACAAGTAAGTATTATTAATAATTCTTAGGCTGCTCATATGAAACTATAAAATCTGCACTTCATAGTGAATGAGAGAAGGCATTTTATAGAGGAAAGGATACAATCTAGCATTCTTAGAGGCATTTACAAATAAACTGTCATTTCTTTCCTCAGTGGCTAACCTGTTCCATATGCACATCTCCAAATTGATCACACGGCATTGCCTTCCCCTCGCCCCCATAAATCTTGCACTTCCCCCACAGATCCATCCTCACCACTCTGCAAACAGAGCACATCCTTCAGAACTCTTCACCCAGTTAGTTCCTCCTTTCTGGAAATTCTTTTTGAGATCTCCCTCTCTACCTTCCGTTTCATCACTTCGGACCAGATCAAATATCAAGACTACTTCAGTAGTCATTTCCAACAGTACAGGCAGTGGCAGCCAGCCACTCTCTCTTTAGAGTTCAGGATTACTTTTCCACACCTGTGAAAAAGCACTTGCCATATTTTAATTATTTATTTATTTGTCTGCCTCTTCTGGCAGGCTCTTTAATAGTAGTTTTTACACCATTTTAAGCGAAACTGCCATTAAAAACAACACAGGTTTACATGGGGATCCAGAAGATACACGGAGGCACAGTCTTACATGGACACAGACTGGAGCATGGCTCCTATGGAAGAATATATTCTCCTACTACGAGCACTGTTGGTTACAACCTGCTGTGTGGATCCACAACTCAATGATGGGTCACAATTGCCTCTTGCCCATTTTTGCATCCTCAGTGTCTAGCATGAGGTAGGGACTAAATAAATACTTGTGAGTTTTGATTAGCCAATTTCATTGAGTATTACATTTTTTAATGGACAGTAAAATCATGAATTAATTGTTAGTATAAGCATTTCTTGCCCAAGTTATTTTAATTAGTTGATTTTGAGCTCAAGAGGGTTCTATTCAAGCAAAATAATGTTTAAAAAATAAAAAGATAGCATCTGTCAAGAAAATAGTTAACTCTGGTTCTCTATTTTTACATTCAGTTTGTTTCCTGTTTTTAGTTTTTGACTTTCAGTGTTTGACAGGCTATAAATTTTACATTATAAATTTTATGGTCACAATCCAGACTCTGGGTTCTTAACAGACATTAATAATCACACTAGAAACATTTTTCTTGGTCCAATGGCAACCTTTGATGTTTGTAACCAGGAGTAAATAGAACATTCAATTCAGTCCATGTGCTCATTTTGAAGCTTAGAGGGGATAAGTCTGGCTTTTTCTTGATGCGAACAGCTGAGTGGAAGTGGGAAGCTTCTGAAAAATCAGTTATGAGTAAACTATAGATTCAGCTGTCAATCTACTGATTTTTATGATTATTTCTATAGAATTATCTCTAATAACAAAATGAAAATAATTCTCTGTATGTTTTAGATCATGGGCTCAAAATAAAATCAAGAGGCACTTAATATCACGTGTGATTAACACTCAGATTCAGAGCTTTCCATGATTTCGATGCTCCCCCAGCACCACAGCTTCTACCTGTTGGAGAAGCGGGAGTGCAGCTGCATACAAAGTTGTTTCAAAATGATCCGAATTCATTATATGGCCTCAGTGAAACCCCTGCCATTGTTTATAGAGATGTGGTTATGAAATAATTTTCCTTTTTTTCTTCAGACTCCTCCTCCCTCCATTAAAGTATGTTGTGTGGAACCCAAATATTTTTTTAAATATTTAATAAGTGGAACTTTAGCAAGAAAACTGCAGGAGGCTTCTGCCTATTTGGCCACAGAAAAGCACCTACTAAATTCCTGGGCTCCACCCAACACAGCTTTCGACCCACAATTTCAGAACAGAGCAAAATCTGGGGTGAGAGGTAGGCATTGCCAAAGACTACAGCAGCTCCTATCAAACACGGATGGTTGGCCCCCATCTTTCAGAGATTCTAGTTCTTCATGTCTGGTGTGGCATTCAGGCACACAGACTTGAAATACCTCCCCGGGAGACTCTGGGCCACCTCTTTCCCTAGAGCACGCTACAACTACTGGCTCAGCAATATTTCTCTAGATGCAGTCCCTAGACCACCTTCATCTGAATTACCTAAAGATGCAGAATTTCCCATGCGATATTTTAGACATACTGAATCGGAATCTCTGGGGAAATTCTGATGCACACTTGAGTTTGAGAGCTGACGATAAGGATGACGTGGACAGTTGCCCTTTCACATCCTTCTTAGCAGTTGGCTAATCAATGTGCCATTTACAAAGGGAGCCAGGTCAGAGCCAGGTCTGAGCCATCAAGAACTGAAAATATGACATCAAAACTCCCATGCCATTTCTCGGCACTTGATATTGCCCCTTTATGATTCAAAAACACAAATGTCACTAGCTATAAGCCCAATATTTTCTAGGAAAGTATGGACCTCTTTGTAGTACAGGCCTTTACCTATGAGAATCACTGAGGAACAATTCTGATGAAGAAACCATAGCACTAGGATGGTGGACTGACAGGACATCTACAGAATCAAAAAGCTGGGTGCAAAGAGGACAAGAGGGTTCAGTGGCCTTTGTTGTGTTTTCTTTTCCCACTTTATTTCCAGTTTCTACTTAACTCCATCTGGAGTTTACAGGGATGAACATTCAGGAATTTATGGCCACGAGGAAAAGAATGAATTTAAAGAAACAAATGCTAGGGAAAATTGTGGGGGAAAAAATCATTATTTTGCAGATAAATTCCATTTCTTTTACTGATATTTCAACATGCCCCTGTGTTTGTATCCACAGATAAAGTTGTCATTACCATCTTGTCATGTAGGTTTATTTGACATATTTGCGTGTTGGATCTAGAACTTCTTAGCTGTGTGACTGGAAAAGTTACTGAACCTATGACCCAGATTTATTTGTTAAGGTGATGGTGATAATAATAATATTTTAACTACCTTGTAAACTTGCTAGGAAGTATAATTGTTTAATATTTATAAAGTACACTGAACAGTGCCTAGTGCATCAACATGCTAAGTGTCTGTTAACTAATGAAAGAGTGTAAAGACCAACCTTTGTTTCTATGTGCTACACACCATCTAATTCTTTGCAGGCATCCCATCATTTAACTCTCCTCACCACTTCATATAAACCAAACCAAAGAGGGCGGATGAAACTCACACTGGATAAACTTGAGAAAGTCAGTGGCAAAATTCAAATGACACAACATGGGCATCTTTAACTTCTATAATGTTTGCACAATTAAAGTTCCTTGTTTTGCTGTCAGAGTTTGGACCTGACTCTTCTAGATGATTGGATAACATTAAGGGAAGTGAGGAGAAAGAGTGGGAGAAGAAACAGAATACTAAGGAGAGAATAATCAAGGCAGTTTTAGTTCCTACAGTTTTTATTCCCTGTTAGATATATGATCATTTCAGTATCAAAGTTTCATTTCTTTAGAAATTATAATTTTTTACATCTTTGTGTATCTATGCATTTTTAAATGCATTCAAGTGCTCAGGCTTGAATAATGCCATTTGTCTCTGTTTTGCTTGTTATCTATGCATGTAACAGTTGGAAGGACTCCCTTTGACATCCTCACAGCCATTTTTTTGCCTTCATGGGAAATGCATTAGGTGGGTTCCCTGACTCCTATGACTAGAGGCAAGGGAGAAAATCTTATCAGAATCCCATCCAACCAGTGCCATGTTTCACTGAAGTTTCAGTCCCACTCCAAAACCTACCCACATACTCAACTAGCTGCAAAGGGCCTCTTGTATAACCTTCTGGGAGAAGCAAGCTCAGGCTTCATTTAGAATTGCATGACATTATTTCCTCTCATCCCATATTAGTCACATGCTCATCCCTTTTAAAAAATAGTGGATGAACAACTCTGTTTGTATCTCCCTGTACCTCAAAAAGATCTTTGTATGCAGAGCTATTACAGAGAGGCCAATGATCATGGGATCATTTATTTATATTATTATGTATGGCACAATAGAAGTCACTTTGGTCCTTGAAAGTATTCCAGTGACTCATGATATTTTTTCCGATGTTTTTTGACCTTTGCCCCTTTCCGTACTCTCTTATCTCTGATAAATTTGCTTCAAAACCACAGTTGTGTTTGTTGATCAGGGACTCAAAGAATGAAAGCAACTGTTTTCATGCAGAATCTTTAAAAGAGATAAAGTTAGTTTCCTGTTGTCTACATATGATCAAACATTAAGGGATTTCGGAAATGAAAGTTGTCATTTCTTGTTTGGAAAATACTTTTCCATGATAAAAAATAGAAAAGTAATGGAGACATCACTAAGATCAGCAGAACTGCATGTTTTGTTATTATATTGCAGCATTATAAATGAGATGACACGCAAATCACAATGAATGCATGATAGAAAGTAATAATAGATTAAATGTATTTAATCATCTTAAGAGACAAATGTGATTATCACAATATAAAATATTAAATGTCGAAGTCAACAAAAATATATAAAGCTAACAAAAGAAGACATTAATTTATGGAAGTTATGCAAAGTGTCTCAGACCTCCAGAGGGTGCTATTGCATTTACACAGAAATATATTTAATTATGAACACATTCTCTTGAAGAAAAAAAAGAAATAAAAGAATTTTGAGCCTCTCTAATTTATTTCCACATAAAAAAGGAAACAATAACCATAACAATAAATTTCTAAAAAGTAACTGAGGCTTATCTCATTTAACAAACTTGTTTTTTAAACTTGAAGATCAGTTATCTAATAAAAGAATGACAAAAATGTAAAGTCATTTTAGATAATATTTAGAGTAATTTTCATTTGAATAAGTGAAGTTTGCATTATTCATAGGCATTAAATTGACTTTATGTTCAAAATGCATTTAAAGATTTAAAATCTTTTAAAGTTTTTTGAATATCAATAAAAAAGTCACAACAAATATCTTTTTTAGAAGAGAAAGTGCAGGTTTGAAAATACAAATAAACTCTTTACCTAAGTAAAATGATTTTACACTATCATAATCTAGCATTTCACACATATTCTTACAGTATGAGTGATATTACCTACTGAGAAAAATCAATCAGAGAGGCAGTGACAAGAAAACAGCAAATTGGTTCTTTGCATTATCCCAAAGCTACATGACAATGGTAGATGGATACATATCTTACAAGATTTGAATTTATATGATATGGTTGCACATTTGTATACTCAACTGTAATTTGTTGATATTTTTCATATTATATTAGTTCTTTAAAAGAACAATGATTAAAATTGACTCAAGTAATCCTTTTTGAAATTCACTGACATATTTGTTTTGTTTTGAGCTTTGACAGTTATTCTGAATTCTTATCATATTTACAGAATTGTTTGAATCATAACATTATTTTTAGACTCATTAATTACTGTTGGAATTTCATACAGAAATATCCTAGGAAGGAAATAAAGAAAAAAAATTTAATTGCTTCTCACTTTTAAGTTTCTTGCTTGCACTTCCCCTGGTTAAAATAATCCTGGCATTGTTTAACCCAAGGTGAATTGTTTTCCTCCACAGTATAAAGAGAGAGAGAGAGAAAAAAAGGACTAGTAAGTATTTAACTCTTCATAATACATTAGTTAATGACATCATGTAATTCAGGCAATTAAACAGAGAACAATTGAACCTAAAATGTGTTCCCAAATTTAAAACATTTTTTGTCACTTTGAGAAAACAATCCATTGGGGAAAATACAGAATAATGGATGAGTCATACTTAATCATTGAAATGATTACTAGTAAATCCAGAGTTGGAAGTTAAGCAACATGTTGGATGAAATGTGAGGATGCTGCTAGAGAATTTGTGGAGCACAATTAAACATACATTGTGCATGTATGCTCCCATGTACATCATATGTACAATGGCATATGCCATTTCTCTTACTCCCCTCTCTCAGGTTCAAAGCTAGCATAGAATCCATTTGCTTCACATTTCTTGGAGGGGGAAGGGTATTACTATCTCCTGTGGCTATATGAGAACAAAATAACCAGAACAGGAACAAAGCAAGAGAGTAGGGAGGCAGATGGGTGGCAGTTGCCCATGTTTGTGGGTGACTGTGGACACAGATGGACCTGTCAAATGTTTTACTTGAGCTGATCTGGATGACATCAGAACAGTTTCCATCAAAGAAGCTCACAAGTAGAAAAATAAGACAAAATACAACATTCTGTTTTCTTGTCTCACAAAATATCCTCATGGGGGCCTATAAGTCATCTGATAGAGAGACCTTTATATTATTTGGGGGGAATATTTACATGTTCAGTACACTAGAGGAGAACTTAGAAAAGGGTCCACAGGCTCAGGGTAATGGCGTGCTGTTGAGAAAGCACTGACATGAGCTTCTGACCCTCTTAACCTTTCCTTTTTTATATGCCCTTGCTTTTGGGCCTTAATAGCCACAATCATGGATACCATATTCTCCATGTAGGCAAAAACTGTTAGCACTACATAGTAGTTGGTGCTTTACGACTGAAAATAACAGTTTAGAATAAAAATAACAAAGAGAACATTTGTTATATTTATGACCTTGAAATTTTTCCTTAAGCCTTACTTTTCACAATTCCCAAATAGAAACACTTGTGGTTAAACACTTAGATATAGTCTAAATAAGGTCATGTATTTTAAAGTACTTTGGAAACTATAAAGGGTTCTACTATATTAGCCTACTATATATAATATGTGGTTTTATTTCAGGTGAGATCCCAGGCACATGTTACAGAACTACATTCTCATTCATTTCTTAGAAAAAGACAGATTAGTACTTGAAGTAATAGAGTGGCTTATTTGAATAATTACCCTGGACTAAAATCAAAGACGGAGTGAGTTTTCCTTAAGATCTCTTCAGTTAGGATGAGTGTGAGTGATGAGAAATAGTTGTTCCCTCTTTACCCTTAACTGTTCAACAACTTCTTGTATGGGCTAAAAGAAGGTCCCCTCGAAGAGACACCACAATTTCTAAAATGACCCACTGGATACCCATCCTGCTCAGAGATATACACGTGCAGGACAGTATGGTTGATAATGATCCAGATTAGATATCTTGTTCAAACCTGAATAATCAGTGCACACAAAGGCAATTGTTATTGTCTGATGTTACATATCCTCCATGAACAGGGCAAGGCAGAGGTTACAAAGAATTGGTTCTTATATTTACAACCTTGATTTTGAAACCATTAAGTTATCATCCATTTGGGAAGAGAATCATTTCAATAAACAGGGATAAGCACCATGAGGTTGGACTCGTATTTATTTAGCTTACTTACTCTATCTGAAGGAATACTAGATATTACCATGACCCTCTTTGCACACAAGAGAGGGAAGGTGTGTTGGCATAGTATACCAAACAACAACAAAAAAGGAACATTTACAGAGGATATTTGGGAAATGATGAAGGATGGTAATATGAGAGAAAAATGGCTGACTATGAGCCTGAACATCAAATTCTTAGCAGATTTTTCACACTGTGGGCTGGGGATAAGGATAGACATTCTGTGAGCTCAGGTGCATGTATGCTAACTCAAAGCTGGCATTAGAATAAACATGCTCAGAATGTCCTTTCAGCTCTTACATGCTCTGATTCCTTTACCCAGATATGTGTGACCCAGGGGTGCACGTGTGTGTGCATGAGTGTATTCTGAAGTGTCATTACTCTTGTAGTAAAATTAAATAGAAAGCAACTGTAGTTTACGATAACACAGAAAATAAAATTCAGTTATATGGGGTTAAAACAGGTTGACAACGTATTTTCTTAAAAGACTAAGTACTTGAAATTCTGTTTTAGGGGTGAATATGTGCATACTTACCACCACCATACCTTTTATATCCTTTATTTAAGTAAAAAAGGGTACTTAAAATTTTAGTGATTCTCATGTGCATATTTTGTAAAGAGGTAGTTTTTTAAAGTACGATTCTCAACTTCTCTGGTCGCCCATAAATAGATGTTATCTTTCCAAATTCATACGTGGTGGCTTTGGCCAGAGAATTTTATTTATAAGTCCTTCTGCACAAATTTAAATATCTAAGGTATTGTACTACTGAGTTGGTAACATAATAGCTTGACTTAAATTTTATTGCAACAAATTCCTCCATTTCAGTATGCTATTTTATTGAGAGGAATATATACTAAACAATGATTTAAAATGTACCTAAAAGTTACTAGATGAATAGGTCCATATCTTTTTCTGTTTTATTCAGTCTACAAATCTGAACTCACATTTATGCAATTGGATAAAAATCTCACAATCATAGTTTAAATCCTATCCATTTGTGAGGATTAGCCTCTTCAACTAATTCAGTGAGGTAGTAATCTCTACCGTCCTTTACTTAAGACTGTATCTGCAGGAAAACCTCACAGCATCTCTTCAGCTTGTAAACATTAGCTGTCAGCTCACAGCTTCCAGACTCAGTCTCTGGGCAGGTGACAGCTTCCTTATGACAATGGAAATGCCTCTATTTCAGGAAGAGTCAGAAATTCTTTTTTTATTATTTTGATTTTTGGTTGATTTTTTCAAGCAATTCATAATCTTAATATAATGTTCATAATGTTCATGTTTTTCTGTGTAAAAGGTGAGCTATTGGCTTGCTCAATCTTCTGCTCTAGCTAGTCTGCAACTTCTGATACTCCAGGAAAAGAAGAATGCATAAGAGACAACAATTAGGAAAAGGGAAGGTTGGGGAAAGTGGCCTGCTCACTCTTCTGCCTCTCCTTAACACTTTCTGGATAGAGTTATTAATGTAAATAAGATTGTGTAAACATTGTTTACCTTTCTATTATTGAAAAATTTTGACTAAAGAACTTCTCAATAATATAGTGGTTTCTCCTCATTACTCTTTCTTCTGTTTTCCTTTTAACCCCTAAAATGTAGTTCCTGACCTTTTCTATTTTAATAGCGATCTCTTATTCACCAAACTAAATGGTCTTCATTAGAATCTCAATCTTAGTTTTTCTTAAGCTTCTGACACTGTTGACTACCTGCTGCTCAAATCTCTCTTGATAAGACATTGATTTTCCTGGCTTTTCCTCTACCTTTTTGGTCTCTCAGTCATTTTCTTTTTATTTGCTCTTTCTCACACTCCTTACAAGAAGTCATCTCACCATCTTTCCAAATATCTTTCTTTCCTATTCCTTTATAGTCTTTCTTGCTGATATGATCACTGTGATGATTATAACATTACCACCATGTATGACCAAAAATTTCTACTTTTAGCCCCAACCTCACTCTGTTCAGCTTTTGAATGTTCTACTATATGCTGAACACTTTGACTCAATGTTTAGTGACACCTGAAACTTTCAACACACCCAAATATGAAATGACCTACTCTTCTTATCCTTTCTTTGGGATATCTCATCTTCTGTCAATTGTACCTCCGTCTTCCAAGGAACCTGGATTCCACAGGAAATCCAGGACTTTCTGAGGTGTGTACCTCTCCTGAAATAAAGGGTAAAATATTGTGTTTGCATTTACTTTTATATTACTTTTTCTGAGTAAAGATTCTGGAAATTTTATCAGTTTTTTCAAAGAGGTCAAATGTCCCCCTGAAAGCTTAAGAACCACTGCTGCACTGTTGAATTTCACATCTATTTTACTCCTATGCATTCTGAGTTAAAATACATACATATATTAATAAAAAGCTTACAGATCCAAATTTTTAGACTATTTTGCAAGCATTTTTCTTACATTTCTTAGCTATTACATACCAGAATAAACTCTCAGTTTTTGGTTCAG
The DNA here is from genome assembly GCA_028533065.1 of Trachops cirrhosus. NCBI lineage: Eukaryota > Metazoa > Chordata > Mammalia > Chiroptera > Phyllostomidae > Trachops > Trachops cirrhosus. The sequence goes on from CM052541.1 coordinate 58,745,101, forward strand.
TTTTGCTTAATAATAATTTTCTCTGTCCAGAAAAAAATTAAATCCTAGATCATGACTTCATGTATAAAAATTAAAGTTATTTCTAAATTTATATATATATTTACATACACAGAGATGGGCAAAAGCAAGTTTAAAATTGTGAGTGTGCAAAACACAGTTTATTCTTGTACTATTATTTATTAATTATTGTATTATTTATTTGTATTACAACTATACACCTACTTTTTGCCCACCTCTATGTATAATTTTATCCCTATTGCTAAATATGTAGTTTGATTATGAAAACAATTGCACTGTTTATGTGCACAGACAGACTAATCTTCTGTCTATATCAAATCAGGAACTCGTGTCTAAAATTAAAGGTTAATTTGAAATATCCAGCTGTTTGCATTAGATGAATAAGAAGGGATTACACTCTCAACTAATTTAACTGTTACACTATCAAGGTAACTATTCTAAGAAAATATATATTTGAGCCTATGTTTGAATATATTAGATTGTTTTTTGTGGGTAATGACATCAAAAGCCTAGCCTATCCTGCACACATAGACAGATTATGCTCATCTTTAGTCAACTTTTTTCTGTCCTCCTTTTTTTCCTGAGGTGTAATGGCATGTAGACACAACTTCATGATCAGCAAATTAACCAGTGTTGAGTTCCTTAGTTTTCCTTTTCACATGGAATAATTCTGTTTTGTATTAACTCTCATATTGTTTATCACTGTATGAAATAAAGCTTATAAATTATACTTCATCACCTATAAATTACTGTATTTATATGTTATGGTGCCAGGGACCGTGTTAGGTATCAGAGCAGAAAGGAAAACAAAACACAGCCCTGCTCCTCAGGAGCAGAGTCTAACAAATATATATCTACCTTACAAAATATTGTTGTATTTGTACTAGTATTATTACAACTATTTTTCATTTTTAGTAATTATTATACCTAGTTCCAGCAAAAGGCATTTATAACACTTTTTTATGATAGCACAGATTACTCAGAGAAATAATTTTCTCTCATATACGCAACTTTTTCTTTATAAAAGTGGAGAAATGTTGTCAGTTTTCTCCTTGAACTTCTACTCCCTTATAATCAGGAACTAATTAATTAATTAGCTAATATTTCTAAAGTGCATTGAAGATGAGCAACACCATACAAATGCTAAGTATTCTAAAGCCATGTGTTGTCTCATACACTAGATAGGATTTCTTAAAGTTTGGAAAGGACAATTTGAACAAATTACATTTTATCTAAATAAAAAAGCGAGGCATATGTTGAAGGAGGTGGGTAGGTGGGAGAAAGAAATGTTGGAATGGAAAAGTGTAAGCGTAATCAAGAGGAGAATGGTCCTTTACATTTCTCTCCATTTATCATTATCATAAAGCAAAAGATAAGCATTCTCATCAAACTGCTGAAAAAAGAGAATAGAAATAGATTAAAATGGTATAGTAGTACAACTTTCTCATACTTCTGAAATAATTAATAGAATTAAGTCAAGGCCTCAATAGAGGTGATTATTTTATAATGCTCTTGAAATTCAATTCCAAAGCCAAAACATCCAATTTGGAATCCACATGATCTAGATTTGCACTTCCTAAATTCATGAGACAATTATCAACTCTTTCCTTCACCATGGTTATTGGGGCCTAGGACTATGCTGATGACTAGGATGGGTGAGGAAAAGAGGCATCAAGGTCAGGGCCCACACTGATCAATGCAGTAAACCAAGCTGGGACATTCATGCTTTAATGTGAGCTTTACGACCTAACGTTTCTCAACCTGGGTAAACCACTGAGATGATTTATTAGACCCACACTTACTTTCATAATTTTTAAACATGTCATGTGGAAAATTCAACTTTCCTAGGAGTTCTATTTGATTTGTTTCAATTTGGTAAAGGTGGTTGGTTTGGAATCTTTCCATACTTTTCTTCCTTTTAAAGCCAATGAGACAGACATTCCGGAACATGAGAAACAGAAGTCAGTGAGTGAGCATTATTGTTGTACTGTTTCACCCTTTAGGTGTTATTTTTCATAGTTTCAGATCATTACTCGTATTTTTATTTATTTTTTTGGGTGGGGGTGCTTGTTTGTTTTTAATGTCTGAGGAACAGGCCTGACCCATAGAGCTTACTTGGCTGAGGAGATTTGGCCACAACTCTGTCAACCCTGTGGGCTTTGTCAGGTGAGTGCTCTAAAGTAGATGTCATGTGCCCTTTACCTCCTCAAAGGACATAAATGATAGTGTCTGAGGGTGTGCAATGGTACCTCTCTTCACCTCACGTGAGGTGGATTAAATGGTGAAACTCAATCTTTCTCATCTCATGCGAAACACTGAAGGTTGGGTTTCTTTATAATCTGTCACTTAAATAGGAAAGAGCAATTAAACATAATTTCTGGACCAAAAAACCCCAACTAATTTACAGAATTTTTGTAATGATAAGTTCTCTGCCGGGAAGCACTCCCAGATTTTGGTGCAACTTGCTCAATAGTTAAAACTTGCTTATTGCATCTTCCCATAAGAAAATAGCCATTGATACTGAAAAACTGGAAGAGGATTCCATTAAATTTGACAAGGGCTCTTTCAAGACTGTTGTTAGAGGACAAATCTAAATAGCTGAGAATGGTATTAATGGTGAAGGTGGTGGTGGATGGTTGCTTTTTGTACTTGTAACTTTAACTAAAGCTATACTCAGTGAAGCTGATCAAGACTTCAAAGATGTAGAAACACACATCTGATTTCAGGGTCTCTGGGCTGTTCCTTTCCAAGGTATTAGGTACTGATTACAGCACAATCTAGATCATGGAGACTAGAGCTAGAGCATAAACCAAGTGGGGAGCCCAGCCCCAGAGCACCAATGATCAAATGTGAGAAAATTAAAGTTTATATGTCTAGTTTAAATAATGGGAACCAAGTAGAAAGGGAGAAATAACAAGCTGAGAAATGGTTGGTCTGAATTAAGCAAGATTTTTGTGAAGAAGTCAAATTTCTTTGGTCATTCCTTTTCTGATGTTTAGGTGTATTAAGTTGGCTTAGAAGTTCAATCTCAGGCAAGCAGCCTCCCCTTTTAGATGTCCTTTCTCTTTACCATGTAAACTAATAGCCTATTTATTCAAAACCTTCAATAGTTTGATGCCTAGTGGGCAGCTTGGTTGAGTTTTTTCAGGGAGAACCTAGACTTTTCCAGAATACAGATTAGTGAACCCACTGTGCAAAGCAGTATGGAGATATCTCAAAAAATTAAAAATGGATCTGCCTTTTGACCCAGTGATCCCACTTCTAGAAATATATCTGAAGGAACCCAAAACACTAATTAGAAAGAACATAAGCACCCCTATGTTCATTGCAGTGTTATTTATAATTGCTAAGATATGGAAGCAGCCTGAGTGTCCATCAGTAGATGAGTGGGTAAAACAACTATGGGATATTTATACAATGGAATACTACTCCACTGCCAAACAGAAGAAAATTTTGTCCCTTGCAACAGTATGGATGGGCCTTAACATTATGCTAAGTGAAATAAGCCAGTCAGAAAAGACAAATACCATATGATTTTACTCATATGTAGAATCTAATGAACAAACTGAATTAAAAAGAAAAATGGGGACAGTCCCATCGATGGAGAGCAGGATGACAGCTAGTGGGGGGGTAGGTGAGGGGGTGGGTGGATTGAACAAAAAAGAAAAAGGACTCATGGACATGGACAACAGTATGGTGATTGCTGGGGGTGGGGGATATAAGGGAACTAAATGGTAATGGAAAAAATACAATAAAGATTAAATTTTGAAAAGTCTTGAAAAGAACAAAAACTTAAAATTTCTCTTCACTTGAAATTTGACTCATAATGGGAACTAGCTCATCAGATCAACTCATCTACCCTAGAGTGTTCATAAAAGATGATGATACTGTATTGCTTGTATAAAGAAAAAGGATTTTTTAAGGCAATGCCTTAACACAAGGAGTAGTTAGGACCAAATCTGTATACATATGAGGACTTCTGACTATCTTATCATCATATAAAAGAGATGAACTCACTCTCTTACTAAGATAAGCTATACAGGAAATTATATATCTATGTGGCAGCTAAAGAAAATTGAACCCTAGTGTCTGTTTGCCTTGGTTCAAATTCCTGCTCTCCCACTTACTAGCAATGTGACTTTGAGCTTGTAATGGTTAAACTATATGATTGTTGTGAGGAGAAAATGTCAAGTAATTTAATTACTCGGAATGAACTCTATATAAGAGTTAGTAATTATTTTTATTCTAGATAGAGCATGTGACATACTGGTTGAGGATTCTGGCCTTAGCACTGGACATATCTGTTTTGAAATTCAAGTTTTTCAAAAAAGTTTAATGAAAATACAAAATAAAATAAAAATATAAGTTTTCCTATATATGAGAGCTTGGACAAACATTCCAATCTTTCTATGTCTCAGTTTCCTCATCCACAAAATTTGTTAGGAGAATGAAATCAAATTATACATGTAAATGACTTCACACATGATAAATGTTAGCAATTGTTTTCCCCATTTCTCATTTTGCCTGTCTGTTTTTCCACAGGGTTATATTATATAATGTTCTAATGATATTCTGGATGGAAGATGTTTTTATATTTATGTGATAAATATCCAGATTGAAGAGAATATTTAGAGTAATAGAGTAATACCAAAGTGTTATTAATATTACATGTTGAATGTTTTCTCTATTATCCCTACATAGAGTTTTTACACAGTTCAAAAAGAAATTAATAAAGAAAGCTATTGCTATCTTGATGTAGATTCGTGTTGGTTGTAAAGTAAGGTTTCTCAGGTGAAGATTTATTTCCATTTGTAGGGATGGCATATTTCCAGAAAGTTTAGGCGTCGGAGCCCGGTAGCTTGATTTTCAGCAGCTCCCAGTAAATGTGATTACACTCAATCTTCTTATTGAAGTTCTCTATGCAAATGTAGGAGGCTCTTGCCTTAAGAAAAATCTTTAAAAGTTGCCCAGCTCCCCAGAAGCAGAGGTTGGGAGGGAGGCATGCTTTGTGTCATACACATTAATTCAGTTGGCACATTACAATGTTAAACTAAATGACATTATTACAAAGCTGTGCTAAGAAGTGTTGACAGGTCCATATGGTAATTTTACAATGTATAATGAACACACAGACTCCTTTCTTGCAGAAATTTATAGTTCAAATCTATACCCAGGATATCCAGTTTTATTTCCAGAAACTTAAATTGACTTATTACGATGTAGTGAATGTATAAATTAGTTCCAGTAGTTAAACTGAAACATTTCCCTACAGACTCAATTAGATTCATTAATCTGCTGTGTAGACCTGTAAACGGCCCATTGTTCTTTTCCCCCCAAAATGTCAAAAACTATTTCTCTAACTATAAAATATTTCCAACAAAAACTGTTTTAAATGGTTGGAATTATTGTATATTAGAAACCCAGGACTACAAATTATCTTATTGTAATGGTACTTCTTTTTTAAAAAAAGAAAAGTAGGTTCCAGCCCTTGCCAAGTAATTTACAGGGGTTTGTAAGTGGATTCGCTGCTCTATCACAGTGAAAATGCACTGAAATTAAAAAAAGATCATCTTTTCAACCTAGTCCTACTGAATAAATCAGATGGTATGGGGCATATTGTGCATGTTCCTAACCCCACAGCTTTTTCATTGTAAAACTTTTGTTTATGTGCTTCCCACTGCCTGAAGTGTGGCAGCTTATCGGTCTATTGTAACCTTCCATGGTGGCAGAGTAAAATAATACAATCTGTTAATGAATTCCGTTTCAAACGATGCACACCTGTGTCTTACCTTTTGCAAAATACCACCCTCCATGTGGGACCCAGAGAGACCACTGCACAGCAGAGGTTTAAACACACAAACGCACACAATTAACTACTGTTGTTGAATTTAACAACAACAACAAGGACAACAACAATAAGCCCTTGTTTTATTGATTGATGAAGGCTGCTGCTTTTACTTACTACATGCTATTTTGTTTTGCTGCTGTGATTTATTAAACATTATTTCGTGTTTGAAAAACCTTTGCAACTGTTACCTTTGACTTTTATTTTTTTTAATGGCTCAGCTTTAATAATCTCTACACAGTTGTGTTGAAGAGTGTCTTGGATTTTGTGTTTAGTCATACATAGACATGCACTGTTCCATTTTGAAGACAAGAAGGGGCTGCTTGAGCTATTCTCAGACAGACTGATACTGATGTTATCTGAAATTGAGATATTTAAGATTCATTTGACTGTATATAACCGAAAACAATTCCAGCTCTCTTTATGGGGAAAAGGGGAGCACTTTGAAGAATATAGGAGCGTCTCACAAGGCAAGGAATAAAAATGAATAGTCCTTATGAATTATTTGGAACCAAAAATTTAAATATTCTCTCCATCTTTTTCCTCTCTTTATAGCTGTTTTATTCTTATTTATTATTACTTCAACTCTACTTTAACTTTCTCTATGCTGGTTCATAGTATGGGAAATCTGGCAGAAAGAAACTCCCCAATTTTTGCATTATAGACTGAATCCTCTTCCATCTCAATTCCTATTTTAGAAAAAAAAATCTGGTTGGTCTAGATTGCTTTGGCTCCTACTCCTGGGACAATCAAATGTAACTACAAAGTGGGGGAGGTGGTGGAAGGAAAAAGCAGTGCTCCCAAATGTACAAAAAGTATATACAAATAAGTTATTCTATGTAGCTGATTAGAGAGAGAGTAACAGACAGTTCCCAGAAAATGGTGGTAGTGGTAAGTGGAGGTCAGGGTCGGGTTGAATGCCAACATGTGGTAAATATTAATCTTGCTTATTTTCAAAGGCCCATCCTCAGAGGTAATTACATGTCTTCTTTTTATCCTTAGTCCAAGATTATGTAGAAAGTTGGAGCAGTAGGTGCCCCCAAAGTAGAGATATTGGACTTTTCCTCTAGGATGATATTTTCGGTGAGAAATACAACGTGTTGAAATAATCAGTTTCCTGTTCACAGTCCTATATTCATCTGCTCACAGGACATGCACAATTTTCCTGCCAAAGTAGAGCATAACATTTCCTTCCCCCACCCTTTTCATTTCATTAATATGGAGGTGGGGAAGGGGTGTGCCAGATTCTTCTTACAACATATTTTCCCCCAATTTTTCAACTTATCACCTCCCTTCTTGGAATTCTAGCTGTTCATGACAAATTGAAGAGTTCTTGCTTGTACAAATCTGCTCAGTGCTAATATCTGTACCTGCAGTTCTGGGTTGTGGCAAAGCAGCCACACATGCACAATTGGGGCGAACCTCCCACACCCAGAAAGGACAGGAGGCCTAAAATCAGCAAAATCAGCTCAAGCATTTCTTTGCCCTTTGATTTCTTTTTGATTTGATAAATGTTTCTGTTCAGGCAGCCTGTTTCATGGCTCCGCATTTTAATTCAAATATTTATTGAATAACTTCTATGTTATATACCAGTGATGTATTATATACTTTTAAAGATGCAAAGCAAGTAATATATTATTTCTGCCCTCAAAGTGACTGCTACCTTAATGGGATGACAAGACAATTCTACCAAAAATTATGGTATACTGGACAATGTGAATACAGTAAATAAACCTGGGGAGAGAGGGGATAATCAGAAAATGCTTCTTGAAATGAGCTTAAAGGATGATTAGAAATTTTATAAAAGGACATGTGAAGTATTTTAGGTCCACTGGCACTCTCCTCTTTAGAAAGTCTATACCAAAGAGAATAGTCTTAACAGAGCATAGCAGGGAAATTCAGGAGGTGATTGAACTGAAGGAAATTTGACTGAGCTCCTTTCTGCTGTCATTAGAAGAAGAAATGAGGAAAAATGTGAGAATGAAGAAAAGAGGGAGTGGAGCTTTATGTTCAGCAGGGGTCCCAGTGTAGAATTTCTTATTTTACCTGTAAATTCAAGTAATATTTCTAGAGAATCTACCATTTGCCAGAAACTATCACATCATATTTGTCCTGGCCATTCTATAGGTGGGTAAGTTGTCTCAAAGGGGTAGGAGATTTTCTTAGACACAAAACTAGTAGGTAATACAGCTGGGAGTTGAACCTAGCATGGTTCAAATGGACAAAAAAGATGGGAACCACTCATCAGCAGAATTAAAGGAGGAGGTGGGCAAGAGCTCATGCACTTGCTTTCTTTCAGCTGCCTTGATTTTTCTATTCATTTGTCTGTAGTCTTTGCCCATCTGAACAGCTCTAGAAAGTGGGTTATAATTAAAGACCCTTCAGCTGCAGTAATTTGTTGATATTATCTGTATATTCACCATTATTTTTGACTTAGTTACTCTTTATTTCTGCTCCTCTCTAGATACCTTTTAGGTTCTGCTTCTGTAACTAGATAGTGGCCTCCTTTTCAGACCACTAACTGACAATATCTCCCTATACTTCTCCATTCAAATGCTCTAAGACTATATGATTGGCTCAATTCATCATCACCATCCCTGTGGAATGCAGCTTTGGGCTCGACTTCTTCTAGGCTATAAACTAGACCTCATGTAGGATACCATGGCTCAAATACCCACCACAATCCAAAAGGCTGTGACCAAGATGATTGGGTCAAGTGACTTGACTTGGAAGGGATTCAATATGGACAAATAAGAAGAGAAAGCTAACAGATATCATAGTTTCAGACAATGAAATCAAATCCAATATTGAAAGCATATTCCATAAGCTACTATAACATACATTTCTTTTTGTCTTCTATCACAGTGACTAGTCTACAATACGTTTAGTTATAGCAAATGGATCAAGAACACAGACTTTGCAATCAGACAACCATAGGCTCAATTCAGCTTGGCTGTTTATTATTTGTATGACCTTAGTAAGTTATTTATATTCTCTATGCTTCTGTTTCCTCATCTGTAAGGGTCAAATAAAATATTATCTATAAACTGCACAGAGTGAGCACATAACAAATGATAGACTGGTTTTAAAAACAAACTGATATTATCTTAAGATTAATAGTTGCTTGGAGAAAATTAACATGGAAACAGAAGAAATTATTTGCAAAATGATTGAAACAAAAGACCTTGCATTTGCTGTACTTTCTGCTTTAGAAAAAAACTGTTTTATACAGCTCCAGAACTACAGAGCCAAGAGACAGACATTGTTCACTTAGCTCTCTAATTAGTTTGCAAAAGGATATTCTAAATCTATGTTACTTGAGTAAATATACCTTTCCCATAAAGATTTATAAAAGAGATTCTATAGTTCTTAAAATCCTAATGTGCTAATGACCACATGTAAAGATGAAACTGAATGTTAATGCCATAGTTGGTTGAGCCAAGATTTTATGCATAAATAAATGATAGTGGCACATTTTAAAAATGTATATAAACAAAACAGTACAAACTTCATAAAACAAATTCATCACAGTTTATTTTTTGGTGTGTTTTTAAAAATGTCATTGATGACCTTTCAGAAGTGAAGACAAGGAAAAAATGGTAACGCTTGAGGTTTGGGAAAAAAACATTAAAAAATAATCCTTTTTGATACATAAGAACATTTGCATATCCAAAGCCAGCTTCTGAACAGTGCTGTGTTTTTTTGTGAATGATCAACTCTCTAATTAGCCAATTATCATTGCAAATAGAGAAAGGGACAAAAATCACAAACTGTTAGCAACTTAAAATAGAAATCTACATCACTACATATGAAAGGAGAGTTTAAGTAGAATACGAGTCTAAGGATCAGAATGAAATTGTTTTTAAACCTTTGCTGAGATAAAAATAATGTTTCACAATATGGTGTCACTTTTCTCTGAGTAATGAGAGCAATTTTTGACATCTGCATGACTGTTAAAAGCAATGTGTGTCCCACTTGTTAAATAATAAAAAGTAGCTTGAAATAGAGGTTTTATAACCTCTATTAAAATAATACCCAAATATTCAGAAGTTATTTATGGTTATAACTACGAATAGTGTCTGTATTAGCTGAAATCAATGTATTGGGACCTCCAAATGGTGAACGAGGCACATCTGTAGCATGTGGAAATCAGCTGAAAACATTACCTTCTGGAGTTGTAGCTAAAAAGAATCAACAGAAAATTAATACAATAAGCCACCCGCAGAGTTCACCCAGAATAGATGTTTTATAAGTAAGTCCAGGGTGTCACCAAAAATCACCAGACAGATCCCAATCAAAATAAAACTGATATACGATAGACTAAAACCCCAGAGATTATTTCATGCTATGGCAATTAAAAACACAAGTGTTATGTGGAAGTGTAGAAAGTAAATTTATGAAAAAGAATTTGTCAGTATTCCAAAGCACTGTTCAAAGGCAAGGATTCTTTCTCCATTTATTCAGTAGACATGTTGTCCACAAAGAGACCCGCTGCCTGGGCAAGTGTACAGTTGGGTCTGAGGAGAGGATAACCCTAAAATGACCCTCGAGCACTAGCTCTTCCTATGAAAAAGCTATACCCTTTTCATACGACCAGTCTCAGTGATCTGCTAACACGGGTCTTTCATGGTAAATTAAAACATGGTACATTAAAACTTTTGGTTTATCTCTTTGCTTATTATCTGTTGTTTAATGTGAGTCAGACCTAGGGACATATTAATCCTGAGAGAACTGACAAAGTGAAGTCCTTCAGGTGTGTAACTGAGGTCTGGACTCCGGAGTGGGGAAGCTCCACCAACTTCTAGTTCACCTATAAACTTGCTGTCAGCAATGTCCTAACCTCCTCTAGGGAAAACATGTTATTTGCAGTGAATTATGCTTAATTAAATTGTGATTTATTTACTTCATAGCAAATGATTCTTGGAATACAGATACTACTGAAAAGATTATTAATGTTAAGGACATTAATTGAAGGACACAAAATTTTGCCTCCATTAATGCTTTCCTTATTTTCTGATCATTTTCTTTACATTACATATTTGAAACTAGCCATATACTTTCCAACATGCAACTGTAGCATTTGCCACAAGTCTAATCTTTGCCTCCAAACTGCAATATTTTGAGCATAGCTATCAATTTATCCAGGCCTCCAATTAGATCCTGGTGAAGTAGCTTGTATATTTGAAGTTGGTAATCAAAATGTATTTGTTGAATGAAAAAAAAAGTCTTAAAATTTGCCTGTCTTACTGTGTCAGATTGTCTCCACTCTTGTTTTTACAGCAGTCATAAGTCTTTGAACTGTATTTCCAAGAATCCCTGCTACCATCAGAGTCTTGTTTAGACTCCACCCATGAAAGATAGTTGCTCGATACTTGGAAAGAGAAAGAGAAGTGGAAGCCATCTTGTTCTTGTGGCAGCAATGGCCAGGTGTGACAGTTTCTCAACACCCTACAGAAAATCATTCACTTTGGTGCTGTGGATAGCTGTGGCTATCAACGGTGGGTTCCTGTAGTTCTCCCCCTGCCTAATTTCTGAAAATCCGCAGTGGCTTCACCTGAGTGCTGTCACAGACTTTGCAACTGTTACATAGACATGAATTCCCTGTGTCAAATTCATTTTTGCCTTAAATTTCTTGAGTAATTTCTGTTTTCATAAATATTGACTAATACACTTGAAACCTTATTTCCTCGTGTTTATCATTCCTGTTGTGTTCCTCTTATGAAAAAATCTTCAAAAGTTTTGAACATTCTTTTCAGATTGTGAACTGTATTAGCAGTGAAGGAAATGCCACCAGCCTCAAGTTCCAGTTAATTATACATTAGGGCATATTTTACTTGTTTCCTAGAATTGTGTTACTGCACTGCCCACTGTCCAATCTCTGAAAACAATTTTTTCTTCTCTCTTTCTAGTCATTTAATCACAGTTATTCTGGCACAGCTAAATTGGGATTCCCTAGTTTATATTTTGGAGAAAAATTATATTGTCTTTGGAAAAGAAAATCTCTCTATCCCTCTCTCTCCCTCCCTCCCTCCCTCCCTCCCTCTCTCCCTCCTGTAAGCCTATGTGTTATTTTACATGGAAATTAAAAACTTAGTTTATTGTGGAATAGAGAGGTTTATGATAATGAAGAATATAAGAATCAGTGTGTTAATGTCAAATGTTATTACCTCAGGGACAAAATTATTATTATATAGTTAACAGGTACAATCAGAGGTTTGCTGAGACAATCAGGGAGGGTTGCACTATTGATTTTCTTCTTGCTGGGTCCTGAAGAATGTTGGAGGATCTGAGAGGCCTGGTGTATGAAAATATGGCAATAGTATCCTTGCAGAAGAAAAATAGGCTGTAGCTATTTTTGTTATGAACAAATCTATAGACTCTAGAAGCTGTGATGCCAATGATATGATATGAAATGGAGAAGAGAATGACTTGCTGGGAATGTGAAGACAAAAAGGCTGGATTCATGCAATATGGAAGTGTTCTTCAGGGACTCCCAGGCATGATAAGGGAGGAGCAGCCAGTAAAACATGACTTTCTTATATTCTGGGGGGAAAGGAGGAGGAACCAATGTTTATTGGGTCATTATTGGACATTTACTCCCCAAAGGTAGATGATTTGCTATATCTGCAGCAATTTCTCAAAAAAAAAACAGTGGAACTAAAAATCAGTTACTTCAAGTAGTTGTTGAAGAAGGTGAATATACAGAAATAAACAATTCTAAAACATCTGAAAATGACTGGATTTTCTTAAGGCAATTTGAGAAGGATTTCATTATTATTACTAAGTAAATGCATGGTGTATTTTTCCTCTTTTATGCAATAAATTCATTTTATCTATCATTTATTTTTATGAATATATAGACAACTTTTTCACTGTACATTCCTTTATGCTTTTGGTGATAATACTTGAGTTATTATAGTCTTTACCAGCCTTTACAAAATTCTGCATTTTGTATTTTGACTTTTGTGTGTGATGGTCCATATGCCATTCTAATTATAACATAAAAAAATGATATAAAATTACCTTTCTGACCTAGAAATACAATGTCTGATTTAGTGTGCAGTTCAAGTTTCAACTAATGTGAATTGTTGGACATGTTGGGGTGAAAAAACAACTATCAATGTGTAAGTTATATGGTTTAAGGTGTATCTCTTGACAATAAGGCTGAACTAGTCCTTGGATTTTCACTGAAACTCATCAAAATATTATTGGCCTCATATAAGGCAACTCAACCAAAGGGCAGTTCAAGATTTGTAATGGGTTTATTCACCTAGTATTTTCTAATTTTCCTGATATTTATTCTGCTTAATTTCTATTCTTTGTTATAAACTTTCTCAAAGTAAATGCACAAGAAGAAATATATTTTTTCCTTTTATAAAGAAGGGGACCAGACGACTTTTATCACCTGGAATATCTCGGAAAGGGTAAGAGTCCTGAAGAGTGTACTGTTTGCATGGGGATGGCAGGAAGGACACACAGCACATCATGATTTCTTCACTCACTGGTACTCAGAGTGATTTGCAAAAGGGAAAAAGCTGAACACACTCATAGAAACTTTGAGTCATTGGGCATTTTTTGCCTGTGGCTGCCTACTTAATCCAGGAAGAAAGTGAACATTCATGAGTCAGAGCCCTTAGCTTTGCCGAGCTCACTTAAAAATGACAATGGAATATTGTAGAAAAAGAATTTGCATCAAATAATCTGGAAAATATTTTAAATAAACCAGCACTTGGTCGGTCCTGTTCTCCTTCCATGTGGGCGTGAAAGAAATAGAATTGTCTCCAGAAATCTGTTTTTCTTCTATAAGAATGAGCCCACTATCACAGGAAGGTGCAAAGCATTTCATAGCTCCTGAAATGGGAGCTGACAGGACCAAGGGCAGAACAAGTTAGACTTGATATAACAGAGGTGGAGTGCTTCTACCTGAAAGAAATGTGTCAATTGTTTCTTAAAGTTCTGTTGTACTTGCTTAAATTTGATTCTGAAGAAAGGTAACATTAGTGTTAGAATCTACATATTAATTTATTAACTAGTAAGAAAAGCAAGAAGTTTAAGTAATCTGGAAACATATGTTGGAAAAGCAAGAGGAGAATGAGGAATAAAATTGTATTGGAGGAGTAGAAACTAGCACAGTAGAAAGGGGAGGAGTGATGTGAATTACACAATTTCAACTGCAAATCTGGAGTCATTAGCTTTCGAGCCATCTTACTGTACATTGCATTTGGCTTCCAGTTTCTAAGTTCATCATAGAACATAACCTTATTCATTGTAACATCTTTGTACATGGCATATTGCTTTATTGCATATATTGGACAGGCAGTGAGCTATAACAGAACATAGATTTTAGAACCCTAAAATATCTGTTTCTGAATCCAACCTTTGTTACTAGCTGAGGGATTTTACAAAGTATATTTAATCTGAGTATCAGTGTACATAACTTTAAAATGGCAATAAATCTGACTCATGGGAATATGGTAAGTATTGAATAAGATATCAAGTACCTACTAGTAATATATCTGGTAAGTACATAGTATTTTTTGATGAACTGGGGGACTCACTTTTTTTTAACTGGAATGGCATTGCATTGCATTCCAGTGAAATTTAGATTCATACCTTTCTTTTCATCTACTTCTATTTTTAACCAGTTTTTCCACTTTTCCTCATGCTATGAACATGTTTTTAAGACTTTTATTAAGGAAATATAATCGAATTAATTAAAGCTTTTTTCAAAGTTAAGTAAACTTACTATACTATTTTAAAATTCATTATATTTTGATTGTTACATTGAGTTACACATGCTCAGAACTCTGCTGATTATTCCTCAAGCTCTTTGAAATGCCTATGTTTCTAAACAAAAGCTAGAAAGCACAGTTTAACTCTATATAAGAATTCAATATCTCACACTGAAAGAATCAGATATTGTTTAGCTTGTTTATGATGCCATGTAGTCTTCTGGTACATTAAGTAAAGTACCAGAGCCATTCCATATGCAAATACACTTGAAAAAGGAGAAAAGATTTTCTTGTTTTTGTTAGTGTGCATTATGCTATGTGGACATAAAAAACCCAGAGATGAGTAAGTCTGCAAAACAGTCCTTCATGGTGACAAAAAACATTTTAAGCAAATTCCAGCTAAAATGAATTTAGTCTATGGTTAGACTAAAGGGAATGTGACACACAATAAATAACAACATTACTTGGCAATTTGTCAATTATACAGCTTTCAAAGATAAAATAATATTTGAAAACAATAAAGTCAATGAACATATATTTGTTTCTATTTCACTGACATTTATGATGTTCTTTTTGTAAGTTCTTCATTAGACTACTTAGTTTATTTAATTAATTCTTATTTTAAAATGAGAGCATATAAGAGTAAACCTCTTTGCTCTCCAGTTAAACTTTTGGCTACATAAAATATCCTTCCCAAATTATTTTCAATATCTTCATTTGAAGTCATACACTTAATTTCTTCATTGCCACAAAAACTTATGAAAATATTTCGTTAGATTTACATGGATGGGTTGGTAGGAAACTTTACATACTCTTGGACTCTCATGCTCCAGATTTACTTGTAGTTTTCATTAATATTAATCGTATGGATCACCAAGGTTATGAAGAAAGTTTGTTTTTTAGACAAATGAAGAACCAGTTTTCCTAATTATTCACATCAAGCAATTGGAGAATAACTCAATTCTCAATTTATGTCATTTAACATTGACTGTAACATATCTTAAAGCCTCATGTATACATTATGAATATAATGTCCTCTCAGTGCTACTGCCAATTGCCTACTCAGTATCATTTTATGTGGGATGTTCTGAGCTCCTACTATAACATGTCAACTTAGTTCTGATACATTCAAGACAGAATTGCCTCTCAATATGGACTTTCCTCTGTGTGGTAAGCTACCTTCTTTCTCTTGAAAGTTGTTTTGTGTCCCTTCTGCAACCTGAACAAGACTCACTGTCACAATGTTAACGAGCAGATAGTCTGAAGCATATTTATTTGCCTTTGTCTTACTGACTATGGAAAAATGGGTCTTTTACATTTGATTTGTTAAGAAGCTCCACAGTAAGGTTTCACTGAAAACTTCTCATAGAGATATAACATGTATTAGTTTACTTACGATATACTGAAACTTTCAAGGAGATAAGTACTGTAGCTTTGCAATACAAGCAGAAACTCCCATCCCAGAAATTCACCGAAAGTCTTAGAGTCCAGGGGTGTCCAACCTGCAGCCCATGGGCCTCATGCGGCCCAGGATGGCTATGAATGTGGCCTAACACAAAATCATAAACTTACTTAAAATCTTTCTTTTGCTCATCAGTTTTTGTTAGTGCTTGTGTATTTAATGTGTGGCCAAAGACAGCTGTTCTTCTTCCAGTGTGGCCCAGAGATGCCAAAAGTTTGGACACCCTGTTGGTTAATGGTGGAGAATGGCCTCATATGGCACAGGCTGATGGGAACATAATATCAGCAAGTTTTTATCTATCTACCTATCTATCTATCTATCTATTTATTTATTTATTTGCCTTGCTTGATTCAAGGGAGAATTAAAATGAAAGTATTAGCATAAAAACTTTTGTAATAATGTGGTTAACATTTAACCTCCAAATTTTCCCTGCTGAGCAGTTTCTTTAGACCCAATCAAATGCTACACTTATTTAATATTTACTGTATTTTTTCTATTACCATTTCATTGCCTTAACCTCCCTCCCCCAGCAATCAGTACACTGTTGTCTATGTCCATGAGTCCTTTTTGCTCAATCCCTCCACCCCCTAACCTCCCCTCTAGATACTACATTTACTTTTCTTAATAGCAGGTTTTGAGACTGGAATTACAGAGTCAGCTCTACCTAACATCTCTTTTAACTGACAAGGAAAAACAGATTTCTTGAAAATTGAATAATAAGTCAATTACATGATATTAAAAGAAACCTAGGAAAGAGAAAACAGACAAATGCAGTATGTGAAGTGTTCCTAAACTCAATAAAAACATCATCTGGTTAATTGAAAATACAGGTTTCCCATCTGAAATACTCAATCTCCAAAGATTCTGATGTCTTAAGTTAGTAAATGGGGGCAGGAACTTATATAAATAAGTAGTGATTCTTGTGGCCAGAGAAGAATGAGGGAAAATTGACAATGGGAAACATAAAACTGTTGTTTATTCAATACCTATTTCATTCACCAACACACTCATTCACTTATTCAGTCATGCTTACGTTTTGAACATTGCCTGTGACGCAGGCGTGTAGCTGGGCACTAGGAAATAACAACAGACAGGTCACAGTGCCAGACCTCTGGGCTCACAACTTGATAAGTAACAAAGACACAGTAGAGCTGTGGTAGGCGTGGGCACGTGATAAAGAATCACAGGAGCAGGGTCCTGACTACATTTGCACAGCTGATTGTGCATACTTGGGTGGTCTTGCTGTTGAATTCTGGACTGTACCTCACCATTTTTTTAATTTGACCATAGAACGGATTGAAAGTTACCTATTTTTGTAGCCTTTAGATCACAACAATAAATATTTTCATTACACAAATGTTTTCCTGAATTTCCAAGTCAAGAGAGCAAAGCTGTTGTCTAGACTGATCTTTTCTATCTATACTTTCAATAGAAACTTTATAGCAAGTTTATATGAAAAAGTTAGTTTACAAATAAATACTCAGCTTCTTCTAAGAGGGGACAACATCCCACAATCTCTTAAATTGGATTCTAAATATTATCTTGATACTTAATGTTTAATAAAATTTGTCATTAAATTAATTTTAGTTTGCCATTTTTTTAATAAAATGACTCAGGGAAAAAACTTCCCTTAAATTCTGAATGGAAAGAAAACCTAGATTAAAAATTTTCAGAGAAATTATTTTTATGATTTCAATATACCTGATGTCCACTGAAAATATTGAAAACTAACCCACAACCAGGGGAGATAGGAGCTTAAAAGGCAGATTCTCCCAGGCTCTTTTGTTAAAATAATGTCACTTTATTTCCCCCCTTAAATTAGCAGGATAAAATTCTGCGAAACCTAATTTCATTTGACAAGGGATGTCTGTCTGTGTGTAGTTAAGCAGCTTTTGTTGTCAATTTGTTGTTTTCCAGTCTCCAAAAAGGTGAGGACTTCAGATGCATTCTCTAGTAATAGGATGTTCTATGAGTTGCAATTTATTAAAGCTGAAAACATCAAAAAAGAAAAAAAACAAAGTTAGACGGGAGTAGAAGCTGATGTTTCAGAGCAAAAGAGTATGCAAGGGAAATGAGATAAGAACATCACAATGACTTTTGAAAATTCAAAGTTCCTGCCTGGTTCTGAGACAGATTCATGGAGAAATGTGTTTTTTACCCTAAATGACAAATGAGCAGTGATCCTAACTTAGAACTTTATTTTACTTATATAAGGTAAGTTTTAATTTTTTAACAAGATGATGATACTTAATTGGGCTACATTTTCCTGGTACTGGACATGACCCGAGCTTGGTACAGGTGTAACCATTTGACCAATGGAAATGCAGTTTTCTGTGTCATCCTGTCCTTTCATCTGCTCTGTTGTCCTGTGTAGCATGTGGCTGAGACAGAGAGTGGCACCACTATGTACTATGTTGGGCAAGCCATAAACTGTGAATGTTTGATGTTGGACTTTGGATTCTGGGAAAGGAAAAAACTTGAAGCTATGAATTAGAATTAAACAAGGTTATAAGAAGAATAGTGATTGACAGACACCAAGAATGCAATAAAGTAAGGAATAGGATATCACTTTTTTATCAGCCATAATTATTAGGTACAGCTACTTTGGTGGACTAGGGAAAGAAAAAAAGTCCATAAGAAATTTATAGTTTAACAGAAATGCATGACTAATTAGAAAACAACAAAAAAGTAGTATTTAAATTCTATAATATGGCCTGTGATTATATACATTGAAGGGATGTGTGCGAAGTACAATTAAATGGGGTAATATAAAAAAGAAAAGTTTTATGAGGGAAGTGGATTTTGAAGCTTTGAACCCCAACTTAAAGTAAAAGATTTGGGTTTCTGGAAATCAAAAGAAGAAGTTCTGTGACTTATTTGATATTTTTCATGCCTGTTGCTGTTTTCCTTCAATAAATTAGAAAAAGCATACATAAATTATACACTTGTTGAAAATAAGAATATTATTCTTGCATGAAACTATGTATAGTGGGTGCCCACAACAATGTCATCCTGGAATAGAAAGTACATGCTGTGTAGCTGATAATGGCTAGATGACAGGCATGCATAAGAGGATAGATGTTCTGGCTTGCTGGGACTGACCCAGCTGATAGACATCACTGGAAATGCTAACATTTCCTCAAAGCGCAATTATTTTACTCAAATCTTTGTGAGTTTTTTCATATCTCACATCATCTATTGAAGTACTTGTTTAATCATTTTATTTAATCAATTCCATTGTGTTATTTAAATGGCTTAAAAACAGTATAACAGTGTCACTTGTCATGAATCAAAGTAACCATGAAAACAAACACATCACAAAACAATGTGATTAATTCCAAAATTAAAACAAAATGAAATTCATAATAAATATAATCAGCTTACCTCTCACCTAAAGGTAGCTTTGTCAATAAAACATAATAAAGCTATCAATTTTGTAATTGTATAAATTGTCACTTGGCTAGATAATACTTTGTTGAAGAAAAAAATTAGGTTCCATAGCTGTAAGACGATTGCACTTTTCTTGTTTGAGGCTAACCAGGAAGGAAAATGTCTTCTCACACATATATCTGCTGAGAAAGAGCAAGATATTTTATCTGATAGGTTTAAATACTGAGAACTAATTACTAACCATATTGATATGTGATTCTTTTCAATACAATCGTATTCCAAGAAACCATAGGAAGCAATCTCCCAAACCTCTTCTTTTGAATCTGTCCTATTTGTGATCTGGTACAAACAAGCATTTCTTATCTGCCCACTTTTACCATCTGGTTTGGAAAAATAAACATTAACATCTTTTATCAATTATTTTAAATATATCCTCATCATATAATATTCACCATATTTCCAACCTTCGAGTCAACATTGATATCTTACACCCCCATACCTCACACCCAACCCATCAGAAATTTGTATGAGTTTCCTTTGAAATAACATGTGCAGAACCAACCATTTCTCATCAGATACACCACCCACCTGATCTAAGTCACCATCAGCTTCCCTGAGGACTTTTGTCACAGCCAACTCACTTGCCTCCTGGCTTGCAATCTTGCATCCAGACCTCAGCTACTTATTTTCCATGTAGCAGTCAGCATTATTCTTTTAAAATATAATATTATATCAATACTCTAGTCCACTAAGTAAAATATTATTATTATTTTTTCCTTTATTCTTCTCTCCCTATTCTCAATCAAAAGTAAACTCCTGGAAGTCAGGGATTTTTATGTTCACTGCCTTACCACCTGAGCCTAAAACTGTTTTAGATATGTGTACAACAAATATTTGTTGAATGTGTGAGCACATTTTCACTGAGCTCTTAATATTATTAATTCCTAACCAGATCTAATAGTTGAGAGAATTCAACCTCATACCTCCAGTGTTACTGTCAATACATGCCTTTGATTCACATGGCCTTTTAAGTGAATACTGATGTAAGAAGCATGTGTTGTAAGAATCAATTTTCATTGTTTAAGTAAACATATAGACGTATAAGATATGTTCATATGTCAGTTATAAGCAAATGTATGATTTTTCAGGGTAGAAGTTTTATTTGGAAAGCCTTGAAGTTCTTCTTCTACTATACACACTCATGTGATAACTTCTTTATCTAATTTTTATTCAATTTATTGGGGTGATATTGGTTAATAAAATTATGTGGTGTATGATTTCAGGTGTATGTGGTGTATGTTTCAGGTGTATGATTCTATTATACATCATCTGTATATTGTAATGTGTGTTCACCACCTAATTCAAGTCTCCTTCTGTCACCATTTACCCTCCCTTAACCTTCTTCTACCTCCAATGCATCCCATTTTCCCTCTGCAAATCACCCTACTGTTGTCTACGAGTTGTTCTTTGTTTGTTTGTCTATTTAATCCCTTCACCTTTTTTTACCCAGCCCCCCTCCCTCTAACAACAGTCGGTCTGTTCTCTGTCTCTATGAGTGTTTTTATTTTGCCTGTTTGTTTATTTTGTTCTTTAGATTCCACATGTAAGTAAAATCATATGGTATTTCTCTTTGTCTGGCTTATTTCATTTAGCATAATGCTTTTCAGGCCCACCCATATTGTCACAAAGGGTAAGATTTCTTTCTTTTTTACAGCTGAGTAGTATCCCATTGTGTAAATATACCACAGCCTTTTTATCCACCTGTCTACTGATGACTTCTTAATATATAAATTTACATTCCCTCACTTCTGCTCCCAAAAATGAGGAAAAAAGTTGAGAACCCAAAGCCTTGAACCTAAAGCAACTGACAAATTAAACCCTTTCACCAATTCGTTCTTCTAACTCTTGAAGTACATGTAAAGTAACTCAAGATTTTCCTTTATGTACAACAAGCACATTTTATTTTCTAAGTTTGGAGGTATGGATTGACAGAGAAAAAATGACCATGGACTCATGAATTTTAGGGAAAAAAAGATTGCTATTTATAGGAACTACATTGCAACAAGGACGAGAGGGTTCACTCACCAGCCAGAGATGAAGAACTGCACAGACCAGTTCTTTAATGTACCAAATTCAGCCTCTTTTTGCACATGAGTACCATTAAGGCTTCTTCTAAGAGTTGCCTGAGATTAACAGGGTACACAATAGGCTCATTGCTCTCAGGAAAAAGAGGAGACCCATGATCCCCTGGAAAGAAGAGTTCTCATGACATTCACTGGGGGTGAGGAAGGTGGACCTCTCTGAAGTTTACTAATTTACAATTTAATTACTAATTTAACTGTAGTTAAACTAGGCCAAATAATTTATTCAATAACAATTGGGATCATAATGAGAATTATGATATTTGTTCAGGGCAATAAAATGTTGAAGATCCCTGAAAATCTATAAAGTCATCATAATTTTTGTTCAGGGAAACAAAACATTAAGAATTTCTTTGGTAGTTGTATTTTGACATTTTGAACATGTGACGTAAATGTCTGTTGATTATGGAAGCTACTCTATTTTAAATTGCACAGTCAATGATATAGTGAAGAAGGAAAATCTTCATTTACTTGCACATAATTTTAATGAAGTTATCCAATATAAGCTGGTCATATGGTAAGAATGCCAGTCTACTTGTAATTTTTTAAAAGTAAATTTACTTGGGGAGTGACATAAAAATACAACTCTATCAATGTCACCTTTATGTCAGCAAACAGATGAAATGTTTCTAATATCCAGCATGATGACATTCCTTAAGGTCTAGATCACATTTGTGATAGTATATTTGATACAGTTGTAAACCTTGGAAGAATACACTTACCTAAGAGAATAGCTTTTTTTCCCTAGTCTTAAACATGTTATAGTTGCCAGTGTAAATCACTTGTCAGTCCATGGCAAATGTAACAGTGTTTTAATCTGAAAAGAAGGAGAAATAAAGTACAGATAATCTTTTGGGCCATTTTCTTGGCACCATCATGCATTGGAGACTGACAGGTCCTTCACTTGAGTGACAGGTGTCCTTTGAAATGCCTGTGAATCAGTGCCTGAACAGACTGTTGAAATGCATATTTCCACCCTTATCGTAAAGGAATGGATGGGCAAGATAGGTGCTGTTAACATTGCAAATAGCTCCAGAATTATTCATTGTCAGCTCCAGGCAAAGAATAGGCGGAAAGTTTTATTATTCACCATGCACAATAGCAGGATGCTTAATGATTCTCTGTTACCTTGGCAGAATTGTCCGTCGACTTCAGGCACTAGCAGTGGGTGACACAGGTCTGGCCAAGTGTTAGAGCAAGATCATACATTCTGGTCCCATTTTAATTTCTAATACATTAATCTTTCCCTCCCAGATGCACAATGAATATTCCATAGACTCTTGTTTGTCAGAAGCTGTCTGGCTTTCATCTATTCAGGTGGTTTCATTGACTGTGAAAGCGTGCTTCAAAGGCCTGATCAGTCAATGACAACTGTCTCACAATAGCATTGAGTAATGCTTTCCTTTTTTCTTTTCAGGCATCTGATAGACAACTTTGACACCTGATCTCTGGGGACCTTATGGAGTCACTCAGAGTTCTTAAGAGACTTCCCTTACTTTATCATTCCAGAAAGAATTGTCACAGGTGAATGTATCGCACTTTCTCAGGAGCTGAACCTGACCCTTGAATCCATCTCATTTGCACTGCAGGTTTCACAAAGAATTAAAATGGATTAAGTTGGCTTAATGCTGTTTTACAAGCAAGCGGAACGCTCTGCACCATTCATTTTTTATTTTAATCCTTTGTCTTAGCCTGCTAATTACTATTGTTTTAAGTTCATTATCCTGGCATGCACATTGTTACTAGTTGGATGCTAATGCTTGTAAGCAGTGTCCTTACTTTTGCAGGTACTGACCCTTCAATTGTCGAATTAGTCCATGTCATTGCTGAACAGCACACTCTGTAATCTACAATTCTCTCTTTAAGATTTTATTCTTCTCTTGTCTCTAATCAATTAAGCAGTAACCCCATTGAAGCATCTTATGCACAGACTGAAGTTCAAAAGCATTAAAGGAGGAGAGACTGGAAATTGGATATCTGATTCCTCCAGTTTCTCTGAGCACCCTGGGTCAGAGGAATTCTCTGATACCACATGTTTTACCTGTAAAGCTTGCAAAAATATGACCATAAAAAGCAATCTGAGCCATAGTTACAGTCTCACCACCACTTTTTTCAGTCTTCCTTAAGTACAATTGACAGGTTGCAATGCTACAGTTGAGATCAAAATATAAGTAAGAAAAGACATTGCTGAGAAATTATTTGAAGAGGTGAACCAATCACAGAATTCACAGAACTCATGTCTGGTACAGATTGGAAGTATCTAATACAATCTCTTATTTCAAAGCAAGCATTATCTGAACAATGTCCTCATGGAGGTCAGCCAGCTTTCTGAACATTTTCTGTGACACCTGCAAAACTGGGAAGTTCTAGAGTTTACAAGATTTATCTTTATTATGAATTGAAATCTACCACCCTATAACTTTGATCCGCTGATCATAGTTTTGTGTTCCGGAGCTACACACACAAAAGACTATTGCCTTTGGTTCATAACTACACTTCGGTGATTTTAAACATGTCTTCCCAAAGCCTTTCTAAGAGATTAAGTACACGCAGTTCCTATACTCATTCCTGAAGGTGTAAAACTTTTAGACCTTCTTATAATCCTAATCACTCTCTCCTGGATATGTTTCTTGGTTCTTCTCCAACATCCAATTTCTTATTCAAGATGAAAGAAATCTCCCTAATCAAATTGACCCTTGATTCTCCCCCATCTTTCCCTTTCAAAGAGTTTACATTTCCAAGTATTCTTATTTTCTCCTATATCAGCAATTCCTCTTATTCTACAAGATCAGTTTCATAAGAAATCAATCATCATTTTCTATTTAAAAGTACTCTCTACTTTGATCATAAATTCTTCTATATTTCCTCATTTCCTCCTTTCTTTGGGAGAAAATTCATTTTGAGGTGTCGTCATTCAGTGTCTTCACTTCTTGAACTATTATCTCCTCAAACTACTCCATTAAAGTTTTAGTCACACTGTTTCCTGAAAATGTTTTTGTCTCTGACTTCTATATAGCCAAAATCAATGCTTTCCTCTTTGTTTTCACTTATTATATTTGACACAGTTAGCTACCTATTCTTTTTGAGATATTTTGTTCTCTCAACTAGAGCTGCACTATATGATATCTTAGTTTACCTCAAACACTGCTGGCTCCTTCCTAGGCTTTGCCAGTCTCCTCTTCATTCTGACCTCTCTCTAGTCTCAGATCCTTGACCTTTGACCCTTTCCTGTACTTAACAGTCACATGTTAAGTGATCTCATCTGATCTCCCTCTTGCAGTGACATCCCTATGATGATGTCTCCCTAAAGTATACCTCGAATACTAGACTCTGCTGAGTGATTTGACTCATATATTCACTTTCCCACTGAACATCTGACAAATGTCAGAAAAATTTGACTGACAAATTTGTTGTAAACATACCTTTTGTGAAAGTTTATTATTAGAGAGTCATCTGCAAAATTTTCCTCATTTTTACACTGTAGAAATTATTAAATACTGAAAGAATATATTTTATACTCTTTGTGATGTCCAATAAATCACAAAATTTTTACTACAACTAAAATGACTTACCATTTACAATGTATCTAAATGAACTTGAGTTTGTGTCCTGTAAAGTTAAAATTAGGAAAATGACTGTCTTGAATTTCAAAAATATAAATGAAAGTATATGCTTAAAAATAAAAATTGGTTTATTAACCAATAGAGTATCTTCTAATGAATTTTTCAGGTGCTATAGACATTCTAAAAGAGCTAAATAATTGACCACCATACTAGTTCAGTGAAAGAAAATACTTGATTTTAGTTACAGCTTGAAAGAGGCCATAATGGTGAACAGAGAAGAGGGGAGAGGGAACTTGGAAGAAGAGAAGAATGAATTTTAGGTGAAAAATGGAATCAAGTTTCTTATTTGGGAGTAGAGGAATCTGAATTATACAAAGACTTGAGTCATGAGGAAGGAGAAACTACAACAATATTTGAAAGGCAAAGCAAGCCCACCTGAAACTGTCATTGCTTTAAAGGAGGGATGTCGAACTCATTTTCACTGGGGGCCACATCAGCCTCATGGTTACCTTCAAAGGGCCAAATATAACTTAGGACTGTATAAATGTAACTACTCCTTAACTAGGGGCAAGGAGCTCGGCACTGCCGCCGGGTAGAAACAAGGTGTCGGGCTGGATTCTGCCCCCAAGCCTTGTGTTTGCCACCTTGCTTTCAACGAAAGGGGGCATATTGTTGGAAACAGCAGTAAAGAAATAAAGGAATCCCATTAATCGATAACTGCCAACATGTGTGATGTGCCAGTTCTGTGTAGGCTTGCTTTGAAGACCGCCCTGCCTTCCCACAGTCAATCTCCATAAAATCCCTAGACACAGAGACAGTTTTTTTATTTTATTTATTTTTATATGCTCACCCAAGGAAATATTTTTATTCCTTTTAGAGATAGTAGGAGGGAGAGAGAGAGAAAAATCAACGAGAGTAAGAAACATCAATTGATTGACTTCTCATACCCACCCTGACCAGGGATAGAACGGGTAACCTCAGCATGTGCCCTGACCAGGAATCAAATCTGCGACCCTTTGGCCTACAGAACGATGCTCCAACCAACTGGACCATCAGCCAGGGCCATGGTGATGGTTTTTAATTCCTGTTTTACAATTGAGAAAGTGGAAACTTACAAACATTGAAAACCTTGTTCAAGGCAGCTGATCATTTAGTGAGAAAAGTGGGACTTCTACTCTAACCTGAGTCTGCAATCTGCCCTTACCAGCATTCTCTATGTGCTTTCTCTTCAACCTAAATCTAGGATGTTTTTGTTCTCCAGCAAAACTCTGAGGTTTTCACAGGTCCCTGTTTAAAATTTGCTGTTGCTTTCTTGTGTGCTTGTGTGAGAGGGAGAGAGAAAGAGAGGGACAGAGAGAGAGAGAGAGAGAGCCTGTGCTTTTGCTGAGCACCAAACAGTTCATTTGGTTTTTCTTGTAAGATGGCTCTAGTAGCACTTAGTTGTCTTTAACTTCAAAACAATCTTGTTAGATTATATTGTGACAGCTGTCATATCCATGTGCATTTTTAAAGAACATCAAAATTGGTGAATTTTTGTGTAGCCATTTAAATTTTGAAGATGAAAGAAAATATGCAACATTTTTGGCATATTATGCTTTATTATTTCAAGAAAGGTAAAAACACAACTGAAATGCAAAAAAAAAATATTTGTGCAGTGTATGGAGAAGGTGCTGTGACTGATCAAATATGTCAAAAGTGGTTTACAAAGTTTCGTGCTGGAGATTTCTCACTGGATGATGCTCCACAGTCAGACCAGCTGAAGTTGATCAAATCAAGACATTAATTGAGAATAATCAAGGTTATACCACACAGGAAATCATCAAAATACTCAAAATAGTCAAATCAATAAAGTTATTGGTGAAAAATGAAAATGTGTCTTTTATTTGATGGAAAAAACTAAACAGACTTTTTGGCCAACCCAATATTTGTAGTAACACATTGGGTTTACAGGGCCTGAGGTTTCCCTGGCAGGCAGCCACCTGCTCTCACCTTCTCAAGCTTGTGGCTACAACAGTTGGCATCCCATTTTCTAGCCTGCTCCTTTTAGACATTTCTTCCATCTGATTATTCATTTAAAATCTTCCTGCAGTGTTTGTTGTTCTTCACCTGTTTGTTGCTTTTCCTGTGTTTGGAGGTTAAAAAGTTATGTTGGTGCAAGCTTAATAAAGCCTAACAAGAAATGAATCCACACAACCGTTTGAGCTAAGCAGATGGCAAAAGCATAGTTTGAAAGCTGAATAGCTTGAATGGCATGCCACCTTAAAATTAGGAGAAAATTTTAATGTATTTATAGAATAAGTGACTCAGCATAAAACATTAAATCCCAATTATACTAATTGGTTAATAATGACTTCAAAGAAGATTCTTTTAATTTTCTAACTGCAACCCCAGTATGTAATTAAATTCTATTGTCTCAAAATAAATTTGTTTATCACTGCTAACAATAATTCTTTTTTGAATAATATGTCCCAGAGCCTTTGGAAGTCAGCCTATTTGTGACTTCTTTTTTTATTTTATTTTTTTTAATTAACTAATTTATTTATTGTTTAGAGAGAGGGGATGGGATGGAGAAAGAGAGGGAGAGAAACATCAATATGTGGTTGTCTCTCATGTGGCCCCTACTGGGGACCTGGCCTGCAACTCAGGCATGTACCCTGACTGGGAATTGAACCAGTGACCCTTTGGTTCACAGCCATGCTCAATCCACTGAGCTACACCAGCCCAGTGTATTTGTGACTTCTGAATGAATAATGGGATAAACCAGGCCACCTGGAGCCCCAACCTCTGAGAGTCAACACTATGAGTCAAGAACAACAGGACCTTCATTTTTATCTTTAGAAAGTATATAGCTATTTGCTTGTTTCAACACTAATTGGTATCCTTAGATCACCATTTCTTTTTAACAAAGTCCTATGCACATGACAGGAACTCTATAGCTTATCAAAATGGTGGTCTAAAACCAAAATGTGAACCTCATTTCATCTGTCTTGAGCAGGAGCTATTTTTGATTCACACTGTGCATATGCTTGGATGGCTAGGGAAAGAGGGTCAGCAGTTTCCTAGGTCCCCATTTTCACTATCGTCTTTCTTTCTAATAAGACCACTTTTTAACAATGTCGTTTATTTACTTTACTGTCAACTTCCCACAGATATTGATGACTTTGGTGTCAGAATCAGGGTTTCCTACCTTAGGGTTTCTCCCCTCCTTTTTGGAGATGCCAAAAAATGTTAGTGAGGCTACCAATTTTGTGTCCCAATTCATTTTTTCAACTCAAATGTCATTTTTTCTATTCCACTCAGCACTTTGCATCCATAGCCACATCTCAGACCTTTTCTTCAAAGAGAACATAGTTACTTTGGAAATCTTAAACTCAACCACCTTAGTTTTTCTGTAAGTCCTATTGCATCCCCATTTCATCTGATTTCCTCCTTCTTTCCTCACCAAGTCACTTCACCTTTCATTTTATTATTATTATATAAACTGTCCTCCTCTTATTTTCAGATAATTGGCTTAGTGAATTGAGCATAAGAATATCCCCCTCCTGTGAATTCCTACATAATATCTGGTATTTTCTCTTATGCCTCCCAGTTAGTTTCTTCAGGAAGTATTGGAAAACTTTGTGATTGCACTTTATTGTCCCATAAGCCAACTTTATTTTAAAGACATATACTATTCAATCTTCCAACCATTTCAAGTTTACTCTTTGGTGCAGTATGGTTGATTTTTCCTCCTCCTATCCCACTGAATTCTTCTCCTGAAAGTTCCTTATGACATAGTTAATATGGGCCTTATGTTGTTTGATCTCTGTCTAGATACTTAGAGCAGTTAATCAATATTCTTGTTTTGAACTTCTACCCACCTTAACTTCCACACTGCCACTATTTCCACATGTAATCACCACCTCCTTTGCTTTCTTATCTCTTTTTCTTTGATATTCTCAGTTTGTTCACATCCCCTTTAAATACTGGTGTTCTAACCAACATGCCCTTGGTCCTCCTTTCCTCTCACATCACACTATTCTTATGAGCTTTGATACACCTCCTTTTCTTGAATTACCATTACCATTTATATGCTCAAGATTATCCTACATCTCTGAACTTTTTCTTGAAGACACATCTGCCCAAATACTAATAAGTTATACTATATGTTCTGGAAGTATACTAAACTCACCTTGTTAAACTCCAAATTATTTGCTTGCATACCCCCATCTCCTCTCTGTTATAAACCCCTAAACTCCATCCTCTTCCTATATTCCCCAATCTGGAGGTTAGCACTATCACCTAGTCAATCTCCAAAGCCAGAATGAGAGGCACCTAGAAAATTTCTCTACTGGACACCTTAGAGCCATATGCTCTGCTTTTTTCCCCTCTTATATATCTTCTCTATATCTCTGCTGCCATTGGTTACTTCAAGTTTCTTTTATTTTTTACATAAGTTACTTTCTTTAGTTTCTCCTGTTCTTGTGACCCTGCCCTCTGCACTGCTGCCATCTAATTTTGTTACTCCTATGATTAGAACCCTCTGCTACTTCCCTGTTGGTTAGAAAAAGACCGGGTATAAAGATAATTTGTGAACTCATGCAAATCAGTTTAAAAAATGGACAATCTGATTAAAAAATGGACAGAGGACCCAAAAATTCATTTCTCCAATGAAGACATACAAGCGGCCAACATATACATGAAAAAAATGCTCCATATAACTAACCACTAGGGAAGTGCCAATCAAAACCATAATGAGATATCCCCTCACACCTGTCAGAATGGCAATTATAAAAAGGCAACAAAGATTAAGTGTTGCTGAGGATGTAGAGAAAAAGGAACCCTTGTGCAGTGTTGATGGGATTGTAAGGTGGTACAGCCACTATGGGACAGTGTGAGGATTTCTCAAAAAGTTAAAAATAGAACTGACATATGACCCTTCAATCCCTCTTTTGGGTATTTATCCAAAGGAACTAGGAACACTAATTTGAAAAGATAGATGCAACCTATGTTCATTGCAGCACTCTTTACAAGAGCCAAGATATGGAAGCAAACAAAGTGCCCACTGATAGACAGATAAGGAGATGTGGTTCATACATATAATGGAATATTATTCAGCCATAAAAATCTTGCCATCTGTGACAACATGAATGGACCTAGAAGGTACAGTATTAAATGAAATAAGACAGATAAAGAAGGACAAATATATGATTTAACCTACATGTGGAATTAAAAAACAAGGTAGCCCTGGCTGGGTTGTTTGGTTAGTCCGAGCGTTGTCTTGTACACCAAAAGTTTGCAGGTTTGATTCCTGGTCAGGGCATGTACAGGAGGCAACCAATTGATGTTTCTCCATCTCTCTCAAATCAATAAACATGTTCTCAAGTGAGGAATAAATAAATAATAAATAAATAACAAATAAATAAAACAAAACAATAACAAACCTACAGATACAGAGAAAAAATTAATGATTGCCAGATAAGAGGGGAAGGGGGATTAATAAGCATAATCAAAAAGAGTAAAGGGGATTAATAAGTACAAACTGCCAGTTATAAAATCAGTTACGGGGATATAAAATACAACATAGAGAATACAGTCAATAATATTGTAATAACTATGGATGGAGTCAGGTGGGTCAGGTGGAGTCTTATCACGGTGATTACTTTGTAAGATATATAAATGTGCAATCACTATGTTGTACCTCTGAAGCTAGTGTAATATTGTATGCCAACTACAATTTAAAAATAAACTAACATAAAAAGACAGTATGTGATGACTCAAATATCTGAAATTTCTCTAACTTCCTTTCACATTAATATACCACACTGATATTTGAGCCACATCAGCTATAAACTTTTCCTTATTTGTAACATGTACCCTCACCACCTTGAATTTGTTCTGTCTTAACTCCCTTCTGTACCATGATAACCTCTACTGATCTTCCAAAGGTCCACTGGAGTTACATCTTTTGCATAACCTGCTATTTTCTGCTATAACTCTGTGTAGTTATCTCTATTGTAATTTTTATAATTGTAACAGTCTCCCCTTTCATGGACCGTTAGTTTCTTGAGAATGTGAGTTGCAGCCTTCATGTAACTCATAAGAATTTCAAATGGTGCATAGTGAACAATATGTGCTCAATTCATATTTATTAAATATACAGACAGACAAAATTGTAAAAGTTAGGTGAACAATGTATGTGTCATTTATCCTTTTAGATGTCAGCTTTAATGCTACATAATTTCAGAGACTTCTGTGCCTGTTACTGAGGAATCCAATAAGACCTTAACCATTTTGCTATATACATCCATCCCAATGTCTTCATTTCCTAATGTTCCTACTATATTTTGATGCAGTCTTGTTCTGTTAATTTTACTGAAAAAGATGTGTAGGAGAAAATTGACACGAATTTCCATGAGTAAGAAGACTAATTTTAGAAATCAACATAAATTGAAAATCTAGTAGAAAAGAAAATAGGAACTTCAAACTTGGAAACAGTTTATCTAAAAACCTTGATACACAACAGGTTATCACACTAGTTTCTGTATCAAAAATATTACAAAGTTCAAGAAAGACTAGCTTATTAGTTAGTTAGGTTTCTACTCACATTTTCCAAAATTTATCCTTATAATGTCTTTGAAGCCCTCCTTCATTAGATTTAGAAGGACCCGTTAATGGTTTTAGCAAGTATACTTTGAACTTTTTAATTTTCTATATTATAGTCTTCAACTTTATTTTCATAAGAGAGTTCTAGTGGAAATATAGAATCTTAGTGGCTTTTATATGGGGATGTTCTGTGCCAACGCAGGGTACTGACAACCAGCTTTTTTCAGAGTGGTGTTGACACACATCTGTTCAAATAAATATATTAACGTTTTCCATCTCAACTGACTCAGCTGGCAGCAACCAGCTCAATCCTTTTTGTGAATTTAGAACTAGGAAAGGAGCTCTGAAAGTGGGAGAGGCATTTTACAATTTGTCAAGATATGTATTCCAGCACTTTCAAAAAATAAATCAGTGCTGGGTCCAACTTGAGCTAATAAGCTAATGATTGCTTATCCTCTGCTATTAAGGCTTCAAAGCAGCTCTTAACTAAATGAGCCAATTATTATATCACCATGTATTTTTTATTCCTTCCTGTTAAATCATGCATTTGGTGTTGTATAGAATTTTTATGCTTATTAAAAAAATAACCAGTATGTATGAGCTTATGAAAGGAAACCTCACTCAGATTTTAAAAAGCAAATGAAAACCTTCAAATCTAACTGGAGCCATATGGTACACTCAGAAACACTTGTAAAATGAAAGTTAAACCTTGAATATATTAATGATTTTTTACTAAAAGGAGAAAAATGCCTCTTTTCCATCTTTGCATCTGAAAAGACTTATGAATAGGGCATTATAGAACAACTTTTCTATACAAAGAAGTGAATTCAGTAACATAAACCTTGTATTGGTTTTATTATCATTTGGTTTTGAGCAAGACCAAACAATAACAGTGCCTTAATACTGCTCTTAAGATATGAAAGACTTAAAGATATCCACAGCTGACTTTCCACTTTTTTTTCATTCTGTCTCAGTGAAACTCTTTACTCTGACCTTGATGTGAAGACATAGGCACAACCAACTAGGTGTGAGATACACTAATGTGCCTCTAGAGAAGTGAGTCTCCTTCCCCTGCCATTCATTTTTTTCCTTGTATGTGAAGTCTCCTACTCTAAATTTATAGTAATATGTAAAGCATCTCCTGAAGAGCCTTATTGTTTTTTTCTTATTTCAATATGCAAATGTGAACTACCCAGAAAGCAATGGAAAACAAAGAATTGTTAGGTTAAGGAGACCACCTGTACCTCCACATTCTTTTCTTCCCATCAGTTTGTCAATGTTAAGCAGGACCATCATTTATTAAAAACAAGAGAGTGCTTTAATTTCAAGCATGTTGAAGAGTAGGCATTCTGAATATCTTACATGAATACTATACTCATAAATATACACATCTTATTATTTTTTTGTATGTCACTGCTCACATCTCATTTGCTGGGATGAGTTACTTTATTTAAGCCATCAGAAGTTGTTTTGCTATGGAATATAGCACAATGGGCTAGAGTGAAACACTGAGAAAAGGTCTCAGCATTAACAGTAGTTCACTATTCCATCTTCCTTTAAGTTGTGTCCACTAAAATTATACCTCTTTCCAATTTTCATACATTTTTTACTCTTGACCCATGTCATATGTATTCTATAAGATTACATGTATATTTTCCCAGGTATTTTAGGCAATGATCATCTCCTGGAGGAAGAGGTAATTAATCAACATCTTCAACATTCCTAAAATAACTGAACATCTCAGTGAGTTTCTACTGTTTCCTGGATTGGAGTCAAATTGTCTGTTTCTTGGTATTTCTTTGGTTAGAACTATGATTTGATTTTCAACAAATTGTTTTATAACTTGACACATTTACTTTTCATATATCAAGAAGATGTAGATTTTTAGGTGAGAAACACGGCTGGCATTGAAGAATGACCTTGCAGAACATGTTTAATATAGACCCAAACAACAATGGCTTATCAAGCCATAGCAAAGAATTAGTTGACTTATTTAGTCATAAGTGTGCATCCCAGAGTAGGCTCTATAATTTTAATATATACATGGTTTAATGTACCTGAAAATGGAGTGGAAATTGACAATTGAGAAAAGTAAAGCTGCAATAAAGTTAATGTAGTAAATTGTACAAGAATTATAGAAAAGTAATAGTATACTGGTCATTTTGAGAAAATAATTTGTATTGAAATTGCATTTCTAAAATCCAAATGTGGTTTAGTCATCTAGGTATAAACTGAAACCTAGGTGTGTCTACAAAAATAAAAACTATTCAATTTCAGTCATTTGATTCCATCATCAAAGCATCTGCTCATGAGATCACAAAGAGATCTACTGGTTAAATCTGCTCTCCTGATTAAGATCTAGAACCCCAATATTTGGAACTGTAACTTGAAGCTTAGCTTATACTGCAAAAGCTTCAAAGTAATGCATGGCTATGTAAAAAATCAGACAATAAAAAATAATATCTGTAGTAAAAATATACTAATGATAGCTAAGGCCAAAAACTGCTGAAACATGCTTAGCAGAAAGTTATGGGGCTTCACCTGGGGTGAGACAATGGGGAAAGAGAAGATGGAAGAAGCAAGAGATTGCTTATAGAATGTTCTCTGGGTTGTCACTCAAATTCCTCTGCATTACTCAAGCATTAAACATAGAATAAGAATGTAGATTCTCATATTGTGTGAGGAGAGACAAAAACTCATGGGACAAGAGACTGATCAAGACTTGGGTGATCAGATGAGCTTTTTGAGTCCATGAGGGATTTTCTCAAGCACATAGCTCTCTAAGTAACTTAATACTGTTAACAGGCAAGTTACTAAGAAAGGAATCTTTCCATGGCAGGGATGGAAAGCCTGAAAATATAAATCTTGAAAATAAATATCCTGTTACAATTTTCCAGAAAAGTGCTAATGTCTAAAAAGCACATCTTTGTCACTGTTGTACTAGAAAAAAATAGCAAAAGTAGAAGAAAGAAAAAAGGAGGGCAAAGGGGACCAATTAGACACTGATTTTTAGAATGACAACAGGAGTTTGGCTGTGAATTTGTGATTATAGAGAAGGCATAGCTCATGATTGCCAAATAGAACTCCCAGGGAGGAGATGCGTTCACATTCTGCACAGGAGACTACTCTTTCTTTACGGGCAAATTCATATTGAAATAGGTGTATAGAAATGTGGTAGCTGTTCCTAATTCCACTTGTGTCTAATATTCGACTTACATATTAGGTTGGGTGCCTTTGAAAATTTTCACAAATATACATAGAGGTAAATTTTAAGTTGGTTGTAATTGATAAAAATCTAATTTCCTGGATATTAAAACCACTGTTTGGTATACCTTGGCCCCATGAAATGTTATGTTGTTCATATTATAGGCTGCACAGTGGGCCTAATGACTAGAAAGTATAAAAATCATTTATTTTTAAATAATGTTTTCTGAAACACAATCACATTAACATCGTTGATGTATTTTCTTCTAGATATTTTCCTGTGTTATTACCCAGTTGAATATTTAATTTGGCTTCCTACTTTTTCACTTGCAGTTAAATCACAAATGTTTCCATGACATTATAGATTCTTGATAATAATGACCTTTAATGATTAAATAACATATTTTGTGGATTTGTCATAATTAACATGCATTTACAATTGGATTTTTAAATCATTAGCAATTTTTTAAAAACAAAATATTTTCTTAAGTTATTTGTATGCATAATACCGTTAAAAATATAGTAAGAATAATTAAAATACATTGTCAGAAATGTTTTTATAATTGTACAAGTTTCATATGAAATTCAGAAACAATTCAACAATATAAAGGTACTTAAAGTACATGTGGTGGTCTCTTTTGTTCTGTCTCATGATCTCTCCTCATTGGAAGTTTTAATTTTATATCATTCCTGTAATTCCCAATGCTTTTACATATGCGTATGGAGATAAAGGTACATATAAAGGTTTTTGTTCCATATACAGAATTGTATTATATGTATTATTTTATACCACTGTATTTATTTCTTAACATTTCTTGGTATATTTTCTTGTTAGTGTATTTCTTTTTAAAGTTTTAAAGATATAGGAGGTATCTAAAATCTCCTCAGCCAGATATCAAATATACATATGTAGTAAAAACTCTAGAATATTATAATGTATAAGCAGTCCATCTCAGTCAGCATCCCATTCCCATTCCTGTCTCCAAAGGTAAGTACCTCAAAATGTCACATGGCTTTTTTCAATTAAGAAAGAACATCAAGTTCATTTTAACTTGTTTTGTGTAATGCATTAAGTAAATTTTATTCTTAATGTCAATATTTCTTATACAAATGAATAAATTGTAAATCAGAAGATGATGCTGATTTTCTGAGGAGTTTATTAGGTTGTGAGATTGAGCCTTATTCCCAATTACCACAGATTGGGCTAGAATTCTAATTATTCATGGGGTCTATTTATTGCGCAGAGAAGCAAGTAACATGGATCCCAGGAAAATGACTCAAAGAGAACCCATGAGAGGAAGCCTGCCAGTTTATAGAAGGGTTATTCATGCTGAGTCCTGCTTGAGAGATTAAAACCCATTCAGGATGCCCCCTAGTTCTGCCTTCAATTACATTAGAGGCCATAAAACAGTTTAGGAGTATGTTTTCCACTATACTGAGTGTAAAGGACAAAGGACAAAGGGTGATTAGCTCCTGACCTGGAAGAGCTCATAAGAGAAGAAAATTCCAGTGAAACAGTGTTACTTTGACTGTTTTGGAAGTGTGTATGTGTGTGAAGCAGCATGTGTTCATCAGTAACAGGAGTCTATTTTTATTAGAATTCTACATGGCAGGTCACCAACTCAAATGGCCGCATGGGCAGGCAGTCACACAAATGAGTGAAGCTGGTGGGAACTGGTGCATGTAAGAGCACAGGCACCGCCCAGCGGCACAGCTGATTTCTGCCATTTGGAGGAAGGCCAGCGTGTGGACTGAGGGTTGCCACATCATCTGACTTTTTAAGAGATCCACAAAGAATATTCATTTACAATCTGCTGTGCTGTAAATGCTGGTAATTATTTTAATTTTATAATAATATATGGGCCAACAACGTGTGTTTGCACAAAGCCAGATCCAGAGGCCTCTAGGTTGGGACTTCAGACCAAGCTACTTAGGCCAGCTGTATAATGTCAGTTCTTTTAAGCCAAGGTATTGTAGAAGGGGTCAATATCAATGAAACAGAACTTCTCATTCATTCTTTTATTCTAAGAGGATTTGTTAAGAGAATATTAGCATACGGCTCACAATATATACCCAAGGCCAGTGACTTAGACAAAATAAAATACATATCTGTCTCCTCTGGCAAAGTGCAAACAGTCAGGACGGGTCGAGTGGCTCCACCTTCCTCCACGTGCAGCTTCCACATCATGACCAAGATGGCTGCCCCAGCTCCTGCCATCAAATCATCATGTGAGCACTCCAGGCAATGGGAAGTGAGAAGGAAGACATGTAGGGCATTTGCGGACACCACCTATCAGGGGTGTCCAAACTTTTGGTGTCTCTGGGCCACACTGGAAGAAAAAGAGTTGTCTTGGGCCACACATTAAACACACAAACACTAACAGAAACTGATGAGCAAAAGAGAGGTTTTAAGAAAATTTACAATTTTGTGTTGGGCTGCATTCATAGCCATCCTGGGCCGCATGCAGCCTGCGGGCCACGGGTTGGACACCCCACGTGCTATTTCCACTCGCATCCAAATTAGCCAAAATTTAGTCACATGGTTATATCTAAGAACTGAGAGGCTAGAAAAAGTAAATTTGTACTTGGCAACAATGTCTCCACCTAAAGTTTGAGGGATCTATTTCTAAAATAAGAGAAAACATCTAGAATTCTCTACCACCACAACCCTACTATATTAGACTACATTGTGTTAAGCAAGTTCCAATAAAAATATTTTGTTTAAAATGTGTATTTCATGCTCACAAGGAATTTAAAATCCAGGAAAGCACATATTCTTGAGGAATGCCATTATCCAAGAAAAGGGAATTATATGATCAAAGTACTAAGGGGTGGGTAGTGTGGTCCTTTATATGATATTGGAGGTTTGGCTCTGAACTTCATTGGCCTTCTCAGCACAATGACACTCAGTCCAGGGAGGACAGCATCATGAAGAAGATAGAGCCATCAAAGCTGACCTCTGATCCTGGGACCTTACTAATCTGAGAAAAACCCACCAGGCTAAGCTGTATCTTTCTTCTGTCAGACCCAGCCACCTCATGAACAGGGAACTAGCATGAAGAAAGTTTTGCCAAGTCCATAAAAATACTGCCTGTTCCCCTCCTGAATCATCCAACTGAATTGCCTATCATTAGGAAATAAAATGCCTCAGAAAAAGGACCAGGTCATTATAATTCCACAACCAACTGCAGTATGTGGTGCTTTTTAAAATGTTTAGCGCTAACAAAGAACAGACATAAGAACCAATCTCCCACCTTGACTGGAAAAAAATCTTAAAACATTTCAAGATATACTGTTATGTCTAACTCAGAAGAACATCAATTTCCAGCAGACTGATGCAGCCTTGTTATTAAACTTAGGGATACCCACTCATCCTGATACTATTACCTGCTGAACCATCAAGGTCAATTTAGAAGTCCAACTCACTGGAGACAATTACACAGGAGCAGTCTTTTACTTCTTCCTATTTTCCTCTCACATACAGATATTTAATCCCAGACTGTTCTCCTGTAATTGATCTAATCATTTTTGACTTTCAGATCTTGACTTCATTCTTCAGAAGTTTATTTTCTTTGTATGTGTTGTTCAGTTTTTCTCCTCCTCACTGCATTTTACAAGTAGGGTTTTCCCAAAAACATGGTCTTGAACTTTCCATTTGCAATCCTGCTCCCAAATCTCTCAGGAGCTCTAAGAACAACTTCTGTTTAGACTTCTGACCCCAAAATCCATCCCTGTCCCAAACACTCTGCTAGAGTCCCATCTATCTTCAAATATATACTCACTTACCAGAGGGAAGGAAAGTCTCCCTGAAAGAGAGGTCAGGTAAGTGCTATAACACTACTAACATGAGGTATCCAAGACAGCTTGAATTAGGATATGACCGCAGAACCAGAAATAAGGGAGAAATGTGAAGGACATTAATTAGAGGTAGAATCAGCTGACCTGGTGGCTAACTGGTTATGAAGAACAGGTTGAAGAAAGATTCAAAGTTGGCACTGAAATTTCCAACATGGTGGCTCATCAAGGGAGATCAGAACTCAGGAAAGCAATTGGTGGTGAGGCTAAAGTGTTTAGTTTGTGATGTAAAGTATGTTTAGTGTTTAAATGTGTAGTAAGTATGGATTTCTATTAATAATTTTCTTTATACCCTCAGCACCTCTAAAATATGATTTTTTATTTTTATATAGTAAAATTTTTATTGGGATAGAAAGAGAAAACAAATGTTATCATAAGATTTTTCTGTCTGCCAAATAATTCCTGATAAATACTCTAGGTTGACTTAAATGATTATAGCGTCAATTTAAAAAATCCAGACTTAGGTAAGAGAAGACATTATTTAAAAGGCTTATTGCAATAGGGGGAAAGAGATTATTGTAATAGGGGAAGGGGGACTATTAATTGCAATATGGAGGATGTTCCCACCATTGGATCTGTGCGTGTTTCACCAGTTAAGCAGAAAATGGCTTGCCTTTTATAGGAAGGAGTGAACAAGGCATTGAGGCAGGGGGAGGGCTGAGCTGGGAGCATAAATAGACAGTGGTTCAGGAAACGCTTTTCCCTGAAGTCAGCTGACCCCTCAGGAGAAGTCACTAAGGATGAGTTGTTCCACTATTTTAATTCTCAAGGGTGGGCCAAAATTCAGGGATCTAAGGAAAAAAGACAATTTGCCTGACTAAAGTTTGGTCAAATCAAATTAGTGAGCATTTTGTCCAAATTGTTCATTAGGAATAAACAATTCACCTAATAATTTATGAGACAAAGAATAAGAATCTGGAGGGTCTATATCTGGCCTTGTCATAGGTAAATAAAGGGGTCATTCAAAAATCTCTCTAAGTCATACAAGGAAAGTGATTCTTTACAATGAGCTATTTCCCAAGACACAAACCGTGGGGTGATTTCCTGATCATCACTGCTTAGCTTTGTCAGGAGCATTTCAACCTGACCATTCTTTTCAACAAAGAGTACCTATCTAAAGCTTTTAAAATGTATTTTGAAAGGTCAATAATTAATTCTGAAAATGAATACCCCATTATGAAACTAAAAAATGTTAGTTTATCCCCTTTAAGTTCACAGAAAGACTGAAATGCAAAGACTATATAGATCACTGTGATAAAGAAAATTTGACCCTTATACATTTTCTTAATAAATTTATATTGCTATTAATTTATTAGATGTTGGCTTTCCTCTTTTCCATCATTGTCTTTTGTTGAACCTTTTTGGATAACACTCTGACTCTTTCCTTCTTGGGTATTTGCATTTTGTATTGTGGTTCCCAAAAAGACATTTAATAATGCCAATAGGATCATTTTTAATAAAATGTCATTGTGATTTACTAGGTCTGTGAACATATTTTTTAGATGGAGGAAGGGGAGTTTCTCTTGTACATCACACAGAAGTTGGCCCATACACTCAATAAAAGCTCATTATGGAAAGATTATAAACATATAACAATACATTTTAAGTGAGATGCAATGATCCATAAAATTGGTGTAGCTAATTAGCAGATCAAATCTCTGTAAAAACTGGATGTCTTTAATAACCTGCAGTTGCTTAATTCTATAGGTGTTTTACTATCCACAAATGTTTAATAAAATTCAATAATAGTATAAATGTTCAGTGGGATTAAAGCAACTGTAAAATGAAACCAAACAAAATGAGTTTATTTTGTTAATTGAATAAAGAGAATCCCAGTGTTAATATAACATTACACAAAATCTAGAACAAACATCCTCTGAATCCCAGCCTCATTTCACATGTAATTAACCTTTCTCAATCAAGCTAAGCATCCCTCACACCTCCTTATCAAGTGCTGTGTATCTGAGTCTTCTTTCATGTGAAT
Organism: Trachops cirrhosus; assembly: GCA_028533065.1. Taxonomy (NCBI): domain Eukaryota; kingdom Metazoa; phylum Chordata; class Mammalia; order Chiroptera; family Phyllostomidae; genus Trachops; species Trachops cirrhosus. The sequence continues at coordinate 58,785,880 of CM052541.1, forward strand.
AAAAGGCAGGCATCAGCTTAGACTAGTAATACTTCCTCACACTGTGCTTCTAGAGCAACATCATCCCAAGAGTATTTTAAATACTGATCATTTTCCCCAGCTCAAAAGTATATTTTATAAATTTTATTCTTTTTCTTGCAGAAGTCAGAGACATTTGGTGCTGATGAGTAATATGTTTTAACAGTAAAATCTTAACTATTGATTAAAACTGAGGTGTCATGCTTATATTTTCATCCTCTAACAACTACTGCCTGATTTCTGGTACATTCTGACTCCTTTGGGTGGAATCCCTATCCTCAGGGATGGAACATATTTCCTAAGCTTAGATCAACCAGCACAGTCAATTCCCCTGGCCTCAGTGATTGGTAAACAGGTGAGCTCAGACCTAAGTTACTCCAATCAGGCAAATATAAGGGCAAGTGGGAAGGCTGCTGGGAAAAGAATATCTCATTTTCTTGGGACTGGAACCTGAGAAGATGTGAAGCTGTGGCAGCTGTAGGCATTCTGCTCCTACACAAGATCTGGAGGACAAAGCCAACACACGGAGGAGAGACAGACCAACAATAGGGAGAAAATCCATCCTGATGGTGTGGTTTCAGCCTATATATAACCTAAAAATTCCTGAAGTCATTTCTACCCCAAGACTTCTCAGTTACCTGACAATACACTTTTTTCTTTTAGTTTAGATCCTAGGGGTGTCCAAACTTCTGGCATCTCTGGGCCACACTGGAAAAAGAAGAGTTGTCTTGAGCTACACATTAAGTACATTGCTTCTGCATGGCTGAAGAAAATGGCATTAAAATGAAAAGAGAACCAACTATGTGGGAAAACATATTTGCCAATGATACCTCAGACAAGGGTTTGATCTCCAAAATATATAAAGAACTCACATGACTCCAATATAGGAATATAAAAACCCAATTAAAAAATAGGCAAAGGACTTAACAGACACTTCTACAAAGAGAACACACAAAGGGTCCAGGGACATATGAAAAGATGCTCAGCATTGCTAGCCATCAGAGAGACACAAATTAAAACCACAATGAGATACCATTTTACACCAGTGAGAATGGCCATCATAACCAAATTAACAAAGAAACGTTGGAAAGGTTGTGGAGAAAAGGGAACCCTAGTGCACTGTTGGTGGGATTGTAGACTGGTGCAGCCACTGTGGAAAACAGTATGCAATTTCCTCAGAAAACTAAAACTGGAACCACCTTTTGACCCAGCAATTCCACTGCTGGGATTATATCCTAAGAACACTGAAACACCAATCCAAAAGAACCTATGCACCCCAATGTTCATAACAGCACAAATTACAACAGCCAAGTGCTGGAAGCAACTTAAGTGCCCATCAGTAAATGAATGGATTAAAAAACTCTGGTACATTTACACAATGGAATACTACATACGCAGCAGAAAGAAAGAAGGAGCTCCTACCCTTTGCCACAGCATGGATGGAACTGGAGAGCATTATGCTAAGTGAAATAAGCCAGGAGGTGAGGGACAAATACCATATGATCTCACCTTTAACTGGAACCTAATAAACAAAACAAGCAAGCAAAATATTACCAGAGACATTGAAATTAAGAACAAATGGACAGTAACCAGAGGGGAGATGGGAGGGGATAATGAGGGGGAAAGGGTTACGGATTTTCAGGAACAACTACAAAGGACACATGGACAAAACCAACATGGGGTGGAAGCAAGAGAGGGAGGTGGGGAGTGGTGGGGGGTAAATGCACACAAGTGTAATTGAACAACAATAAAATAATTTTTTTAAAAAAAGAATAAACTCAAAATAGCCCTGGGGAAAAATAACAAAACAATAGCAGGCCTTATGTCATCATAGTAATACAGTTAAAATCATGGATTGAGGAAGCACACAAACTTTGATTCTAGTTCTCATCCAGTTTATAACATCCAGGATTTCCTTGGAAAATAGCTTGAGCTGAGGACTAACTTCCTTCGATCGTTTAAAAGGGTTTATAAAAACTGTGTTATAAGTATTAAATTAATTGTATGCAAATTATATACAAAAGATATGTTAATGCTCAAAAACTGGCAGTTATTATTTGTACAACAAAGAGATTTTACAGAAGAATAAAAGCTATGTAAGTGATTTTTATTACACTACACTGAAGTTTATTCTAGATATTCAGCTTACCTGTATCCTGACGTTTTTCTGGTTCCAAAATTTGTTTAGCTCTGCAACTAATAGACTTGTGGGGGGTGTCTGGTGGAGGAAACAAAATTCTGTTCCGAAAATAAGGGCATGAGCTTCCATTTTTACTAGTATTGGCCAAGTATTTAGAGATAAATTGAAGTGAAATGACTCACCACTGGTTAGATAGTGGGATTTGCATGAAGTTTGCACAAAATGGTAGACAAGAATGTTCCTTCACAAGATCCTGTGAGATTATGTTTTAAGGCACATTTCTATTCTTATAATATTAAACAACAAACTACAAAATGAGATTATAAAAGGTAGCACTGGCATATACATCTCTAAGTATCAGAAAAGAAACAACAACATAAAGCCACATAACTTCTGTGCTATAGCTACAGAAGTCAGCAGAATCAGTCAGAGTTGGTAGGGTGTTTCAAAGGAAACTAAAAGTGTTCCGCACAAGATGAAGAACAAGAGTCAGACATACTTTTTGAAGTTAGCAGCTATTGCTAAATTCCACTGGGATTCTGTTGTAGCAAGCTGGGCCTGGAGAGATAAGAGAACAAAGTGGGGAGGGATGGGTGGGTGGGCTAGAACGGGAATAAAAGATAGAAACTGTACTGAATAATCTAAAATAAAAAAATTAAAAAGAAAAAAAAAGAGAGAGAACAAAGCATGTCCCTTTACCAGACATTGAACAAAGTGGTTCACCAGACCGCTGTTATTATGTGCTATCTCCTACATCACCATAAAACAGAAGCCTTACTTGTTTGTTCTGTCTTAAGGTTATGGAGGCCAGGTAAGAAAACTTCAAAAAGCACTAGTTAGAGAAATGTAAACACACACACACACACACACACACACACACACACACACACACACACACACGAGAAAGGGATCAAATAAACAAAAATATTTCCTTTTTTCCTTTGCAGCTACCGAGCTAAAAATTCTTTATTCCTGGTTAACAATTCTTTATACTACTGAATTTTCTCTGGTGAAACAATTGGTGCGATTTCTGTCTCTTAACTGGAGACTGACTGATAAAATATTTAAAAATGAAAATTTTAAAATAGCAGTACACCTTTCTAGAATGCATATATAGGAATAAAAAGAAGTTGAAACTACTAAAAAAGTTGAAGGTGACCACTTCTGGAGGTTTTTGTTTGTTTGACTTTTTGTGTTGTTTTGTTTGGAAGAGAAGACTTATTTCAAAAGAAATCTCACATGAAAACCTTATATTTAAATGCTCAAAGAGGAATTTCTTTGGTGGAAAGGTTGAATCTGGTTGTCAATTGGCATCCTCCAAAGTGAGGCATCTCCTTGGAAACATGGATAGAAGCCAGCAACATTTACAACATAGGTCATGGAATGAAGAATGTCAGTCTAAAAGTTTCATTTTTATACCTAATGGTATACAATCTTCAGGGTGTGATTAACTAAACATTAATTTGTCTATTGGTGTTAACATAACCTTTTGGTGTCCCCAAATAACTGTAACAATATTGAAGTAAGATGCAATGTCCCATGCATATTTAAATACTATAATAAAATGAGAATTCAGAGAAGGCCATCATTGAGAGAAGAGGTGACACCTGTCCGGACCTTGCACATAAAAGAAGTAACAAAAGAATCACAGCACCATTACTCAGAAACAGTCATAAAGCAGGAATCTTAAGGAACCAAATATTCAAGTCATAAGCCCATCTTTTTACAACAATTGAAACTTATAAGAAAAATTGTTTTCAGGGCTCCCACATCAGTATCATATAGCCTGAGGTTAGGTTAGACATTGCATCTTGTTTCCCAGTGTTTGTCTTAGCTTTCTTGTGTCCCACTGATCCATTGATTCTGCCCCACAGGCTACCGACTTCAGTTTTCAGTGAAGAGCATGCTGGGATAAGGGCTTTGTTTCCTCAACTCTACCAAGAGAGTAATGTTGTCCTGGAAAGGCAGATTTCTAGGCACTTCAAGTTTCCTGTGGCAGTGGTTAATTATCCAACGGGAACTTTTATATTTCTAGGAGAATTACCTCCAAGCCTTGGAGTCCCTGCAATGCTCTTGTGAATCAGACTTGAAAACAAGCTTTGTCAAACAGCAGGATCTATCTGAATGTAGGTCAAAAATAGAAAACCTTTCAAAAGATTAGCAGCAACTGGTCAAAGACAAGACAGTAGCAAAATTATTCACAATCCCTTTCCTTCCCCTTAAAACTTGTTAAGAATACCATTGTTGCTGAAATCTACTGGATTTTTGACAGTGTGTGGCTCTGAAAAATATATTTCATTCTAGTATTCAAACCACCAGAGAAAAATTGTAAGCCCTATATATTCCCTAAATTTCTAAAGTTTGCAGGAAGAATCTGGAGTAGAATATGGAAATCTGTCTGCCTTTTAAATGCTTGATATCATATTAGAAGCAATTTGATAGACACAAACTACTTTTTAAAGCAATATAAATATCATTTCCAATGAAGTTTTGGTACAGAACTTAACATAGAAGTTCTTGAGCAACTACCTTTGCAGGAATGGGGTACATATTCAGTATTAATTTCTAGCTGGTTAAAGTATCTTCTTAGTTTGTGTTGTTCTAGTAGACAGATTCCTTTAAAAATGTATAAGTAAAAGGATTTTGAATTGCAGGAGTCCATTTGTGTTTTCACCTTCTAGGTATAACTCATTTTGACCTTTTAGTTTATTTGATGAATGGAAGCAAATTATTTTAGTTCTAAATACCTAGCATTTTTTAGTTTTCACTCATACTTCATAAGTAAAGACAGTGTTCAGCAACTAATTAACATTAGTTTCTAGGTACCTTCTCATTATATTCTTTTTTTTTTAAATTTTTTATTTTGGTTTATTCAGTACAGTTTCTGCCCTTTATTCCCATTCCAGCCCACCCACCCATCCCTCCCCTTCTCCCTCCCATTTCCAACCCCCCAGTTTTGTCCATGTGTCCTCTATATTTGTTCCTGTAAACCCTTCCCTTCTCCCCTGAAATTCCCTCCCCTCTCCCCTCTGGTCACAGACTACCTGTCCTCTATTTCAGTGTCTTTTATTATATTTTACTTGTTTCTTTGTTTTGTTGTTTAGGTTCCTATTAATGGTGAGATCTTATGGTATTTGTCTTTCACTGCCTGGCTTATTTCACTTAGCATAATGCTTTCCAGCTCCATCCATGCTGTTGTAAAGGGTGTGAGCTCCTTCTTTCTTTCGGCTGCGTAGTACTCCATTGTGTAAATGTACCATAGATTTTGATCCATTCATTTACTGATGGGCACCTAGGTTGCTTTCAGCACTTAGCTATTGTAAATTGTGCTGCTATAAAAATTGGGGTGCATAGGTTCTTTTGGACTGGAGAGATGCAAATTAAAACCACAATGAGATGCCACTTCAAACCAGTCAGAATGGCCATCATAAATAAAACAACAGACAACAAGTGTTGGAGAGGTTGTGGAGAAAAAGGGACCCTAGTGCACTGTTGGTGGGATTGCAGTCTGGTATGACCACTGTGGAAAATAGTATGGAACTTCCTCAGAAAACTAAAAATGGACCTGCCCTTTGATCCAGCAATTCCACTGCTGGGACTATATCCTAAAAACCCTGAAACACCTTCTCATTATATTCTAGTCTTCACAGTAACCCCAAAAGATGGTATAATTATCCTTTGAATACAGAAACTCAGCTTCAAAGGGGCTAACCTCTGTGTGCTAATGGAGATCTTGGAACTCTTTTCCCAAAGCAGAGTTTATGTCCTTTCCACCATGTCAAGATGCCTTCTTTGGTTAGGAACACACAAGTTTAGGTATAGATGGTATAGCTTTTAACCCCAGGGTACAAAATAGTAAATCATATGTAGCAGATGACAATCAGTTCAGAGTTCATATAACCTTATGGAAGAAGTTTCCAAGACAAGAGAAAAATTTTTTAAATAAGAAACATTGAACAAGTAGCCTTATGGAAATTTTAGTGAATGTTATAATATACTTTTGGTACAAAGTAAAAGGTATTTTTTAAAAAGAAGCTAAATTCCCAGTGTTTTGTTAGACATCCTTGTACCTCATAAATGAACACATACATTGGTACAAATTCTGGGAAGAAGTTGGGTTCAGATCTGTGAAATTTCTTATCCCTTTACTATATGTAAGATTTCACTTCCAAAATTTTTCCTAAGAAAAAGATGAGAAATGTGCACAAAAGATGGGTATAATGGTATTTACTGACGTGTTATTTTTAATACAAGAAAGTTGGAAACAACTTAAATGTCCAACTTTATGAAAATGTTTAAATATATTATTATTCATGCATAAGATGGAATAGTATGAAACAATTACTTCAATATTTAAAGAATTCTATATCACTTAGAAATATGTTTATAATATAATAATATGGAAAATAGTAATATAAAAACAATGTACAGAGTATATCTTAATTTGGAGGAAAAAAGTATATTTCCAAAAAGAAAAAAATATAAGGAAAAACACCAAAATATTAATTACCTTAGAACAGTGAGATGGTGAAAGATTTTATTTTCTATATACATTTTTTCTATTTTCCAAATTTCAACAATATACATGTATTACTTTTATAATCAGATTATGAAAAACAATAACGATTTAAGAAAATGATTTGAATGTTTCAATTAACATTCTTTTAAGCTTGTCGATTTAAGAAACTTTTTCTTTGTTCTTATTGGTGATTTCTCAAAATGCCTGTTTGTTGACACATCATCTCAATAATACTTTTTCAGATTAATTCAGGATTTACAATGACATATCAATTAAAATTTTGATAGTGAATTGCAATTAAAAAATGCATATATTGCTAGTATGATGAGTGGTATATTCATTTAAATTTAGCTCTGGTTTTAGGGAAGCAGTGGTAATTCAGCTGCCCCTATGACTCATTCAGAAGATTTTAATTTGTTAAATTTATGATTAGCAAGGTTTAATCATTTTGACTGTACATGAATGATCCTTTCTTCCTCATTCTTAAACTTATTGATTGAGGGCAAGTTTTTTCTTTGTTTTTTAAATATAGATAAACATTCACATCTTCTGTATTGATGATTTCAATGCAGGAGTTTAAATTCTCTTGGTTACCATTTTTTGGTCAAAGTAATTTAGTTTGTAATTTAAAATACATTTACATTTTCTTTACATATCTAATTAAAATAACTCTTCATATATCAATGATTTGAAATTATTTTTAAATAGGTGCATTGATTTGCAATTAAGAGAAATAGTAAGTTTCATATGTGAATGACCTACTCAGACTCACCCCCTCTGAGTTCCAGTGCTGGGGCAGCAGCTCAAAAGGCACCAGGAACATACAGCAAGGAACTGAATAGGCATCAGGATGAGGGCTGGAGCGGCAGCTTTCTCACAGACTGCTGGCAGAGGCCATTGCTCCTTTTCTGAGACCAACCCCACAGAGCCAGCAAGTGGGAACCATATATGAGTCTCTATCAACCTGGCTAAAACTGTTTCTCCCCACCCATCCAGGTGATGCCTGATACCCCACCCAAGTTGCAGGCCCAACCAAATTATTTCCAGTGGCTTTTGTATACAAATGACTTGTTTTGGCTCATGCTGTAAACTTTTCTAAAATCTCTGAAACAAGCAGCATCAGGCTTCCATGTGTCCTGTACCTCTTCTTAAGTGGTCCCAGGCCAGGCACTAGTGGCAGCCAGTCTTGGTTCACAGCTTGGCCTCTCTCAGGCACTTCCAAGCCCAGCACAAGCAGCAACTATCTGCATATCACTCTATAGCTCATGCTGGGTGGCCCTGGGCTGGGCACAAGTGGTGGCTGACCTTTGTCTGCATCTCTTAGGAGGCCCAGAGCCAGCATACCCAGTGGGCAACTTCAGACAATCTTCTAGCACCACCCAACCACCTCCACAAGTGACACACTCAAAGGATTGACTCAGCTGGCACCAGCGTTCCATTGAAGTAAGTCCTGTTCCATGTGGTGTACCCCTTCATAGCTGATCCTCCATGGTGGTCAAGCTAGTCCTTGCAGCTGGTTAGTCTGAGGGTAAATCCCTCCTACTGATGTGCTAACAACAACCAAAATTCAGCTATAACTGAAGGGTGTACACAGTCCACACAAAGGGAGGGGTTGCACATGGAGTGCCCAGCTCAGGGATAGGGAGGCCATGACACTGGATCCTACAGATAACTATGACATTAGGCCACTAAGTACCAAGCCTGGGAGATTTAGCAGCTCTACCTAAACATAGAAACAAACTCAAGAAGTCTGCCAAAATAAGACAAATAAACACGCCCCATATAAAAGAATAGAACAAAACTCTAGAAAAAGAACTAAACAAAATGAAGACAAGCAATATACTAGATGGCAGAGTTCAAAACACTGGTATGAATTTATGGGAAGAGTAGATGAACTTAGTGAGAACTTCAACAGCATAAAAAGGACATGGAAACCATAAAAAAGAAGTAGTCAGAAATAAATAATACACTAATTGAAATAAAGAACAATTTACAGGGAAATAACAGTAGAGGAGATGAAGCTGAGAATCAACTCTGCAATTTGATGTATAAGAAAGCAACACAACACAACACAAAACAAAACAAAACAAAACAAAACAAAACACATTCAGAACAGCAAAAAGGAAAAAAAAATCCAAAAACTGAGGATAGTGAAAGAAGCCTCTGAAACAACTTCAAGTGTACCAACATTCACATCATGGGGATGTTGGAAGGAAAAGAGAGAATGCAGGAAATTGAGAACCTATTTAAAAAAACAATGAAATAAAAATTCCCTAACCTGGTGAAGGAAATACACATACAAGTCCAGGAAGCACAGGGAGTCCCCAAAAAGATGAACCCAAAAAAGCCCACACCAGGACACATCATAATTAAAATACAAAAGTTTAGAGACAGGAAAGAATCTTAGAAGCAGGAAAAGGAAAGCAGTTAGTTACCTACAAGGGAGGTCCCATAAGACTTTTAGCTGATTACTGAACAGAAACTTTGCAGGTAAGAAGGGACTGGCAAAAAATATTCAAAGTGATGAAAAACAAGGACTAACAACAAGAATATTCTACCAAGAAAAACTACCATTTGGAATCAAAGGACAGATAAAGAGCTCCCAAGACAAGAAAAAACTAAAGGGTTTCATCATTGCCAAACTAAAAGGGTCTTTTTTAAAATTATTTTTATTCAACCTGGCTGGTGTAGCTCAGTGGATTGAGTGCTAGCCCACAAACCAAAGGGTCACTAGTTCAATTCCCAGCCAGGGCACATGCTTAAGTTGTGGGCCAGGTCCCCAGTGGGGGGCCCATGAGAAGCAACCACACATTGATGTGTCTCTCCCTTTTTTCTCCCTCCTTTTCCCTCTCTCTAAAAAAATTAATTAAAAAAATAAAATTATTTTTATTCATTTATTTTTATTCCTAACATGAGGATATTTTTATTGATTTTACAGAGAGGAAGGGAGACAGAGAGAGACACCTTTTTTTGAGAAGAAAAAGAAAAAAGATAAAAAAAATTTGAACAATAAAATGGCAATAAATACATATCTATCAATAATTGAATCTAAAAAAACAGATGAACAAGCAAAACAGAAACAGACTCATACATACAGAGAACATTTGATGGTTGCTAGATGGGAGGTAAGTTGGGGGGATGGATGAAAAAGGTTAAGAGATAAAGAAGTACAAATTGGTTGTTACAGAATATCCATGGGGATGCAAAGTGCAACACAGATAGGGTAAATAGTCCATAATATTCCAATAACTATGTATGGTGTCAGATGGGTATGGGATTTATCACTTAGTAAGTTATATAATGTCTAATCACTGGATTGTACACTTGAAACTAATATAATATTGTATGTCAACTGTAATTGAAAAATAAAAATTAATTTAAAAAATGATTTTAAAGATCTTAGTATAAAGGTATCTGAAAGTACAGAGAAGAAAATAAAGCATTTCTATGATTCCCATTACACTTCCTCTCCTTTCAGATGTTTTTAAGTGTATGTGCTAATTTTATCTTCACAAAATTAGAATCAGACTTAATACTCCAGCTTCATATACTTAATAGTAAAAAATAAACATCTTTCCCTTTAAAAACTATAGATTTATTTTATTATTTTAAAATAGCCAGAGAGTAGTTACTTGATAGATTCCCATAACTTCTTTCATGAATTTCTTACTATTTTCAGCTTTAATACACATTTTGACATATTCATCAGTTTTTTTCCCCTAAGACTACATTCTTAGATGTGAGATTTCTGGATCAAAGGGGACACACAATTTTGGCTTCTATAAATATTTCCATCAGAATTTAATTAAGACCTCAAAAGGCCTTAAGAAGTAAATACACACACACAAAAAATACATACAAACTTTTTCTTGTTCCAGTTACTTACCATTCTATATTGGCATCAGTCGTTACTTATTTTATTAGTTATTAGATGTTTAATTGTTTTAACTATAGAGTGTGTGACAGTAACTGGCAGAGCAAGTTCTCCATCATCACACTTCTTGCTGATATTTTTCCTGGCTATTTTCAAAGTTTGTTTTAACAGTTCCTTTGTAAAATGATTTTGTCAAGTTAGCTCAAAACCATAAGTACTTAGATTAAGAGCAGATTTTTAATTCATTTTTGTTACCGCCTAAGATTTGTTTTATAAAATCTGCCACTTTAACTGATTTTTTATATAGGTTATCATCTGAGTCATAAATCATAGCATGGTAATATATGTCAATATTTATATTTCTAATTTTATGTTCTTGACTAATTACTTCAGATAATTCTAGGATAATATATAATAGTGATGCTAATTATGTATGTCTTTCTTCTAATTTCACTTTTTTAAGTATGATGCTGTCTTTTAAATTGACAGATTGAGATTTTCATTCTTCAGTACTTGTTATAGTATGCATGCATTCTTTTTAATCATTAATGGTTGTATTTCAATTCATTATGTTTCTGATATCTGTGTGGTTAAAAATAAACATTTCTCCTACCAACCTTTTAATATGACAAATTATTGATTTCTTAACATTGATTCACCCTTATAACAAATCTTACATCTCCAATGGTCACTATATTGATGAATTGGTTAGTAAATATTTAGATTTTACTAATATTCATTAGTGAAAATGGTCTGCATTTAACATTTTAAATGTTAAATGTGTCAGATTAAATTCAGAATTATACTGATTTTGTAAAACTGCCTAGAAAAACTTTCTTTTTTAGTATATATTCAGTAAATGATTTAAAATCTAGTAATTAACTTTACCTTGAATGTATGGTAGACTATACATAAAATTTCTTAGTAAAAATTTTTTCTTGGGAGTAATACTTTATTTCTTCCTGATTAAATTTCTTTTAATCTATAATTAATATACTTGGTTAAAATTTTCTGTCAGTTATATTCTTACATTTATTCTTATAAATTTTTTTGTTTCTGCCCTGGCTGGGGTGGCTCAGTGGACTGAATGCTGGCCTGTGAACCAAAGAGTCTCTGGTTCTATTCCCAGTCAGGGCACATGCCTGGGTTGCAGGCCAGGTCCCCAGTAGGGGGTGCTCAAGAGGCAACCACACATTGATGTTTCTCTCCTTCTCTTTCTCCCTCTCTAAAAATAAATAAACAAAATCTTTTAAAATAAACACTTAAAAATTATTTACGATTTCCAAATTAATTGCTATGAAAATATACATAATATTCATCTATAAATATTAGATCTTCTAAACATCAGTGCTTCTGTCCTTTTTCTAATTTGGAACATTGTAAATCCATAGTTTCTTTTTTCACTTTGCTAAAAGGTCTTACTGGACATTTGTCACTTTTTCAAATCTCCAAAAATTTCAGCCTCAAATTTATCAATTAGGTGTTTTTCTAATTTAATAAACTTTAAATATGTATATTAATTTTTTCTATTACTATCTCTAAGTGTACTGTATTTTTCATATGGTCTTTACATTGATTTCTCTGTAGATATTAATATGTATAAAATTCTATAATACATATATTATATGTTATATAGTGTAATATGTGCTATGATATGTGATATACATTGTATAATGATATGTATTATGATACATAATGTGCAATACATAATGATATATCTCATTTGTATATGACTATGGAATTATAATCATTTATAATATATTTATCTTCATTTGTAATTGCAGTATGTTTTCAATGTTATGAATTTTCCTGTGATTTGGGGATTGAATACATTCTATAAACTGTCATATAGTTTTCTCATGATCATAAATTTCTAAATGGTCTTATATTGGATTTGATATCCTTTGGATCTTTTGATTCTAATATTTTTCATAGAACATTTTAATTCCTAAGTAGTTATTATATTTTTCTTGTTTTAAGTTATTAAATTTTAGTTTTGTTTTATGGATTTAATTGAAACTGGTGTGTTGAATGTTTGCTTTTCTTTTTAACATATTAAAATTTTTATTTAAGATCCAGTAGATAATCAATTTTAAAAATATCTTCCATATTAAGTATAACTTGCCTGTTATAAAAATAGCCATGAGATGTACAGCATAGCACAAGAAGGCAGTCAGTAATGTTGTAGTGACCATGTGTGGTGTTGGATGAGTACGAGACTTCTGGGGGTTATAACCTACTAAGTTATATAAGTGTGTAATCTCTAAGTTGTACATCTGAAACTAACATATTATATATCAATTATAATTGAAAAGTTAAAGAAATAAATATTTTTATAACAAAGATAGCTAATCAAGACATCATGCTATTATATTATTAAAATTCTTTATATATGTTTGATCTACCAAGAATGAATTCAGCATATTTAAATTGTCTAGTATTATTATATTTTTGTAATATATTCTGTTTTCACAAGTGTCTTTTATCCATTTCCATATGTTAATGAATTTTAACCAACTAAATTGAGTAAGGAACACTTAGGTCAAAATCTATTTAACTCAGCCCTGGCTGGTGTAGCTCAGTGGCTGCGAACCAAAGCATCACAGGTTCGATTCCTAGTCAGGGCACATGCCTGGGTTGCAGGGCCAGGTCCCCAGTGGGGACCACATGAGAAGCAACCACACATTGATGTTTCTTTCTCTCTCCTTTTCCCTCCCGTCCCTTCTGTAAAAACAAATAAATAAAATCCTTATAAAAAAATCTATTTAACTCAGAAATCTCTACATGCCATCCCATGGTGGTTAGTATTCCAGTGACTTATCTAAGGGTTTAAATGTTTCCATTATGTAAGCAACTTTATTCATTCAACCTGGATGTTTTCTTAATATTTAACATAAAAATGTGTCTTTCTGTGTCCTTAATATTCAGTAATTCTATCAGGACTTATATAACTATTGTTATTAATATATCCTTTAATAAGCATTTTAGGTTCATGGAATTTTCTTCTCTTATATATCTGACTAGCATTTCTGTTTTATTTGTTTTGCTCTATTCTGAAAAAGAACCAAAAAAAAACAATATGTTTATTTTTCATTAACTGACTTCCAAATTTTTCAACTCTTGTCTTAATTTATTTCTTTATTGCTTTTGTTCATTAATACTTATATTTTCAAAACTCTACTCATTGTATTAACTCTATTTTTATTTCCACTATCATATTTCCCACCTGGTTTTCTCTTCACTTCCACCTGTCATCTCACCATACATTTCTTGTGAGAATTTAATTATTCTTCTTTTTAATAGAGATTTAACAGTAGCCACCATAGTTTAACTCTTACTCTTTCCTGAAAAAATCATTTCACATAAGTATTTTGGTCTGCCAATTCATAGACGAGCAGTGTTTTACTCTGTTATACAAAGAATCAGTTTAGTAACACTTTACTTATTTTGTACTTACTTATTCATATTTATTAATCAGTAAATCATAAGATTTCTCTACAGAAAAAAGGGAAAGTGGTTTTCTCTGGGATCTCCTTTGTTGCTCCTTAAATATTGTTAGAAACTTTTTAGAACTCACAATTAAATTCTTGTTGCTGGTTCTGTGATCCATCTAAGTGTGGAGATACAATGATGGAGCTAGGGCCATGGGTAATTATGGCTGGAGAACTTTGTACCATCTTTGATCATGCACACCTGTGCCTGTGTATGTGAAGTCAGTATGACAAGTATGACAAGTGCCTGGCAGGGTATGCTCATGATTCTTTTATGGCTAAGAAATAGCCTTGTTTCTTTGTCCCAATTATCACTCAACTTAACTGACCTAGTTCTCTAGCACCATTGCTATTATAGGCCTTCAGTGGTCTACTGCCTAGTGGAGTGATTCTTGTCTTTGTTCCTGGTCTAATATCCCTAGGCAGCTATTCGAGATATTGAAGAGAGTCTAGCTGCCCTTTTCTGTTTTAGATCTCTGTGTCTACTCAACAGGGCCTCCTACGTTGACCTACAATTTCTTTGAATTTCTGCCAAAAATCTTGAGATTCATTGGCGCTGCAGAGCTTAGGTAATTTTTTCATGTTTATTTAGTTTGGTTTTGGTTTTGGATGAAACAGGAACAGACTATTAATGACTTAGAAAGATAAACCATTCAATGGGTTTTAACAACTTAGATTTTGAGGTCAGTTAGAAAGTTATGAGAAAAAATAAGATACCAATTTAATAAATTTTATAAAACCAATAGATCAATAATGTATTAATAGAAAAGGAAAATATAAAGAGAATTACTATAGTTGTTAAAAAGATGATTCTGTTTTTGCACATACTTATGTATAAGAATAACCCATTAGAGATATTCTAGAGCACAGGTGGTAAACACACGGCCCAAGGGCCAAATCTAGCCCTCCGCCTTGTTTTATCCAGCAGCAGCACCTCAGCTCTCACTTAACTGTTAAGGAGTAGTTAAATTTATACAGCCCTAAAATTACATTTGGCCCTTTGAAGGCAACCAACCGCAAGGCTGATGTGGCCCCCAGTAAAAATGAGTTTGACACCCCTGTTCTACAGTCTGATCTTCAAATACTTGAGCTAAAATTATCTTTGAACTTAAGAATCTACCAATAAGGGATCTAAAATTCTATATATAAAAAAATTCTGATATGTAGGTATGTTTGGAAACTACATTAGAAGAGAAATCAAGAAATTTGACTATGTATATGGAAATCCTTTAAATAAATTTGGTGTGGTTAAAAGCAATTTAATGTTCAAATGCAAAGCATAAGCACTCAAGAGAATAGTGTTGTTTCTGTTGGGTAAATTTCAAGTCTGCTCTTAATAGTTTAGATTTCCCTGAGGATTAAAAATCCTCATCTGAGAATGGATTTTATTTTTTTGAAGCATATTGAAGTCTTCTAGAATTATTTTTGAGCAGCATGACTGAGTAGGTCCTTGGAAATCTCAGGCATTGTACAACTGAAAGGGAAGTGAAAACTAACTTCCTGAAATTGTTAGGACAATATTTTAATTGTTAAAATATCAGCATGAAGATAATTACTCTTAAGTTGATCAAGATACTTATGATCAGAAAGCACATTAAAAAGAAGTCTCTTATTCTTGATACTTAGGCCCACAGTCCTGACACAAACAACAAATAAGCCTTTTAGTACGTGAAAAATAGCCCAAGTATTAAGTCAACTTGTCTGTAACAAGTAAGACCAGTATTTAACTACATGACAATGCCAGGTGAATACAAAAGAGCAGGCCAACAAACTACTCTTTCAATAATGGACTTCAGATAATTCAGCTCTGTCCTGGTGCTGTTCATGTGTTTCAGTAGATTGTATATTGATTTTAAATATATGTAACATTAAAGTAAAATTAGTTTAAAACATTGAAAGAAATGCAAACTCTGTGTTTATTTTGACTATGTGAGCCTGAGGAATTTCAGAAATAATCTCGAAGCCATAAAATATTTTTATGTTTCACCTTTATTTATTTTTTAAATTATTTTATTGTTGTTCAAGTACAATTTTCTACATTTTTCTTCCCACCACTACCCCCTACCTCCCTCCCCTGATTCAACCCCACCTTGGTTTTGTCCATGTGTCTTTTACAGTGGTTCCTGAAATCTCTTTCCCCCTTTCACCCTATTATCTCCTCCCACCTCCCCTCTGGTTACTGTCAGATTGTTCTTAATTTCAATGTCTCTGGTTATACTTTGCTTGCTTGTTTGTTTTGTTGATTAGGTCCCACTTAAAGTTGATATCATATGGTATTTGTCCCTCACCACCTGGCTTGTTTCACTTAACATAATGCTCTCCAGTTCCATCCATGCTGTGGCAAAAGGTAGGAGCTCCTAAGTGCCCATCAGTAAATGAATGGAAAAAAAACCCACTATGGTACATTTACACAATGGAATACTATGCAGCAGAAAGAAAGAAGGAGCTCTTCACCTTTACTTTTTAATACCTTAATTGTCACTTTAATTTTTTTCTATCACATAGTTGAATTATTTTTTTAAAGATTGGCCAGGTAACAAGACAATATGCTTTCGGAAAGACTCTCTTCTTTGTCATAGTTAATGCTTCTCTTCATCTTTATTGGATGATAAAATTACCCAAGAGGCTCTGAAATCTACTTTTCCCAGCTAGAGAATTTCAGCTGATTAACTTCTTCAAATTTTAAAACTTTAAAATATTTTTTAAATTTATACTTTATTCTATCTAGTGGTAGAAACTTGGGTGTTATGAACAACCCAGATGGACAGAAGAAGCATAAAGCAAAGTCACCGAAGACTCATTGGGAACTCTCCCCACGGTTGTTTTCCATGCCCTTACTTTTGCTGAGACCTGATGGGGTACAGAGCCTGTTGCTCCTATGACACACCTTGTTTCATTCTCCAGTAAGTTTATTCGAACAGGGAGAAGCAAGGTTTAATTTCCTTGCTGTGAAATTGTACAGGAATGGGTAGACAGAACTGATTTTTTAAAATCCGCTCCACCTATTGTATATTTCTTTCTCCTAAGACATTAAAATCACCTTAGAAATCAGTCCCAAATTCAGAGGATGGCTGGTGGCACCATGACTATACAAGTAAGTGCGGGAGATATACACTGAACACCATGTTCAAGAAATTATTGTCTAGCCCAGCCTTCTTATTTACAGGCCAGAGGGTTTGTGTGCCCTGCAAGGTCAGACACTGATTTGTTGACAATATCAGGATCTAATCTCAGGTCCCTTGATGAGGACTCTTTCCTCTTATACTAGCTTCCTTATTTGAATGAGTTCTGATTACATTGCTTGGCACTAATTTTCAAAATTCACCCTATCAACAAAAATACCAGCAGTTTATTTCATATTACAGAGAAGGAAAAGGGAGATGTCGGAGCATGTAGGCAGAGCACTAACTTTAAAATGGGGATCAGGGTGTGAGTCAGTTACCATACATAAACAGCAGAAAAAAAGGAACCTGGTGTTAGGATCTGAGAGCATTCACCACTGGGCTCCAAAGCTTTCACAATGAAGCACGGCCAGGGAACAGAGAATTCCCTGTGAGGGCACAGATCAACCATACTTATGCTGCATGGACTCCTCCCTTCTGTCTTGCCCAGAATTTGAGAATCTGCTAGAAATAAGGGGAAAGTTTGTCAGAACTAAGTGTCCAATCTTTATTCCGTGAGCAAATTTATCTTTCACTTCACACCCCTACTTATTTGCCACAGTTTTTTGTATCTTAGGTAAAGAAACAAATGCATGTAGTAAATATAAGCAATGCTTCTGAGTAGTAGGAAATGGTCATAGGAATAAAAAGCAATCAAATTTTTTAATTTATTTATTTTAGGGTTTATGTAACTTTTTCTCTAACTCCTTTTACAACTTAAGAAAGACTCATGACTATTTGTGGCTGACTCAGAGAAAAAGGAATTGAGATACCAGGTAAGTTATAATTGGGAAATTTTATGCTGTGGTGGAGTTATATGTGGGCCCAGTAACCACAAATATAATTAACTCAGTGAATTTACTTTAATATCAACTGAGTGTATAAACTGATTTCAATAACATACATACATACAAAGCAACCAGTCCTTTTTTTTGACAGAAATGGCTAATATTCTTTTTTTATTGACATAAAATGTTTCAGTCCAAATGTTGAGTATTATGATAGTAAAATTCTATTATTTTTAAGAGATTTAAAAGTAAGTGAATTTTATTGTATTATCTGTTGTATATACAGATTTCCCACTATTAATTAGATACATTATTGAGTTTTACTTTAAGTTATACTTTTGGTTTTTCAGGGAAAAAATCCTCACTTTATCTATACTCTTACCTATCCTCCAATTTCTTCAACTTCTACAGTTGATTAAAGACACTCTTTGCAACACAGTTTTTTGGAATTTTTTATGGACAAAGGAAAAGGCAAAGGCCAAATTAAATGCCACTGAATAGTACAGAGATCTGAAATTATGTTGTTGATATAACTGACTGAAAACATAATCAACTTGGATAACTTTAACCTGCCAAAAACTTATCTGCAACAACTCTCTTTTGATATTTCCCTGAAGCTACTTTCCCCACAATTGCAGGTCCTAATCTTGAAATAAATTTTTAGCATACTGAAATTTAGGAAAGAAGAAACTACAGCCTTTGCAAACAATTATAGCTGTATAATTTTAAAGTATTAACTGATTTTTTTTTACCACTAAATAGTTAGCTAAACCATACCTTGCTCATTGACTCAGGAGAGAATTAAAGGTGAAAAAACCCTTTACCAGGCTTCTATCTTTCAAAAACTTAGGTCCTTTGTTTTCTTCATTTATTTGAATTTAAGTATATAGTTGATATAGAATATCTTATTAGTTATATTAGTTTCAGGTGTACAACATAGTGATTAGACCTTTTTATACCTTACAATGTGATCATCCCACTAATTCTAATAACCATCTGGCACCATGAAAACTTATGAGAATATCACAGACCATATTCTCCTTCACCTTTTTTACCCATTTTCCTCACACCCTCCCCTCTGGTAACCATCCCTTTGGTCTCTGTTACTATGAGTTTTTTTTGTTTTGTTTTGCTTTAGATTCCACATATAAGTGAAACAAAAAAAAGTTTAGGTCCTTTTGAAAATGGGAAAGGCCTCTGAAGGAGGCTCTACATTTGGAAGAATATGATGATTTACAAGAAGTGCTTCTTGACCCAAAATTAGAAAAGCTTCTGCAGGTTGAAATGAAAAAAGTAGAGGGAGAGGGAGGCAAGGAGACCTTAAATGCTGCACAGTCCCTGATAATGGAGCCCAACCTGAACTCTAACCATCATCTATAGCAGGGCCGTCAAACTCATTTTCACCGGGGGCCACATCAGCCTCGTAGTTGCCTTCAAAGGGCCAAATGTAATTTTAACTTCTTAACAGTTAAGAAGTAGTTACATTTATACAATCCTAAAATTATTTTGGGCCTTTGAAGGCAACTGCAAGGCTGATGTGGGCCCTGGTGAAAATGAGTCTGACACCCCTGATCTATAGCATGGAGATAATTTTTCTCAGACAAGATTGAATAGATAATAAATGCTTGAGGCAGAATTCATGCTCCAGCTTTCATGCTATGTTCACTATAACTAGGGTGACTATATAATTCATTGTCCATTTCAAGAAAATTGTAATAAAATAAGGGCTACTAAAACTTATGCCAGAACAACAGGCCCAGGGCATGGCTTATGGTTACCTATCACTCAATACACCAATGACTATATTTATTTTGATCCCTCTTACTATGTCTGTTGTTGTCTAGCCAATGCTCAATCTTCATCTTTATCATTAAATTCTGATGTTTCCACACACCTTTTCTTCAGAATGGACTCTACCACCACCTAGTTGAATGACCTTGGCCAAGTCATACCACCTCTCTGAGCCTTGGGTAATATGAGCATTACATAAAATAGCCCTTCTGTAATTCTAATTTGACCCTTGTTTTGCTGACCTTATTCCACATCATTGGTGCTCTTTTTAGTGCTGATTTGCTGAATCTCTGGACACCGACTCAGCAAAGACCGAGTCTTTCTCAGTTAAGCCCTGTTATCCTTCTGGTCTCGAACCTCACCTGCTGTGGAATGTCAGCACTAAGGCTTATTTATCAGATTATTAGCTTCCTGGCATATTGTTAGGATTGCTTAAAATACAGACATTTCTATAGAAATGGAAAAAATTTAATACTTTATCCTTTTTGATAATCAAGCCAAAGAAACTGCAGCCATCAAACTCTGGTGCAATCTCTCTTATTGAATGTGATAACATTACTGGGTAGCACTCAGTGCTCATGTGGGAATTAATGCATGAAAATACCATTCTGCATAACAATAATGTCAAAAGCATAACTTTGAAAAGGTCCATCTTAGTTATAAAACTCAAGCAGAGGATTGATACATTATCTTTAGAGAATTCCAAAATGCTTTGTGATTCTGCATTGTATAATATCTCTGACAAGATATAAGAAGAAAGTATTCCATTTAAATACACAGGTGCAGATGTGATCCCAGAGCTCTGTTTCTGAAGTCATGTTTGTTTTAGGTAAAGGTCACCAAGAAATGCTTCTTTGAAACTTCAGATATTAGAAGAAAACATGGCAATATTGGGGTGAGTGACCTTTGTGTTGATCACTCTGTCAAGAATCTGTAAATATGGGCACATGAGAAGAGGCTTTGTCTATATTCAAAGAGTTCTGGAACAAAATTCAATATTTGGGATTATTGTCAACTGCATTTTACTTGGAGAATGCACACTCTGACACATCAATATTTAAAACCCTTAATATCACATTCTTTTGATTAATTTATAAGGAAAATACTACCTTCTCTTCTCTCCAGCATTGGGTATAGTTGAAACACATAATGGTAAATAGTTCCATACACTTAGGTGGTTTTTAACTTGACTTGCTTGTTCCTCATGGTTCTTTATTTCATGCTGCTGTTTATCAAGAAACTCCATGTGAAAGTTAATAATAACATAATTTACAGTAATAATTACATTTTTACTCAATAGCTGTGGGAAAACACTGGGTTGAATAATGAGATAAAAATGAGTGTCTCAGCCCTAATAGGACATTAATCAACATATTAAACTGTGTGGGCAAACTGATTTGAAAATGTTATGGCTTAATTTGTTTCAAAATCATTTTTTTAATGTATTGCACAATATATGTTAAAATATGTGTTGAACTGATCATAAGCAAGCATTAGAGTTCAACAGAATAGATGCTACTCCTTATCATATCATGAGTTATCTTCTTTTTATAGTGAACAGTATAAAATCAATATTCCTAAAACTCTGACATTTCACAGCTATGTTCACACAAGGCTAAATTAGTTTTGCAACCTCTCTACCTAAATTCAGTTATAATAATCAGAGTATATTTCATAATCCTAATTGCCAAAATATATTTATTATTTATTGTCACTTTAAAGGGTTTTTCTAAAAAATGTTTAAATGCCATTGCAGTTTCAATAAATAAAAAGTTCCCAAACTCAGGAATCTTTGACCAGTTTCACCTGACAGGAATTCAATTCTTAACCTTAGATCTTTACTTAACACAAATGTGACTCTTTGGAGACCTCAACCATGCTTAAGAACTCTGCTACTACCAACAAACTTCTCAGTCTTCAGGAATCACGTTCAACATTCCTCCCCAAGGGAAGCACACCTTGGCTTCTCTCTCCCAAGTTCAAGCACAGGGACTCATTCTTTTCCTATGCTTCAAAGTAGCCTTTGATATTTCTTTAGCAGTTATTAAATGAAAGTATAATTATTTATTTACATGTTACTATCATTTACCTGGCTGTTTGTTCCTTAAGGAAATGGATATTCCTATCTTAGTTTAATATGCCATAACATCTTTATTAATATAGAGAAAAATGTATCTATACATACATATTATGTGGATAGAGATAACATAGTTAATTTAAAAGCTACCTACACCTGGAATAATTCATACATAAGAGGAGTAAGGTAGAATTCTACTTAGGGAGAGAATTGCTCATATATATTTTTAGGAAAAACATGGTAATGGTTTTTTGTCCTTAAAAAATTGAATAGTCTCCTTACTAGGCATAGATAGCTTAGATGAGAAAGTTTTAAGTAAGAGGAATTAATTTGTGCTTAAAAAGAAGGAGAACGAGAGAGAGAGGAAGAAAAAGAGAAGGAGAGGGAAATGGGAGCAAAGGGGAGCAGGGAAATGGGGAAGGTGAAGACAAAATAGAAATATTGAATTTTTCTTGTAAGTTAAATAAGAATTTGGGAACTCTGAGAGAGGAAAATCTGAGAAAGTCTGAGAGAGGAAGAAGAGTCTTCATTGGGAGGAGATTAAGAAGATGTTAGTAAACCAAGGCCTAGAGGGGTAGACAAAGCAAGGGAGAAATTCCTCATGGTGGAAAATAGCTAATATGTGGTTGAGACATTGATGTCTAATATTCAACTTTAAGTTGTTTTCTGTTTAGTAAAATGCTGAGCTCCTACTCCCTCTCACATTCACTGAGTCAGACTCAAACTTAACAAAACAGTTATTAATAGATCATTCACCTATTAGTGTTTATGTCAAGATTTAAAAGAGAGAGGTGACATTTAACCCTAAGGTCAGTGAGTGATACAGGACAGAGAAAGATGAACAGCCACAGGGAGCAAGATGAACTGTGGAATCAAGAGAGAAAACAGAACAGAGGGGAACAGAAAAACAAAAAATGTGGTAAGTGCTTGCAGGGATACTGAGAAGAGGAATATTTCTCTCACCCTACACATGCATAGTGTGTGCATGAACATCTTGGGACATGCTTCAGGGGTTAGTTTTTTATTCAAATAACATAAGAAGAGACTCTTTCAAGAAACTGAAGGATGACAAGCCAAACATTCATTGAGATGAATGAATATTGATGAAATGTGACAATATTCAGAGCTGGCTCTAAGATTTGTCATTCTTCTGGCCCTAGGATCACTGCTCCTTGCCTGAAGGAGAAGAGCAACATAGTCTGGAAGCAAGAGAGATGAGGAATTAAATGGAGTTGAAAGTTCATAGTAAAAACATTATTTTTAAGCTGAGAGTTTTACTTGTGTGTTTAATTCTAAAAGTATTGATTTAAAATATCAAGAGGCCTGAAGGAACACTACTGTTTGTTTGAAAATAATACAGTGGAAGGAGAACAGAGATTCCAGTTTCCCACTATGCATGCAGGCAGTCGATAGGGATATGGTCACAGAGAAACAGTGGGGGGAAGCAGGAAAGCACTAGCTTCCCTGAAAGAACCCTTGGTTTTATGCCCTTTGCCGCTTCCTCTTCCAGGGCCAGTCTCAGGGCCAAAGGTCACAGATCACCCAGGCCAACCAAGAGGATTCAGTACTTAGGGTCTCTCTGGGAAGATCTCAAGCTTCAGAGAAAAGCTGCATGTTCAGCAGGGTGTTTCTTGGTAATAGCTCAAAGTGTGGACAAGTAACTGGGAGACAACTGACAGGGGTCTGTCTCAGAGACAATTATTTGGCCCTGTATGCTTCAGGGAAAACTGAAGCTTTCTGAACACAACCAGGGTTTTATGAGCTGGCTTCAATTGTTGTAGGAAAAGAGGTGTCCAAATTCAGCAGCCTAAGTCCTGATTAAATAGTAAACTCACTGCGTTAAACAGAGGGATCCCTGAGCTTCTCCATTCCTGGTCTTGCTATTTTTCTTGTCTCCAGTTCCATAGCTGTGGTCAGCATACTATATAATAGCACATAAGAAATCTTTTTGTTCCACCATAAAATATACATATTATTATTTTTATTCTTTGCATTCACTTCAACACTCTTCTACTTGACTTTCCTATTCTATCAATTATTTTGCCTCCAAAATTCTTTCTACTTTGTACTCTGTACATACCTTTACATAATCTTACTAGGTTTTGTTCATAGTATGACTTGCCTTCTTGCTTTTCTTTCTTTTCTAGCTAACCATACATTAAAATAGGCTTTTGGCATTTTTTTCATTGCTTTGTGCTTAAGAAATTCTAATAACTCCAATTATTCTCTGTGACTTCATTTTTTTCTTTCTTTCAATACTTCTGCACAGCAACATGTCCTCATTTGTCCTAGAACCACACTTTGATTATGCCATTCCCTTACTCAAAAACCTTTAAACAGGTAAGGCCTGGCATTAAGCCTTTACTTCTAGTCTTATATCCTAATATGCAAAAAGCATACACCAGGCCCCAACCACTCTTCTAGGGTTTGGAGAGAGAGAAGTGAACAAAACAGACAAAATTATAGGCCTGTGAGAGATTATGTTCTAGTAAGAGGTGACAGAAAATAAGCATAAAAGTATATAGTATCCTGGAAAATAAATATTAAAGAAAAAGCAAAACAATGTTTGCAATATTTATAAAGTCACAAAGGGCCTCACTGAGTAAGTGCATTTAGACAGAGAAGGCCTGGGATGAGAAATGAGCTCTCTGAGAGGAGCACTTTCCAGGCAGATGGAAAAGCCCACACTATGATCTAGAAACAGGAGATGCTACAGGTGTTCAGGGAACAGCAAAGGCTCCAGTGTGGATAGAAATGAGTGAGAGAGGGAGAGAGTGGAAGGGCAGGAGCCCAGAGAGGTTTTGGAGGCTCAGATTATGTCAGGCATTGTAAGACATTGTGAGATCTTGGTTTTCACTCTGAGTGAGATAGGTTATTGATGGGCTTTGGGCAGAGTACCAACACAATCTTAGTATCCAGGGAAATGTTTGAAAAAAAAAAGTGTTTCCAAGATGAGAGTATTATTAACTGTGTTAAATGTTAAAATGACAAAGAACTGACCATTAGGTTAAACATCAACAATGGTTTTCAGAGAGTGATGTAGATGACTCTAGTAGAGTGGGTTTTAAAAAACAAGAAGACAACATACACACTGATTTGAGAAGTTTTATTATTAAGAGGAACAAAGAAATGGGGTAATAGAGGAGGATGTGTTTGGTGTCAGGAGACCATTTTTGAGATGGAGCATTCATCTACAGTAAGGAGAGGAGGACAACACATATGGATACAGATGCCACAGGTGAGTAATTGTGGTGGTGAAGTTTCTAGACATTGTTTTCTGTTTGCTTTTTTTCTTTGGTCAAATTAAAACTGGGTCATCTGCTGAGAATGAGGATAGGTGAAAAGTTATTACATATTTGAGGACAGAAGGAAGATCTGAAACAATCATCTGGGAAAGTCAACAGACCAGAGAAATGTGATTTCCAGGGCAGAGCAATAGATTTCATCCAGGGCAGAATTTTGCCAAATGACTATGCTGAAGTGAGAGATGATGCTGTATTTTTTTACCTGTGTCTATATTTTTAGCAAAACCTGTCATTCAGAACTGCCTGGCCTGTGTGGGACTGTAAAGTGAGTGAAAAATAAACTTTTATTTTGTTGAGCCTTTGCATTTTGGGGTGGATCTTTGTTATAGGAGCTAATATTAAGTCAACTAATGCACATTTATTAAAATCTTGTCTATTTTTAATCCAAATTACCAATGATAGGAAAAATGAAATCAGTATAATAAAGGGATTTTCAATTCCATTTGCTTTTCTAATTTCCCTATATGCCTTATCTCTCAACCTATACATTAACTTCCAGGTCTTAAGATTCTTTGCACTTTCATACTACCTAGTATGGCATTTTTTCTTTCTCCATAAATAACTACTTGATAAATAAATAAGAACAGAAAGGCATATATGTAAGATTTAGAGTTATACTAATTTTATTGTATTAGTTAATTCATTTTTTCAGAGGGAAGTGGTAGAGAAAAGTCATGAGAGTTTGTTTTCATAGTGACATGTATGCATGTACTAAAAGACTTCTGACAGGCATGTTTCATGCAGTGAAATAAACAGTCCTCACTCAGACTTGGATGCTGAATTTTTGCTGGCAGTCCAGAGTGCCATATTTCTTCAGTGGCATTATCTCAAAGCAGTACTTAATTTTGCTGGAGACCTTTGAGTTATAACATTTGCCTTTGCCCAAATATGCCACTGGGAACACAGGGCAAAGTTTTCAAAAGAAATTCTATTTTTCCAGCTTCAGAAAACACATATTCTCTGGGAAGTTCATTGAAAATAAAGATGCAGTTACCTAGTGCAATAACCCACATGGGTTTTTTTTGTATGAAGTAGGTAGCTATTTATGTAACTAAGATGGAAAAGTCAGAATTTCAAAATATGGGATTAAAGACTTAAATGTTAAACTCAAAACCATAAAATCCCTAGAAGAAAACATAGGCAGTAAAATCTTGGACATTTCTCTTAGCAATATTTTTTCAGATATCTCCTTAGGCAAGGGAAACAAATAAATAAATAAACAAATGAGATTACATCAAACAAAAAAGGTTTTGCATAGTAAAGGAAGCCTTAAAAAAGACAGAAGCGACAGCCTACTAAATGAGAGAACATATTCACTAGTGATACATCTGATAAGGGGTTAATATCCAAAATTTATTAATAACTCATACTCCTCAATACCAAGAAAACAATCCAATTAAAAAAATGGGCAGAGTGCCTGAATACCTGAACAGACACTTCCCTAAAGGGGACATACAGAAGGCCAGTAGACATATGAAAAGATGCCCAACATCACTAATTGTCATAGAAATGCAAACTAAAACCACAAGTGGGGTACTCACAGAAAAAAAATAGAATCTCAATATATGTAGTTACTAGAATGTCTCTTATCGCCTTCCACTGACTACTCCTTCAGATAGAATCACAAGCTATCACAGGGATTGAAAGGATATTGAATGCTTTATCTAGTTTGTCCTTTACTTCTAGATCTTAATAAAACTAAACTATATGGCTCCCAAGAGTGCTCCAAGGTCGAGAAAAATTACCTATGGTAGAATGCATCCTCCAGTTCACTTCCAAGTCGTGGAGTTGACTATTTTCACTAATTTTTATGTCCTCTTTCTCTTTCTTCTTTCTGTAATTTCCAAGTATAATTTTTATGGTTGGAAATAAGCAGGGCCTCTTCTCTCCTTTCTTCTTTTCTTCCCTCCCTTCTTCTTTTCTTCCCTCCCTCCCTCTTTTCCTTCTTTTTCTTTTTTTTAATTAAACACTGACACTCTGGTTAGTTCTCACACTTTGTCTCTACAAGCAAAGAAAAAGATTCTAGTTTTAAATCCTTTATTTCCACATTAAACTGAACTTTTTCTTACTTGGCTGTCCTCATCCTCTAGAAACAAGAACTCATGTGTGATCAAATCAAGTAAACCCTCCTTTAAGCCTCACCTTCACACTCAGTCTGTGTGACTTACCTCTTCCACTGACCTACGGCCTATCACTGCTTGTCAGTTGTGTTTCACCAGTCTCCACAGAACCTTCTCAGACAAGCTCTACTGTACAGGACTTAAAACTTTCTATCCTGAGTGTTACTAAGTGTACACCCAGGTCCATATTATATATATAGAAGGATTTTAGACAAATCTCACTACCTATATTATGTATTTTTAAATCTTTTAAATTTTTTATTTTGCAATATTAGATTATAGTCTTTTTCTTCTGTGACTTTCCACTGTGCATAGTATTTTCTCCATTATTATACTGTTAAATGCCTTACTTTAAGAATAGATCTAAACTTAGCCCTTTTCTTTAGGCAAAATTTAACAAATCCAGCCTAACTATCACAATTTTTGAACTTACATCTGAAAAAGATTCCAATATCTTTATTAAACTACTTCAATATTTAACAACTTCTATTTCCTATAATTTATTTGCTTTCATATCTATATGTATATATGTATATGTATGTATATATTTGAAATCTGTTCATCTTTATAGACAAATCTATTTTTCATTATACCTTATATTCTATAAAATACTTCTTATTGCTTTCTTTAACATAAAATGATTGCCAGAGTCTATGAATGATGTACAATATCTGAACTGGGAGCATTTAGCAATTAGGTACTGCACAATGTGAATGTCAGATGCCAGACAGACTGGATGTCAAGCAAGGACTCGCTTGACTTCACATTCGGTATGCTCTGCAGAGCTGGCTACAGTCACACAGTTCGGAAGACAAAAGGAAAGTAGTGTTCGGAAGCTGGCAGAGCAACTTTGGGTATGATATATAGGAAAGAGAAGTTTAAATACCTGGCATTAAATCAAAAGTTTGATTCCAAAAAAGAGGGAACACTTCTTAGAAATAACTTCGTAAAATGTGTGTTTATCAAATTTTACACTTTTTTCTTGTTGAAATATGCAAAGGGGTATATTAAAATCCCTGTACAAAAAAAGATCATCCCTTTTGATTTTCATTCATTTAGAGGTTTGTAATCACATTTAGCAGTTTACTGTATACTTTAATTAAGGCTTACATTATCTCCAGCATTAGGCTTCTCATTTCTGGTATTTCATTGCCTTTTACTTACAGTTTCTATCTCTCCCAACATGCTTTATCTTTTCATGCACATGTCAACCTTTTATACTAAATTCTTTAACATATTAACATAGTTGGATAGTTACCAACATCTGGATCATCACCAGGTTGGGTTTTGCTTTGTCTCTTAAAGTGGGGGTTTTTCCTTGCTTTTCTGTGTGAGTGTGTATTATAATCTTTGTGTTAAAAAAAGGTAATTGAGATCAAGATAAAGGATATTTATGCTTGGAAATAAGTATGGTTTTTCTGCTGTCAGGCCATTAGTATGAAGGGTTGAACAATCTAGTCTTAAATTTCTTCCAATGCTTGTAGCTTAGAATGAATTCTGGTATGCCTGAGGAATTTCCTCAGAATTTCTGCCCCACCTTCAGCTTTCAGCAGTTTCTGTGTGCCCGTGGTCACGTTCACACTCTTTTTCATCCCTTAGCATAAACTGTTCTTGTTGGGCACTCATTCCAAGGCCCCTGTTGGGGATAAGTGGGACTCTCAGTTCTCCCACTCCAGTCTTAGGCAGATCCTAGGCACCTGATTTTTGGGGTGGATCTTTCTCAAAATCCATGCCCCTCCCCGAGCACCAAGCAGCCTATGCCTCCTGCTTGGTGCTGATTAGAATACACATAGTTTACCTGCCCCTCCCCTTCAATCTTGGCCTTATATCAGTGGAGATTTTGACAAATAGAGTTTTTGAACCTTCTCCCATTGCTTTTGTCTAGTGTGGTATAGCAAGGGTCAGATTTCTGATCCCTCCCCCTTCTCCCCAGGCAACTCATCCTTGCCTGGCAACAAAACAAGGACTCTGGGGGCTGGGAGGCAGATGGAAACAATCTCTTTACTCTCTCCTATTAACAGCTAGCTTCTACTTTACAGAGAAGTATGTAGTAAGTCTAGGATATAAGTGACTTTATTGCCTGCTCTTTCCCAACAAATACTACATTACTCTTATTAGGGACTAGACTGTAAATGGGTTTCTTCAATATCCTGCCCACCCTCAAACCAGGCCACATCTACGTATTTGTGCTACTGAGAAGGGCTTCATCAGTCTCTTCCCAGGCGATCAGTCACCATTGTGGGCATCCAGTCTGGGCCTGCGGAAAAGAGAAGCCTAAGAAACGTGTCCTCCTATTTCTGTTCTGGTAGGATTCTTAACGCTCACATTACCCATACTCACCTTTAAGAGTTTATTAAAATTTCTGTTGTTTTTTCTTACCTGATTTTGTGGCAACTGCTTCTTCCTCTTATGCTTTGGGAAAGGTGAAATAGTTCATGTATCTTGTCTTTCCTTGGAAGGGCTTATCAACCACTGGGATTCAGTTCATCTGTGAAATCTTTATTCCCTAATATACAAAAAACATGATTTTGTAGGAAAAATATCTAGTTGTTGATATGTATGTGATATAGCTTTCTACATGTCAATTGGAAGCAAACTCAATATTTTAAATTTTAATATTTATATTTTTAATCCCTTTCTATTAACAGACTACTCTTATTTTATGGCTGTGATATCTATTATCCTCTTAAGATATTAATCTTCTTTTGGTGTCTTCCTTATTTCTCCTTTATTGCTGTATTCTCCAGTAATGTTTTTCTGTCTTGTTTTATTCTGTTCAATTTTGTTTTGTTTGTTTGTTTGTTTGTTTGTTTTTTTAAAATTTTTATTTTAGTTTATTCAGTACAGTTTCTATCCTTTATTCCCTTTCCAGCCC
>CM052541.1:58816538-58868305 GCA_028533065.1 Trachops cirrhosus
CGGGTGCGCAGTCTCTGGGTCCCGAGGGGCGCGCACTTCTCCTACCTGCGGGGCCTGGGCCTCGCGGGTCCCGGGGAGTGCCTGGGCTTTTTTCTTGTTTTGTTTGTTGATTTGAGCTGGATGTGTCTTGGTGATTTTTCAAAATTATTTACTTTTAAGGGTTTTTTTTGTAATTTAGTCTTGCTTGTTTTAACCTCACTGGGGCTATTATTCCTATGTTCCAAAGTCTGGTTCCACTGCTTGTGGAGAAGGAGCGAAATGGGCTACAAAATCAGGTGTGCCAGACATTGGGAAATTGACTGGGTTTCCTATTCCTCTTCAGTCTTCTCCGTTACCCAGTGCTTTGCTATCTCTCCACCCATGAACTCAAGCTCATTGTTGTCATTAAAGTAGATACTCCTTAAGATAAAAGTTAAGATAAAAATGGGTAAACTGAGCAGCAAGAGTAAATTTAACGCACTCACCAATACCACACCTATTTGTTCCAAGGAGCTGGTTCCTCACCCTCTAACTCCTACCTTGATTGTTGAGCACTGCAGAGTTTCTCCCAACTGTTTCAACAATTTCTTAACTATGCATATTTTAGATAATAAATTACTCTAGGGATTCTATTCCATCTATTTTTCATATTTGAAATTTTTTTATAATTTTAAGTTTGCTTGAGGTCTTCACCCTTTCTTATTCTTCCTCCATAAATATTTTTTCTTAAATTTTCTAGTGATTTGTTGAAAAGGCAGATATATATCTACTGATAATCTTTTCCCTCACATCAACCAATTTCCTGATCCTCTGAAAATATAATTCTCCTACAATATAATTCAGTTCTGACACCTCCTACCTGGCGTTAGCATTGGACTCCCCAGAATTAAGGGCTTAGTTCTAAAAGACAGCCCTCATTGTAAATGTCACTTGTATCAGATCCCCAGGATTCCAGCATTTCTATTCAACTTCTCCACAAATTCAAGTGTTTCCACAGCTTCTCCCTCCCCCCAAGTTTTAATAATTTGTTAGAATAACTTAGATAACTCTGGAAGAATCTATGCTCACTATTACAGTATATTACAAAGCATACAAATGAACAGTCAGGTGAAAAGGTGCTGAAATGTAGGAGTCTCTGTCCTCTTCGAGTTAGAGTGCATCACCCTCCTGGCAAGGAGATGTGTCACCAGTTTGAAAGCTTCCCAAATCTACTTGTTCAAGAGTTTTTATAGGGCTCAATCTCCATCCCCACACCTTCCTCAGAGGATGGTGTGTTGGGCTGAAAGTTCCAAACCTCTAATCAAGGCTTGCTCTTTCTGGTGACTAGCCCCTACCTTGAAGCTATTTAAGAGGCCACCAAGAATCATCTCATTAGAACAAAAGACACTCCTAATATCCTTGTCACTCAGGAAATTATAAAAGTTTTAGGGGCTCCATGCCAGGAACTAAGGACATAGATCAAATGTTTTCTTTTTATACCACATATATAAACTCAGTCCACTATTTTGGACTTTGTAATTTTGTAAATATTGCTTCGATGGTAATTCTTTATGATGTAATGATGGTACTATGGAGGAGGGTGTGGTTTGTAAGTAATCTTAAATTGTTTCAAAGAATATTTTGAGAAATATATTTATACTCTAGAAGAGATGTGTATTTTTTCTCATACTAAACTGCATTAAATTTACAGACTATAAAAAATTCTGATTTTCATATATGTCAATGAATATATAATAAATATCAGTGAAGCTTGATCCCTGAGTAGAACATTATAGAAATGCTACATGTTTTGATTCCCATTAGCCCACTAACCTTTATTTATAGATTCCAAAGCATAAGCTGAGTATTATTTGAGTAACCCATGAAAATTAAAAAGCAACAGTAAAATATGAGTTGGCTCACAAAATCATAAGTAAAAATCATCATACCTAATCCTCTTTAACATTCCTACTAATTACAGTAAATGTGTGATGTATATGTATAATAAAATGTGATGATTTTATTCTGTTTTAGTTATGCTAATACCTTCATAAAGATAACAAAATTGTGCCATTCAGTTATGCTTATTATACCCCCCAATTTGTCCAAATGTGGTAAAATTATTAGTAAACATAATTAAAATTGTTTTTTATTTTACAAAAGTAATATTAGACATAGGTAGTGCTTGACTGGGGTCCAAAATGTTAATTGGAAACATTGTGCATCGTTCAGGACATGGGCAATAATATATTCAAAGGCACAAAGACATGCGATGGTACAGTGTGATAGGAAATACCTAAGTTAGGGTTGCAATTGATACAAATAAGAATAAACTGAACTACGGGAACTTATACAAGAAAAGAACCAATCTTTCTCTTTTAAAACAAAGTTGGACATGAAAGGCTTCTACAGTTGGTTGAGAGGCTTGGTGATGTCAGGGCAAGCACTCCATGTCTCATGTTCCACTGCTGCTCTAAGTGAGCAGAGTTAGGCAATGGACCGGCACTGCTCAGAGTCACAGCCCTTTAGTCATCTTATGAGCACAAGCTCTCTGCTGCCCTCCAGCCATCTAGACATCTTCCAGGAAGGAAGGAAGAGATAGGTAGAAGGATAGGGACTTTCTCCTTATGAGGCGTTGTAATTCCTTCTAACTCTGAGATTTATTTCCTGTTAGAACTTTGTCACGTCAGTGCTTAGCTGCAAAGGAGGCTGATAATTGATAGAAACACAAAAAGAAAACCAAACAAAAAGTCCACTGAAGATAAAGAAAAGGCCAAAGGGAGTTGAAATAATCTTTTTTAAAAATTTTTTTATTTTAGATTATTCAGTACAGTTTCTATCCTTTATTCCCATTCCAGCCAACCCACCCATCCCTCCCATTTCCAACCCCCCTAGTTTTGTCCATGGAAGTTGGAATAATCTTAAAGGAGCAAGGCACTGGGCTCTGTCAGTGGATGTCAATAAGTATCCTTGCCTAACTGGAACATAGAAAAGATGGAGATGTATGAGGGGACTCAAAAACGAGGAGCATCTGCAGTCAGAGGAGGTTAGAATTAATGTTCTAGTAGAGAGTCTCCATGTGTTTTACCTGGAACACGTGGTGCCACAGAATCCTCTGTGAAAAAAAATGTTGAAGATATTTGGAAAAGCTGAATTGTTATGTGATTTCACTTTAGATAGGAGCATATGAAAGAATCCAAGAAATTTTATGTAAAGCGCTTAAATTTTCTTAACCTATATTTTCTAAATATTTTTGTCTGTAGAACTGTGTGTATGTGTGAGTGTAAGTGAGTATATATGTTCCTATGTATGAAAGAGGGATAACTATTACCAAACCAGGGACATATTTCTGGAAATACTATGCTAGAAATTGGGGATCTTTTGCGGGTTCTTGAGCTGAACACTAATAAAACATAAAGTATTGTCTTATGACAGTGATCTGATGATTTTATACAGAATTAATTTGAGGAAGAATTGTAGGGTTTTGCGAAGTTTGGAAGAAAGGACAGCTATGCAGGAAACTATTGATTTAATGCAAGGCTGGCATGAAAAATTCAGAACTAAGGTCTTAACAATGAGGGGCAATTAACTTCAAAAAATAGTAAAAATATTTTATTACAAATATAATAAGATGTTTCTACTCAGGTCTCTTTCCTATCTCTCATTTTTTTTGTAAAGCCTCTAATTTTTATTCACATTTCTTTCCTATGAAAATGTTTACATAAAATCTTTTAATCAGTCCAATTTTGATGTTACAAAGTATAGTCATTCCATAATAACCATAGAGAAGTAGAAAGATTATATAAATTAACTGAAATTCACTTACAACAAGAACTTCTATTAGCATCACATTAAAATAAAATTAGACAGCAAAATATCTCTTAATTGGGTTGCTTGTCTTCCTGGTGTTGAGTTGCATTAGTCCTTTGTATATTTTGCAGAATAAACCCTTATCAGATGTATCATTGGCTAAAATGTTCTCCCATGCAGTGGGTTACCTATTCCTCTTATTGATGGTCCCTTTAGCTGTGCAGAAGCTTTTTAATTGGATGTAGTTTCATTTGTTTATTTTCTCCTTTGTTTCCAGTGCCTTAGGTGATATGTCAGCAAAAATATTGTTATGTAGAATATATGAGATTTTACTGCCTATGCTTTCTTCCATGATTTTTATGGTTTTGTGACTTACATTTAAGTCTTTTATCCATTTTGAGTTTATTTTTGTGTACAGTGTAAGCTGGTGCTCTAAGTTCATTTTTTGCACATACCAGTCCAGTTTTTCCAACACCAACAATTAAAGAGATTGTCTTTGCTCCATTATATGCTCTTGCCACATTTGTCAAATATCAATTGATCATAAAGGTGTGGGTTTATTCCTGGGCTCTCTGTTCTGTTCCATTGATCTATGTACCTGTATAGTCTGTACCAGGCTGTTTTTATTACAGTGGCCTTGTAGTATAGTTTGATATCAGGAGCTGTGACACCTCCAGCTTTGCTCTTCTTTCACAAGATTGCTGAGGCTATCCAGGGTCTCTTTTGGTTCCATACAAATTTTTGGAATATTTGTTCTAGTTCTGTGAAATGTGTCACTAGTATTTTAATAGGAGTTGCATTGAATCTATAGGTTGTTTTGGGTAGAATGGACATTTTAATGATGCTAATTCTTCCAGTCCATGAATATGGTATGTGCTTTCACTTATTTGTATCTTCCTCAATTTGTTTATTCAGTGGCCTATAGTTTTCTGAATACATGTCTTTTATCTCCTTGGTTAAGTTTAATTTTAGGTTATTTTTTATTGCTGTTGGAATAATAAATGGAAATGTTTTCTTAGTTTCTCTAATAGCTCATCATTGATGTATAAAAATGCCATCTATTTCTTGATATTGATTTTGTATCTTGTTACTTTGCTGAATTCATTTATTAGGTCTAGTAGTTTTTTGGTGGAGACTTTCAGGTTTTCTACGCACAGCATCAAGTCATCTGCAAATAATGATAGCTTTACTTCTTACTAATTCAGATGCATTTTAAGGGCCCATAGACATATGAAACAATGCTCAATATCACTAATCTTCAGAAAAGGGAATCCTAGTGCACTGATAGTGGGAATGCAGACTGGGGCAACCACTGTGAAAAGCAGTATAGAATATCCTCAAAAAATTAAAAATGGAACTCCTTTTTGACCCAACAATTCTACTTCTGCAAATATATCTTAAGGATCTCAAAACACCAATACAAAAAAATATATGCACCCCTGTGTTCATAGCAGCACTACTTGCAATAGATAAGATTTGGAAACAGACTAAGTGCCCATCAGTAGATGAGAGGATAAAACAGCTGTGGTACATTTACACAATGGAATACTATGTAACAGTAAAAAAGAAGAAACTCTTACATTATGCAACAGCATGGATGGACCTGAAGAATACTATGCTAAGAGAATTAAGCCAGTCAGGAAAGACAAATACTATATGATCTCACATATTTGTGGAATCTAATTAACATATTAAACTAACAACAAAATAATAACAGAATCTAAATACATGAAACAGACTATTGGGGAGATGGGATAAAAGATTGTGAAGGGGTTAATCAAAGAACATTTATGGAAAATCCATGGACACAGACAACAATATAGGGATTGACTGAAGGAGGTAAGAGGGTGGGGCTGGGTGGTGGTGTGTAAAGGGATAAGAAGTGGGAACAACTGTAATAGTATATACGATAGAAATAAATTTAAACAAGAAATATAACAGGGCATTAGAGCTCAAATGGTCCTTAGAGATCAGCTAATTCAAAATTTAACGTGAAGTATAATAGATTGTTGTTGGTAGAATAGATGAAATAAAAATAGGAAACAGTGGAGGAAAAGAAGGGGCCAAAGATGACTAGATTTTGAGTCTATAAACCTAGAAGCATTATGGTGCCATCATCATAAAAGACAATGTTAGAAGGTGTGCTTCTTAATGACATAGTAAGTGTAAGGGACAGACCAGGACACAAGTTGAATGTCCAACTGCCATTTAAAAGTTTGAAATTAGGGTCTGGACAAATAATATCATCCTTAAGAAATATATTTGTGATAATTGAAGTTATTAGAAGACATTCTTTGTCCCAGAAAGAAAAATAAAATTAGATGCATAAAAAATAAAATAGCATAGTAAGCCCTACTCATTTCTTCTAGTCTCCTTCCTTTTATTTATATATTAATTATATAGTTAAAATATTGCCTTTTAACAAGTATACAAGCAAAAACAATCTAATAATCATATTTAGTTTTTCATAATTATGACAGGTATCAGTTGCTTTTACAAAGTGGTAACTTTTTGAAATTGTGGAACCATCTGTCCTATTAAAATCAAATCTTTCAAAACCATACTTTGCGCAAGTTTACTGAAAACACAAGATATGATGCATGTAACTAAAGGCGTACATGAACTCAGACACTAAACTCAGACTCAGTTCTTAAAGACACCTCTTTTAAATGTTATTAAACTTGTATTAGTATGTGCCTAGCATTAGATGTCAGTCTCAGGCTTATTCTCTCCATATGCCGTACTCTCTAGTACAGCAGCAACAATTTTTGTAATTGCCTTCATGTGAAAAATGATGTCACAAACTTACTTGCTATCATATAAACTACTGTAGGTCATTTGGTGGACAAAAATGGGACAGTAGATAATCACTCTTATTGGTCAGTGAAGGAAGAATGGTAAAAATGGTGAAAAAATGAAACTGTTGGAAGTTTCCAAAATATTTTGGCAGGACTGTGTATATGATCTAGGGTTTGTTTTTTTTTAACACTGTGAGCACCAAATCTGCATCAGACATCAAAATACACAAATTCCACTATGTACATTCACAAAAAATTGTTCATATAAAACAAAATATCAGAAATTTTCATAATTTACAACCATGCTATAAATTTTTAACTACTACTTATGGCTAATGTGGAGAGAATATGTAGGGATGAAAGTTGACTTGGCAATTCAGGAACAGTCTCAATAGACTTTTTTTTTGTAGAAATTAAGCCTAAATATATAAGAGAATACAAAGGCCCTAGAATCACTGTGATGGTAAGTCAAATGGACTGGGTTACAGCTCTCGGTTATTCAATCAGAGACTAATCTAGATCTTTGAAGGTATTTGTAGGTGTGATTACAGCTAATAACCACTTAAGTTTTAAGTAAAGAAGATTATCTTGGAGAATCTGGGCAGACCTGATTCAATCAGTCAAAACACCTTAAAACAGAGGCTGTTGTCACCCTGAAGGAAAAATTTTGCGCAGGACAGCAGCTTCAACTTGTGTGAAAGTTCAAGGTTATGTTTCCAGGTAGCCTGTCCTAAAGTTTGTGGGACTTCCTAACCAGCCCCTGCAATCACACAAACCCATGATTTATTCTAAATCTTTTAACATTTATCTTCTACTAGCTCTACTCATCTGGTTGAACCCTGATAGAGAATCCAAGATAATTGTTAAAAAGAGCAAAGTTGAGGGGCTTACATTATTTGATTTTATAAAGTACTATAAAGTTACAATAATTAAAACAAGTGGCATTGACATACAGATAGAGATCAATGAAGCAGAATGAGGAGCTCAGATATGAAATGATTTTTCACAAAGGTACCAAGGCAATTCAAGGAAAAGAATAGATTTTCTTTAAACAAACAGTGCTAGGACAATTGGATATTTATATATTTTTAAAAATGAGCTTAGACCTTTCCCTCACACCATAATTAATTTACTCAAAATGGATTACAAACTTCAATGTAGAGTTAAGTATAAAATAGAAAAAAATAAGACAAAATCTTAATGACCTTGGCTTAGGCAGAGTTCTTAGACATGAAACCAAAAGCAAAATCCATAAAACAAAAGAAAATGGTAAATTTACTATCATTAAAATGAACAACTTTTGCACTTGAAAAGACTCTTTAAATAAAACACAACCAAAAATTAGGAGAAAATATTTGTAAATCTCACGTACTTCATAAAGGTCTTGTCTCCAGAATACATAAAGAACTCCTAAAAGCCATAAAGGAACATAAACAACCCAATAAGAAGGGGTAAAACGTGTATAGACATTTCACCAAAGAAGATATAAAAATACCTAATAAGCAAATGAAAAGGTGCTCAAAATTATTAAACATAAATAAAATGTGTATAAAAAGTGCAACATACTAACTAGATACCCAGTAGATTGCCTACAATAAAATAAACAGACAATAACAAGCATTAGTGAGGATGTGGAGAAACCAAGCCCTCCTGTGTTGCTAGAGGGAATGTATAATGAATGGTATAGCCACTCTGAAAAGAAGTTTGTCAGTTTCTTTAAAGTTAAACAGGAGTTACCATATGCCCTAGCATTTCTACTCCTAAGAATTCACCCAAGAGAAATGAAAACATAACTCCACACAAACATTTGTACACAAATATTCAAAACAGTATTATGTGTATAGTGAAAAATGTAAAACAATTCTAATGTCCATTACCTGGTCACCAGAGACAAATGTGGTATACCATAAAATAAAATAATATTCAATTACAAAAGGAATAAAATATTGATTCATGTGTCATTGAAGACCTCAGAATCATATTAAGTTAAAAATACAAAATATTAGTTATTGTATGATTTTGTATACATGAAATGTCCAGGAGAGTAAATTTATAGAGATGCAAAGCAGATCAGTGGTTTTTTGGGACTGGAGGTTGGAGTGGGATTGACTGCAAATGGGTTCAAATAATTAAAGAAAGAAAGAAAATGCTCTAAAATTCAATTACAGTGATGGCTGCACAATCCGACAATTCAAAAACATGACTATACCCTTCCAATAGGTGAATTTTATGATATGTAAATTATACTCCAATAAATTTATAAAGTAATAAATACATCATTGTAATATATATAAAATTTAAAATATTAAAAGACATGCTATTTAAGAATAAGTACTTTAACAATTATTAAGAACCTACATGGGAAGAATAAACATTAAATTTAAGATCAGGTTTCATTAGGGTAGTAAAGGAAGCCAAAGTTGAAGCAGTTTAAATTCCATTTATGTTTTGCCACTTAAAAAACATAAAATAAATGTAGAAAATTGGAAAGGAAGAAGTAAAACTGTCATTATTTGCAGATGACATGATACTGGATACAGAAAACCCTAAAGATTCCACCAAAAACTAATGGAACTGTTAAATGAATTCAGTGAAGTAGGAGGATACAAAAATAAATATCCAGAATTCAAATACATTTTTCATACACCAAAAATAAGCTATCAGCAAAGAAAACTAAGAAAACAATCCCATTCACAATGACCTCAAAAAAAAAGTAAAACACCAAGAAACAAAGTTAACCAAGAGTGTAAAACACCTGTACTGGAAAAATTATAATACACTGAAGAAAGAAACTGAATAAGATACAAAAAAAAGTGGAAGCATTTATTTACCATGTTCACAGAGAGGAAGAATTAATATCATTAAAAAGTCCATATTACCCAAAGCAAGAGATGAATAAATGAACGCATACCTAAGTAGAACAAAAAAAATCAGTGTTTCTTCCCTGCCCTCTTTGTCTCTCTTAATCCAACAATTTAAAAAGAAGGAGAAGGAGGAGGAGGAGGAGGAGGAGGAGGAGGAGGAGGAGGAGGAGGAGGAGAAGAAGAAGAAGAAGAAGAAGGAGGAGGAGGAGAAGAAGAAGAGGAGGAGGAGGACGGGGAGAATGGGGAGGGGGAGGGGTGGGGAGGGGTGGGGGGGAGGGGTGGGGAGGGGTGGGGAGGGGAGGGGAGGAGGAGGAAGAAGAAAAGAAGAAGAAGAAGAGGAAGAAGAAGAGGAAGGAGAAGGAGAAGAAGGAGAAGAAGAGGAAGAAGAAGAAAAGAAAATTAAAAGGCCCTGGCAGGGTAGCTCATTTGGTTTTAGTGTCATCCTGACACACCAAGGTTGCAGGTTCAATCTCCAGTCAGGGCACAAGCAAGAAGCAACCAATGAATACAAAATAAGTAGAACAACACACTGATGTCTCTCTCTCTCTCTCTGTCTTCAATTATATATATACATACACACCAATAATGAACTATCAGAAAGGGAAACTAAGAAAACAATCCATTTATGATTGCATCATAAACAATACCTAGGAATAAATTTAACCAAGAATATAAAAGATCTGTACTTGGAAAATTATAAAACACTTAAAAAAGAAATTAATGACTATACAAATACGTGGAAGCATATACCATGTCTACACTACCCAAAGCAATTTATAGATTCAGTGCAATCCTTATCAAGATACCAATGGCATATTTCACAGAATTAGAACAAATATTCCAAAAATGTATATGAAATCACAAAAGTCCCCAAATACCCACAGCAATCTTGGGAAGGAAGAACAAAGTTGGAGGAATCACACTACCTGATATCAAACTATACTACCAGGCCATAGTATCAAAATAGCATAGTACTGGAATAAAAACAGACATATAGATCAACGGGATAGAACAGAGAGCCCAATAATAAACCCACAACTTTATGGTCAATTAATATTTGGCAACAGAGGCAAGAACATACAATGGAGTAAAAACAGTCTGTCCAATAAATGATGTTGGGAAAATTGGACACATACTTGCAAAAAAATGAAACTAGACAATTTTCTTCCCCAGGCACAAGAATGAACTCGAAATGGATTATTAAAGACTTAAATGTTAGGTTCAAAACTATAAAAATCCTAGAAGAACACATAGACAGTAAAATCTCAAACATTTTTGTAGTAATATTTTTTTCTGATATACCTCCTTGGGCAAGGGAAACAACAACAATGAAAGAAACAGGACTGCAGCGAACTAAAAAGTTTTT
Organism: Trachops cirrhosus; assembly: GCA_028533065.1. Lineage (NCBI taxonomy): Eukaryota > Metazoa > Chordata > Mammalia > Chiroptera > Phyllostomidae > Trachops > Trachops cirrhosus. The sequence continues at coordinate 58,827,335 of CM052541.1, forward strand.
GCACAGAAAAAAGGCCCCACTGAATGGGAGAACATTTTTGCCAATGCTACATCTGAGAAGGGGTTAAGATCCAAGACTGATAAAAAAAAAACTTATAAAACTCAACACCAAAACCCCCAAATAATCCAATTAAAAATTGAGCAAAGGACCTGAATAGACACTTCTCCAAACAGAACATACAGATGGCCAATAGACATATGAAGAGATGTTCAATGTCACTAATCATCAAATAAATGCAAATTAAAACCACAATGAGATATCACTTCATACCTGTCAGAATGCCTATCATCAATAAATCAACAAACAATAAGTGTTGGTGAAGTTGTGGAGAAAAGGGAACCCTTGTCCACTGTTGGTGGGAATTCAGGTTAGTGTAGCCACTTTGGAAAGCAGTATGGAGATACCTCAAAAAATTAAAAATGGCATTGTCTTATGACCCAGCAATTCCACTTCTGGGAATACATCCAAAGAAACTCAAAATACTCATTCAAAGGTATAGGCACCCTTTTGTTCATTGCAGTGTTATTTACAATAGTCAAGATTTGGAAGCAGCCCAAGTGTCCATCAGAAGATGAGTGGATAAAAAATCCACGGTACATCAACACAATGGAATACTAATTACTCAGCCATAAAAAGAAGAAAATCTTACCCTTTGCGATATTATGCTAAGAGAAGTAAGCCAGTCAGAGAAAGACAAGTACCATATAACTTTACTTACATGTGGAATCTAATGAACAAAATAAACAAAATAACAAACAAAACAGAAACAGACTCATAGATACAGAGAACTGACTAACAGTTGTCAGAGGGAAAGGGGGCTGGGGGCTGGGTGCAGTAGGTGAAGAGATTAAATAAATTTTAAAAAAGGAACAAGTCATAGACACAGACAATAGTATGGTTTTTACCAGAAGCAAAGCAGGGCAAGGAAGGATAGAAGAGGGTAAAAGGGGAATAAATGGTGATGGAAGGAGACTTGACCTGGGGTGGTGAACACACAATACAATATACAGATGATGTATTATAATATTGTATACCTGAAACCTAATTTTATTACCAAATTTCACCCCAACAAATTTTTTAAAAAGTAAAATAAATGTAGAAAAATGTTAAAGATATGCTTGCATAATCTCATCACCACTATAACACTAAACATTCTAATAATGTTTATATATCTATTTGGTTTTAATATATTTATCATAAAGATAGATTTTACTATATAAGTTCATTGATCTTAATAAATAACTAAATGTCTGCTAAATTGAGTTCATTTCTTCAATAGTATATTCTGCTTTATTTCAACATGATATGAGGGGTCATTTTAAAAATATTTTTAATTTTCTATTAAAACACCATGAATATTGACTATATAATTTTGTGTCATATAGGAAACATATAATTTAACCATTCTTGTCAGATATATCACAGAAAAGAGAAGATTAGCTACTACAAATAAATCTTATGTGTTTATTTATCATTTAATTTTAACTCATCAGAAATAAATTTAAGAAACTGTACTGAATAATCTAAAATAAAAAAAATAAAAAATAAAAAAATAAAATAAAATAGAAAAATATTTTCTGATTATAAAAAAAAAGAAAGAAATTTAAGTTATGGTTCTGATGATATTTTATAGCTTAGTGATATTTAAAGCATTATTTATCATCTGTTTATTTTCCCAGTCTTTTCAATGTTACTTTTTTTGTAGAGCAAATACTAGGTTAAGCCATAAGAAACTGCTAATTTGATAGATCAGTAACTTCATTAGTTCAATCTGATTAATACATTAGGAATATTGTATTTTGCTTTTATTTTCTAATTTCTGCATTATTATGACACTATGCTAATTACGTGACAAATGGGTCAGTTCATTTCCTCTTTTTCTTTCCTTTACTATTTTCCTCAGGTTTTATTTCATAATTCTTTTTAAGAAATAGTCTGTCAGAGAACCCAAAATGTCTCATTTTACTTTAACTACAATTGTGGTACACTTTAAATTAATGTTGGAAAAAAATGACTTGTTTTTATATTCTATTTCTTTTTATTTAACTTGTCTAAATACAATTTTATGCATTCTTTCCTTATGTCCCACACATATCTTGCTGCAATTATTTCCCAGTATTTTCTAATGCTTGTTTCTGATGCCAATGAGATATTTTCTTTATATTTTCTAATAATTTATTATTTGTATACTGTAATAATAGCTAATATTTTTATCACATTCTACATGTTGAATGCTACTCTAATCAGCTTTTATAAAATCTCTAGTATAATCTTTATAATATCCCTGTGAGATATTTACTAACATTAACTCCAAATACAGATAAGAAAACTGAGGCATAGAGGTTAAATTACTTATCCATGGTGCCATAGCTAATAAGAAAGTACATAAAGGTAATTAGTTTAATTATAAGGCCCTAATTTTAACCCCATATCAATACTTGTTTTATTATTATACACTTACTTTATATCCTGTCACATAACTGAACTCTTAGTTCTAGCAGCGTTTTAGCTTCTCTGGATATTCTAGTTATATCTCATACTACAACATTAACCTTTCTTTTGTTTCTGTCACCCTTTCTCCACTGAACAGAGAAAGGTTCCTTTGTTGTTCCTGCATCATGGGTGTCTATCTCTAAAGAAGGAAAGAAAAACATACCCTCAACATAAATTTAACTACACAGTTTTGGGGTCAATTACTTGATAGACACAAGTTAGTCTATACTTTGAATTAATAAATGTACACTGCTCAGTTTTATGCCACAGTGTTCCCTTATAAAATATTATTTTAGTCTGAAGTGCAAAGGCAGTATGTTGAACTTTAAATAAAAAATTATTTGTTCATATGTATGTATTCACCAAAAACTGTTAAATTTACATGGTATCAAAAGGTCCATTGAATAAAGCAAACATATATTCCAGCAATTTTCTAGCAGTGTGCCTCAAGAATTTTTAAAATATGTAACACCTGACTATTAGTCAAGGACACTGATTTCTTTTCCTTAGATTGTCAAAAAAAAAAAATGACAACAGCCAACACAACAACAGCCATCCAGTGTGAATGAATCAAAATTATACCTATTTTTTGTTAGATTGGAAAAAATATATTTGTGGTGTACCCCAGAATTTTAGTAATTAATTTATCTGTGCTGTGAGCTGAAAAAGGTTGAAAATCACTGACTCATTCAACCTTCATTCATATAACCTCACGTGTTAATTTACATACATTTAGTAATTGAAAAGCAAGAAAACCATCTATTCACAGACATCTATGCTTGAGAACCTAATTATGATAATATTTTATTAACAGGTTTATAAAAACCTCTTTTTATAAAAATTCTAACATCAAGCTACAACACATTGTTCTGCGTAGCAATTAGAAGTACTACAATATCTTTGCAACTTACTCTTTAAGTAGTTCACAAGGAAATAGGGGAGAAATTCAGCTTATGTGATTTTGATGTGTGACAAATCCAAGAATTGACAGAACCATGTAAATCATGTGTATTATCATGCCTCATCTGAATGTCTCTACAACATATACAAGTTGAAGGATTAGGTGTGAGAAGAGCTTTCAGAGCCGAGTCGGCGCTGGAGGCTGCCTTGACGCTGATTAAGACGCTGACAAGACCGCACAAAAACACCATTTGTTGGCATGACATGTCAGATGGATGAAGAATAAGTCTTTGTCTATTGAGTTCAGTTTTCTTTCAAACTCACTTACAGATTGGCTGCAGTATTTTCAGAGGCAAATAGTACATTGATTTTTAGTATGGACATTATGCAAAATACATAGTAATGAAAACTTTTAAAGAGGCTTTTGTATATAACATTAGTAAGCACAATGAACAATTGTGCATTAATCTGAGCAATGTTTTCTTCCACCTTCTACTTCTGAGAGCCACTTTTTAAAACAGCAGCTCCCATTAACAGGCTGATTTTCTTTTTCCCCAAGACCAAAGTCTGTGGTAAGGTTTACTTTTGTTTGGCACTTAAAAATAAATAATGGAAAATTGGAACTAACAATATGTTCTGATTATTCCTATGGTATACAATAATCTCTGAATGTGACAAACCACATTTGTCCCGCTAGGGAGAGTGAGTGAGGGAGAGAGAGATTCCCTATGATTTATTGGCATGCATAGTGCTGTTAAATAGCCATTTGATTACTCTATCTTGACACTGACAAATTTTATTTCACTTCTAAGAACTGAAATTTTCATATGGGAAATCTTACCTAAATGTTGTGTTGACGATGAGAAATACAAGTCATTTAGGGCAGTATTTAAGTCCATTGGGTCCATCAAGTATTATTTTTCTATTGTTACTATTATAAGTCTTATGGGTTTTTTAATGTTTCTAAGATGTTTAAAGTACTCTATTTCCCACATCTCTACATTTTGGAAAAAATGGTAGCACAGAGCAAGCAGGTCATGATTCTAGGCAGGTAAATTACTAAGTTTAAAAAAACCCCACAGATTGTCTTCACATGTACCACTATATTTCTAGTTTAAGACTAATTTTAATAAGGAGTAGAACTATTGAATATGGCTAGCTTTTCCAGTATAAAAAAATAAATATTTGGAGGAATCATTGCATGATTATCTGCTCAGTGCTGAATTGCTTATGCCCATAAAAAATGTTTTTCTTAAAGGTAAGGAGAACCAAAAGACCACAAACATTCTCTTTCCTAGTCCTACTTGAGATGAAAAATAAAAATTCTAAGATTAATGGTTGGAGTTATATAAAATCTGTGATCAGATAAGACAATAAAACTAAAAATGACTCAACATGAAACTTGAATCTGTGGCCAGGTTTGTGGAACAGAATAGGAATATTGTGAATAATTTTAAAGTATATATTTAATTGGACATATATAGTTGAATATGAACTAATGGATGAAAAAAAGAAAAGTGTCTTTTGTTAATTGATATTGTTATTCTCAGATTGTTATATATGTATTGTGGGGTAAAAAAAAGTCAAATAAGCAATGCTGTAATATGTTATGTTATTGACTTGTATTAGTCTTATTGAGATCCAGGGAGGTTTGGCAAGGGAGAAACAAGATACAGACATAAGATAAGTGAAGTAAAAACTCTGTAGTCCTAAAAACAAACAAACAAACAAAAAGTCAACAACTCCATAGTCCTAAATTTGAATTACAAGAAATCTTGATGTATTTTTTAAAGATATCTTAGCTCTGTCTACTGAAAAATCTTAGAAACGATGATTCAGTAAAATCCCTAGATCCTCATAATGTTCTCTAAAGTCATGTGTCTCTAAAAGAATACAAGGATCCTTAGGGAAAGCGACTGATTCCACATCTTGGACACAGTATACAGAAGATGAACCTGAAGCAATGTCATAACAGAGCAAGGAAACGAATCCACTGGGCTAATAATAAAATGACTAGGGATCCTTGATGTTGATCCTCAATAGCCCAAACTGGGACAATTTAGCATTAGTAATTGGGGGACAGGCAATGGATTAAAATATATCTAAAATATTTAAATCAATGATGTCATAATACCTTTTGAAAACCCACAAAGCATCATTGGCCTCTGGAGGATGTCTAGGGGAAAAAAACAAGCTCATTTTTAAAACCATCAAGTCAAATATTTATTCTCCTTTTTCAATGCAATCTGTACCTCAAAGTAATCAAATAAATGATGAGGAGAATTTTCTCTTTATTGAAATAGTTCAGCTAATAATTGAAGAAGTAAAGATATAACCAAAATATGACCACTTTTATAAAATAATGCCAGAGGTCAGCAAACAGTTTCTATAAAGGGTCAGATGGTAAGTATTCTAGGCTTTGAGGTAGACCAAATAGACCAAGTGGTCTATGTTGCAACTCTACTGTTACATCAACAGGGCCATAAACAATACATAAATGACGATATCTGTGTTTCAATAAAACTGTATTTACAAAAATAGACTGCAGGACATTTCAGCCCATCAGTCATAATTTGTTGACCTCTGATATCAGCAATGATCATTGATGATATCTACCATTCTACGAAGAGATGTACTATATGCTCCCTGGTAGCAGTAGTACATAAGAATATATAAGACAATGCATAAAGTGTTCACACACACACATACACACACACACACAATGATCAAGGTTCTAAGTCTAAATATCAGAGAATGAAAATAACAATTGCAATACAAAGGTCAACTTTTCAGATCCTAATTCAAACAGTATATTTCATGTATTTATGAACATATTTATATGTATATGCATACATACATCCATATATATGAGACAGGTAGGGAAATCTGAACTCTAATTGGTTATATAATGTTAATATATTTTTAGTAACTACAAAGTAAAATTTGATATTGTTATATTTTCAAAAAGTGTCCTTTTATACTGAATTTTTATATGTAAATTACATGCTATCTGGGATTTTCTTTAAAATAATCTAGAAAATGAAGGGGTAATAAATGGGTATAAAACATAATTATATAGGAATTAATAATTATTAAATACAATGATAAGATATTGCAGTCTGATGTAGTATTTGTCTATTTTTCTATATATAGGAAATTTTCTACAATAAAAATGTTTTTAAAAGCTAAGTAGGAGAATATACTTCTTGGTTTATAAATTTAATTCCTTATCTGGAAGACTTTTTGGCATTTCCGATATTTTACTTGGAAATATTTTATTCTTTGGCATTCCTTTCAATATGTAATGGTGCAAATTCATATTCTTTATCTTTGATTATTCTTTTGATATTCTATAAGACCATATAGATTTTACTTCATCTAAAGAAAAGGCTGTCCTCTTAAACTTGGCATTATTCCTCATACTTCTCGACATAGCATGTCCATCAACACTGAAAAATAACTCTAACTTATTCTAATAAATTAATGTCTTAGATCCAAATCTGAATTCTTGAATCCAAACTCACATTCTCTCTAGTTCATGATGGAGCATACATTCACTCCACTGGGGTCAGGATGACAGTTTATGTACACTGTAATATCTTCATATAGATTAGTAATGAGTAAGCTTTTTGTATTAATTATAAGATATTTTATTATGCTTACTGGTTTATGGCATTTTATAAGATTTCAGCAATGAAAGTGGAAGTATGGTTATGTGATATTTCTGAGCTTAATACACTAGGTAAAAAGGGGAAACTCTGAGAAACAAAGAAGCAATAAAACTATATTTTAGGTTTTATAGAAATGTTAAAACTCTTTCTAATTATACTTTTATTCCTTATACAATTTGCCCAGCAAATACTTATGTATAATGGGAAGTGTTTGAATTTTCTTATAATACATAATATCTGATTCAATTTCTCTCTTAATTTCATTTAAATTTTTCAAAAGAAAGCATCACATCCCTTCAAAGATATTTCCTTAAGACTTCTAAATTTTTGTTCAACCTCCATAAATACTTACATTGGTTTATATAAATACTGTGGTAATTATTATTGTAGCCACAACAACTGTCCTTTAATTGTCTTAACCATGTTGCAAGCACTTTGTATATATTCATTAAATTTTTAATATTCAAAACAAGGCTTACTTCCATTGCATATTAGAAAGCTGAAACTTAGACAAGGCAACTTGTATACTCTTAAATTCCTAGTCTTAAATGAAGAGCTAGGTTTTAAGCTTAAATCTGCGGCTCTATAGCTCACATTCTTTTCAACAGACAACATCACATAACTAAAGCCACGTACCAGAGACCTATTATTATAAAGACACTATCTCTCCAGCCTAAATGCTCTGTTCTTTCCAAGTGAATATCATACACATACATATTACTGGCAAAGAAGGACCACAGGATAGAGAAATGGATGACACCAATTCTCTGGAATGTGCATTCCACTGAAAATGTTAAGATGATAGTCTCAGTAAAAAAGGATAAGATTGCAGTGACCTGGTATATGATTTCAAAATACACAAAGGCTAAATTGACCTGATTTCTGGAAATGTAACATATGAGAAAAATGAAGTCAAGAAAAATAATGTATCATCTAAATATTAGAAAAATATATTACAAATTGATTTTACTATGAGGTTAAGAACTTTTTATTTTTTATATAATGTGTTTCTGAAGACTGTTTTCTTAGAGCATCATCTTTAACATTATGGCATATGGATTCACCTACATAAAATGTCTTCAAAATACATCTGGGAGGTTCATCTCTTTATTTATAGTAATATTCCATGAATGAAAGGATCCAAGGACTTGAAAGTTTGTTCAAGAATTAAAATTTAGGCACTCTCTGGGTAGCTCAGTTGGTTAGCACATCTTTCTAATATGCCAAGGTTGTGGGTTTGATTTCAGTCAAGACACATACAAGAATCAGTCAATGAATGCACAAATAAGTGCAACAACAAATTGATCTCCCTTCCTCTCTTTCTAAAATCAATCAATAAATTTCTTTAAAGAATTAAAATTTGGATCTCATTCTCCTCTTCAAAAAAAATAGCTGTAGTAAATTTTGCCAATTCTCTTCAAAATCAAAAATTTTCCATAATCACAATTCAAAATAGTTGCAACTCTCCAGGGAAAACCTACACATTTCACAGCATTAATTCTACCAGTTGTCATGCAGCCTTTCTCAGTGCATGGGTAGATAATGAACTCTTACATTCTCCATCTCCTCATGCTAAATGTCAACCTCTTCATTCCTTCCTAGATGTGTTCCCTCTAGCTTCCAGGTAACATAAGTCATTCTCTTCTTGAAATTCATTTCCACACTCCTCCCTGAGCTGATTCTTCCCATCCATCAGGGTTCCACCTAGGCATCACTTTCTTCTGGAAGCTTTTGCAGACTTCTTGCATATGTTTGTAGCACGTGGGGGAGTTTCTATTCTAAAGCATGAACCTATTCTAATTTATTCTAGTATGGCAAGGGTCTGGTCTTCATCTTGTTATTTGCTTCATTCTCTCTCTTCCAGGGTATGGGAGTAAATGTTTCTTTTACTTAATGAGTTTGCAGAAACAAAATCCCCTCTACTTGTCAACAAAACACAAGAAAAGTTGCTGTTCCATGGGGGAAAAGTGATTGTTAAAACATCAAAACTATGCCTTAGAAAAATTTATGGTTGCAGCTGCAGGCTAAGCAGACAACTAAAAATCACCATGAACTTTCTCTTTCTTCCATCACCATCATATGGTACAGTGAGACTGACATTTAATCTCTAAAGTGCATCCAAGGAAAGGGAAATCAGAGGCCTGTCCTCTGCTCTAGTATGACACCTGTATTGACACCCACTTGCCCTTTTGGATTGGAAATAGAAGAAGCATTTGGATGACTTATTACCACTAGAATTTTTGCCACCTGTTCTTAAACAGAGACCCTGAAAAAAAAAAAAAACAGTGTTCTTCATAGATCAAAAGGCAGCAGAGATGACTCACATTTGCCTAAATTTTTCCCATCATAAGGATACCCATTAACACTTCCAAGCTTAGAACTATCAGACACTAACAGTCTCTTTTGTGAAAATGTTTGAAATTATTTTCAGATCTAAAATTATGTGAAGCAATTTTATTTGTTCTGCAAAACATTAAGGCTTTTATTCAAAATGGCTCTCAGCTGTTACACCCTTTGGGCATCTACATATAATACAATTGCTGTCCCAATTACTGGTAACCAAGATGGTGAAGTCAGCTACAGTGGTACCTTGGGACTCATCATCAATTTTTTCCAGAATTCATGATGAATGCTGAAACCGAGTACCAACAAAAAAGCATTTTCTCTCATGGGGCAGCGTTGTGACCCATACAAGTTCTAGCAAGTGTGTTGAGTCCTGAGAAAGAGCCTAAGTGCCGAAACATTTTTTTAATCATCAAAATGCGACAAGTACAGGGTTTGACAAGTTCTGAAGCTGACAAGTATTGAGGTCTGACTGTATTTGCCTGAAATCTGGTAGTAGCCCTTGCATTTACATTCAGGATAGAACTCTGCTAGGAGTAGAAAGTTTCTAATGAGGTGAAAGATAGATCATCAAAAAGTGGCCAAGTGTGTGAAAACAGTAAGTATCTGTTCACTCTGTTTAACAAGGACGTCACCTAACTACTTCTTTAAAATGAAGACCAGGTCCATTTCACTAGTTACAAAGGCCTGTTTATTAGGAATAAATAGCCCCATGGACATGGAGCTATTTAGGTGTTTAAAACAAAAACATCCCTGGCTGGTGCAGCTCAGTGGTTGGAGCATGATCTGGTAATCAAAGGTTCTCGAGTTTGAATCCTGGTCATGGAACATACCTGAGTTTTGGTTAGCTCACTGGTCTAGGCACCTATGATCCCTGGTTTGGGCATGTGGACTATTCCCAGTCTGCACACATGCAAGAGACAACCAACACCAATTGGTGCTTCTCTCTCAGGTCAATGTTTCTCTCTCTCTCCCTCTTTCCCTTCACCTCTCTTTGTTTAAAAAAAAGGCAATGAAAATAATATCCTTCACTGAAGATTAAAAAAGACAAAAAAGACATAAAATGACAAAGACAAATCTTATTTTTTTTTGTGTGAATACGTGTGTGCCTAAAGTATTTGAAACATGCCCTGAGAATACTGCACATCCAAAGTTGGATGGGATGCCTCCTCTGTATGCTCCCAGAGCATCTGTACCTCTACCATTGTAACACTTATGACACATAGCATTGATTTGCCAATTTTAGCTCTATGAAGGTAGGAACCATATTATTGATCATTTTTCTGTCTGCAGTGCTTAAAACAGCCCCAGACACAGAGTAAGTACTCAACAAATATTAAGTAGGTGAATATCCTATCAATGACAAAAGACAAAATGGATTATCCATAGGCGTTTACCACTCTTAACACATTCATTCATGTAGATTCTTTATGTGTATTTGTTTATCCCAAATACCATTAATGCAATCAAAAGCATAGCAATTTAAGAACTTCATGACTCCCACTCTAATGATAAACCAGAGTCCAGTGGCTCTTACTGCTCTGTTTACCCATCAACAAAATACCCAGGAAGAGGAGAGAAGTCCAAGAACACTTTACAGGTTACTCAACAATAGATTTCCGTTGCTGTCAGGTGGTTGAAAACAGAGGCACATAAGTACTTTTTCAATTGATTTTAAATGAGAAGACAAGCTGAACAGAGAATTCCATAGCCAAGACCATAGTCAGAGTGCCCTGGCATCAGGGATCTCAAGATTACATCAAGGGCGGGCTAAATGGCCTCCTGAGTCAGAACTCAGTGACAAACCCATCATATAACAATTTTCTCCCAAGAGCATTTTTTGATAGAATGCTACCATACAGAGCCCAATTTTAGAAGTAAAAGATTGAAAGGTCATTGAGTCCTTTCTGAAATGACCTGAAAGTTCCCTCTTTACACTACAGCATATAGTATTATTTTCGAGTTTCATTTTTTTAAATATTAAATGTTTTGCTCAAATTTCCACTGAAACTAATTTCTGTGAAATTTGGCTCTCCACTTCTCTTGGAATAAAAGTCAAAGAACTTAATGCTTCAGACACTGCATGACTTGCTGCCCTCTCCCCCAATTATACCATTGAGCTCTTCCCTGCTCTACACTTGACCATCTTTTCTAGCCTCCTTGCTCTTCCTTGCCAGGTATGCTCCCACCTCAAGGCTTTTGCCCTGACTGTTCACTCTGCCTGGAACACACTCTTCCCTCCGATAGCAACATGGAAGGACAATCTCCCTCTTGCCAATTTCACATCTTTGCTCAAATGTCATCTTTCCATGAGGCCTTCCTTTCCTGCCTGTACTGGAACTGTTAACTAATAGAGATCTGAGGCTGTCAAACAATTTAAAAGTTTAGTTGGAGTCCTCAAGGATTCAAACCCTAGAAACTCAGATTCAGGTAGCAGCTCCAACTGTGCTCTGGAGAGAACAAAGAAAGGCAGGGTTTAGAAAAGCCAGGATTGGAAATGTAATTCTTTCCTGCAAATGAAGGATTGCTGGGAGGCTAACAAGGCCTGGTTAGTTCCAATATGCAAATGAGAGAGGCCAAAACTACAAGGAGCAGGTAACTTCCAAATGAGTTCACACAGCAGTTGTTGTTTCAGGATGTTGCATAGCTCAGCCTTGAGCTGACTTTAGCAACAGGTTAGCAATTTAATAGCAGCTCTGGGAACTGAGACAAAAGATAGGCATGCTCCACTTCCTGACTCTAAGTGACTCTTTTAGCAATGCTTATTCTGTTTTATTTTTCCATTATCAGAACCTCGCCCTAGCACCTCTCATCTCCCTTATTCAGGTATACTTTTTCCACAGTTTATACCACTTTTTAATGTCGTGTATAAGTTACTAGTTGTTATCGTTAATGTTTCTCCCCCTTTGGGTGTAAGCTCCATGAGGGAAGATGTTTTTTTTTTTTTTTATCTTTCTATGGTACCTAGAACAGTCAGTACTTCAGAAGTCACATCAGGAAGTAGTCACAGAACAAATAAATGCAGTAGTTATGTATTAAAAATAAAATGTGTAGTTCTCCAAAGGACTGGAAGATGTATAAGTTATTGAAATATTCAACTTAAAATAGCAGAAATTTATATGTAGATTGATTACAATTATGTAAAAGAAAAATTTAAAAGCAACTAAACAAAATCCTAGACACAATGATGAAAGAAGAAAAGAAGAAGACTGGAAGATTGAACACACAACAAAAAAACTCATGGAAATTGAAATTGTATGTTGGAACTATGGGAACTTGTTTTCCTTTTAAGTTTCTGAAATGTGTAAATTTTTAAAGAAACATTACCTAAGCATTTAAAAAATCAACATGGGAAAAAAACTAAATGTATAAAGTAGCTTTTAAAAATTCTCTCTGAAGAAACAGGGATTTTTAAATAGCTTCTATGACCAATCTCAAAAGATAATCAAGATTTAGGAAACTTTATTTTTATCTCTTGATAATTTTCTTTTCAGTTTGGTAGAGCTGAGCCTTTTAAATAAAAGTTCACAGTTCTCTGTCTGCAAACATCTTTAGAAATACATCAACATCTCCCAGCATTTACATTAGTCCTCAACCTGGATACTGTTATTTTGTTCTCTTCTTTCTGCTAAATTTAATAGGAAGCCTTCAGTAGAATGAAGGGTTATTTTCACCACATTTAGTTGTTGAAAACCTAGCCAATTTCAGGAAAAGCAGCTTTTAAACTAAATAGAAACAATTCTGTTACTCATAAAGTCAAACTACCTCATATAAAAGCAAGAGCTGCCCAATGTAACACTGGAACAATCTTACAATAAAGAAATGCCTTTGCCATACATGACAGTTAAGTGTTGGGGGATTTTAGCAAATATATCACTATTTATCATAAGTACTTTACAACCTCCATCCCACCTCTTTCAAACTGCAATCCCACATTCCACAAAGGCACCCTCTTGATCTCAATGAATCCATTACCTATTTCAATTCTCTTTTTGATTAACACACACTAACTCTTTCCTTTCTCTTTTTTCCCCCCAAAATTTTGTTTGAATGTAATATTGCTTAAATATCTAAACTGGGCTAAAATATTTTAACCTGTATTTCTTGTTCCATACACTTTCAGAAATACCTGTGAATTTTTGTGAAAATTTCCAAGGTATTCGTTATTTTTATTTTTTCTCAAATGGTAAAAAAGCTTGTTTGAATACCCACCCACTTCCTTCCTATTATACTTTTAAATTTGAATTGCATCTTCCCTTTAAGAATATAACTGTTTTTAAAGTAATCAGTTAATTAAGTTTATTGATTAAAAACTTCAATTTCTGTAGTGGCTACTATATTTTAATAATCATCCCTTGCAGCTCACTTTATATTCTTCTTGTGAAACATAGCCCAGAGTTATTTTTTTCTGGGAGGGTACATAAGTGATTAATTTTGTATATCCAAACATGTACCTATTTTTGCCTTTACTCTTAAATAATAGTTTGGCTTATAATGATTTCTATAAATCATTTTATTAATTTCTAGGAATAACAGTGTTTTAAAGATATATTGTTTTCTGGCAACATTTTTGCTGGTGAGAAGGCTACTGTTTTTTATTATTGTTTTATTGTTGTTCAATTACAGTTGTCTGCATTTACCCCCCACCACTCCCCCCACCCCAGCCATCCCCACCTCCCTCCCCTGCTTCCACACTCCTTGGCTTTGTCCATGTGTCCTTTATAGTTGTTCCTGAAAATCCTTCCCCCCTTCCCCTCATTATCCCCTTCTACCGCTCTTCTGGTTACTGTCAGATTGTTCCTAATTTCAATGTCTCTAATTATATTTTGCTTGTTTGTTTTATTGATTAGGTTCCAGTTAGAAGTGAGATCATATAGTATTTGTCCCTCACCTCCTGGCTTATTTTGCTTAGCATAATACTTTACAGTTCTATCCATGCTGTGGCAAAGGGTAAGAGCTCTTTCTTTCTTTCTGCTGCATAGAATTCCATTGTGTAAATGTACCACAGTTTTTTGATCCATTCATTTACTGATGGGCACTTAAATTGCTTCCAACAGTTGGCTATTGTAAATTGTGCTGCTATGAACATTGGGAGGCATAGGTTCTTTTGGATTGCTGTTTCAGGGTTCTTAGGGTATAATCCTAGTAGGGGAATTGCCAGGTCAGAAGGCAGGTTACTGTTATTTCATTCTTTTGTGAGTAATTTATCACCTTACTGGTAGATTTTCTTTTTAAAACAGATGTTTTACAGTTTTGTCACAATATATAAATCTCTATAGATAGAGATTTATACACAATATATAAATCTCTATAGATAGAGATTTATATCTGTCTTGCTCAGGACCTATGTATTTTTTTTTCAATTCTTGAAAAGTCTTATTATATTATTTGCAGTGTTTCTTCTTGGTCATTCGCTCTATTCTCTTCTTCTGGGTTTACTATTAAACACACATTGGAACTTCTCAATTTGCTCCCATGTTGTTTATTTTTTTAACTTGTATTTAATTTTTTTAGACTTTTAGTCACTTTGTGTTGCAATGTGGATGAAATCCCTACTGCTGTCCTCTGAATCATGAATTATTTTCTTCATCTTTATCCATCTAGGCATTTCCTATTTTTCAGGTTTTTTAATCCAAATTTTTTATTAATTTCCAGCATTCCTAATTGGTCAGTTCCTATCTATTATTGGTTTTTAAATTTTAAATAATTGCTTTAATTCATTAATTATTGGTTTTGTTTTCTGAAATTTTGTCTGAATTTCTTAGGGTTTGTTTTTGACTTTAGTAAATATAATTCAATACTTTTTCTTTGAGATTCTAAATATATTTGTTTCTAAAGTATATTTCATATTAGTTTATTATTTTCATTTTGTTTGAATTGAATGCATCTTTTAGTTGATTTTGATTTTGTTGGCTTTTTTTAATGAATGCTTGTGTTTATGTATTTACTTTTAAATGATTTTGTTATGTTTTCTGGTTCATTTATTTTGTTTTATTCATTTATTTTTAGACAGAGGGGTAGGGAGAGAGAGAGAGAAAAACATCAATGTGTGGCTGCCTCTCATGTGTCCCCCCACTGGGGACCTGGCCTGCAACCCAGGTATGTGCCCTGACTGGGAATCAAACCAGTGACCCTTTGGTTCACAGGCTGGAGCTCAGTCCACTGAGCCACACGAGCCAGGGTTCTTGGCTATCTTTTTAGGCATTTATTTTTAATAGTAATGTATAGGCTTTTCTAGATTAGAAATCTGTTCTTGTTCTCTCTCTCTCTCTCTCTCTCCTTCCCTCCCTCCCTCCCTCCCCCCCATTCATTCATTTCTATATGAGGTTTGCAGTAGACTACATATCATTCCTTGCCTGGGGCCCTAAGGACAGAATATAATCTGTGATGGAAGTATGTAACTCTCATGTTACAGAGTAATTTTGAACATTTCAAATCCAGGTACTTAAACAAATGGGAGTCTTGACCCAGGCCTCAGATGCAAGGTTGAGTCTCCTTCTTCCTCTTCTTGAAATCCAGTTCAAATTATATATGTGTTAGTCTCAGTCAGTGATCTGTAACAGCTCAATTCAGCTTACTCTCTAATTTGGGGGTGCCCTATTCCAGTCCTTGAGCTCAAGCATGACATTTTTTCTAGTTTCTTCACCCTTGAACGCCATCTAACAGATCCACTATTCAGCAGGCATAGTCTTTTCCCCACAAACCACTTTATATTTCTCTTCTGGTTCAGATCGATAGTGAGGTTTACTTTGTTTTTAAAACAGTTAGTGACCTACAGGGGAGTTCTCATAAGACTGTCAGCTGATTTCTCAAAAGAATCTTTGCAGGCTAAAGGGATTGGCAAAAAATATTCAAAATCATGAAAAGCAGGGACCTATTAGCCAAGATTGCTCTACCCAGCAAAGACATCATTTAGAATCAAAACCAGATAAAGAACTTCCCAGACAAGAAAAAACTAAAGGAGTTCATCATCACCAAACCATTATTATATAAAATGTTGAAGGGATTTATTTAATAAAAAGACCAAAACTATGAACAATAACATGGCAATAAATACATATCTAACAATTAAATCTAAAAAACTAAGCAAACAAAAAGAACAGACCGAATTGTGGATATGGAGAAGGTTTTGATGGTAGCCAGATGGGACGGGGGTATGGGGGGATGCGTGAAGAGGTGGGGGGATTAAGAAGTATAAATAGGTAGTCACGGACTAGCCAGGGTGATATAAGGTACAGTATAAGAAATGAAGTAGCCAAAGAATTTTTATAGTCATGACCTATGGACATGAATAATGATGGGGGGGATTGCCTGAGGAGGTGGAGGATGTTGGGTGGAGGAGAGCAAAGGGGGAAAATCTGGGACAACTGTAATAGCATAATCAATAAAATATAATTAAAAAAGAAAATAAAAATATGACTTTTTAAAATTTTATCTGTTTCTGCACATAATTAGTCAGAAGAAACTTCCCAAAGGAAAATTGATTGTATAGGTAAGGGATAATATGCAGTTGAGTTAGGAGAATAAAAGAAGTTAATAACATTATAAAAGACAGTACACATTAATAGGATCTAATGGATAGAAAGGAAAGAGAAGCTGGCAGATATAGGAGAATATTTTTCATTCCTCCCACATAAGGAGTGAAGAAAGATAAGATTCAACAGAGTTAATCAAGTTGAGATAAGGCTTCAGAATTTCCCATGCAGCATCCTTGGATGTCTTGACAAAATGATTCCTATTTTTCAAGAATTGCATTATAGGAGGGAAACTGCATGATACAAATAAATCATATAGCAATTATGAGTGGATTCATATCACTTAAAAGCAGAATATGAAATAAGGGAGAGAAGAATGTCGATTATTGATGAAGTTTGATACTGGTCCTGCATGTTTTCAAGGTTCTGTGTATAATTTCTGTGCCTCCCAATGACTCTGGTTGGGAAGCTCTGGTTTTCAACTCTCACAATAAAACCACCTAGCGACCTTTTAAAACATAATGCACAAGCCTCATTTCCAGGTATTCTTATATAATTGTCCTAGTGTAGGGCCTGGATGTATAATTTTAAAGCACTTCAGATGCTTCTAATACGTAACCAGAATTAACACTGCTCAGTAATACTGGATAGATAAATTTTATGTAGTTGTAAATTCCTATTGTCTAGCCTCTACCCTATTCTGACCACCTTGACAGAGAAATGCTAGAAATTCATTCTTGATGAACTGTGTAAATTGGTTTGTATATTACTTTCCTATTGATACTACAATAAATTACCCCACACTAACTGTCATAAGACAATACAAATTTATTATATGTTATAGTTGTAGATGTCAGAAATTCAAAATTGGTCATACAGAGTTACAATCAAGGTGTCACCAAGTATGTGTTCCTTCAGAAGGTTCTAATGGAGAATTTAGTCCTTTACTCTTGCAACTTCTAAGAGTTACCTGAATACCTTGGCCCCTCCATCCTTCTTAGTATATTCAACTCTCTCCCTCCAACTCTAAACCTTCGGCTTCACTCTTATAAGGGAACCCTTCTTGTGATTATACCAGGACCATGGGATAATCCAGGTCAGACTTTCTATCACAATATTATTAATTTAATCACATTTGCAAATCACAGTTTGTCACATAAGATAACATAGTCATACATTCTGGGGTTTAGAACATGGGCATCTTAGAAAGAGGTGCATTATTCTGCCCACCATTGTTCTGGATAGGAGTAATTGAAGCAACTGGATGATAGATCATTCTTACCACACCTGAAGTCCAAGGAGACTAGACTTTAATAAAGGAGTTTATGAGAGCAGATTATGGAATTGTACTGTCAATAATGGCTACATGGTTTAAATAGAAGAGAATATTTCAGAACATGAACTTATACTGCCTTGGTGTGGCTTCTGATGTAACACTTTCAATAATATCCCTTTGTTGCCCTCCTTATCAGATAAAGACATTAGCTCCTGTTCCTTTATCTTTTCTCCCACATCCCATATCCTGCCTTCTATTACTCTTGCATTTTTACTTTGTTAATATGGTCAATATTTATATTCTGTCCTACAAGCAAAAGCTGTCTTCTAAACTCTGGCCATGGATTAACTCTACAAATTGGAAGACACTATAAAGCATAACATTGTTATGGACATGTAAAGACCTTTTACTTCTGAGCCAACTAGAAATATGCTAGAAATATAATATTCTCCTCTCTTGCTCAATGTTATGACTTCTGGATGAATTGATGAAAAATGTCTCTAACTTTAATAATAAGAACAAAAATAGATTCTGTTTTCTTATGCTACAATTATGGATTTAAGTGATGGTTTAAATATGGTTTAAATATGTTTTCTGGTTTCTGATATTTTTATCACAACTTTCTTGAAAATATTTTCTCCCTAGAGCTTATCTCTTTTCTTTAAAAACACTATTTGTCTCTTTTGCAACCAGTTTTTTTGTTGTTTGTTGTTTGTTTTGGGTTTTCTTGTTTTTTAGGTTCTTATAAAAATTATCTAATTTATTGAGTCTTCCTTTCTCCATGAAACCTCTTCTCATAGCTTTCTATCTTCTGGCTTCAGTCTTGATTGGTTGGTAGTAGGATTGTGTAAAATTGTCATTCTCAAATCTCCCTTCTCTGTTCTATTGTGTTAAAATACATATTCCTGGATTGATCCAATCTACTTCTCATTCATAAAAGATATTTTTACTTTGCTGCAGTATATCTTTTTTAAGCCAGCTTTTTTTAAAATTTATTGATTGATTTTTGGAGAGAGAGAAAGGGAAAGAGAGAGACAGAGAAACATCAATGTGTTGTTCCATTTATGCATTCTTTGTTTGCTTCTTGTATGTGTCCTGACTGGAGATTGAACTGCAACCTTGGTGTATCAGGATGATGCTTTAACCTAGTGAGCTACCCAGCCAGGTCTGCAGTGTAGCTTTAGGTAAGTAACATCCTTTGAAAGGGATGTAATTGAAGTAAACTTCCTGAATTCTTGACTATGTAAAAGAGTCTTTATACTGTCCTTGTCTGATGAAAAACTTAATTAGGTATAGAACTGGGTATAGAACTTATATGTATACATGTGTGTGTATATATATATATACACATATATACATATGTATATTTCCCTCAGTATACTCAGAACATTGAGAACGTTGTAGGTATTCTAGAATCCATATGGATAACTCATGTTTTTCCCACTGGAAGATTTTAGGATCTTCTATTTATTCCATAACATTTCCAAGTTATGTGTTCACATGTGCATTGGATTTTTAAAAGTCATTCCATTGGACAATCATATACACTTTTTATAAGAAAACTTATCTTTACCACCTTTGGAACTTTTTAAATTTTTATTTAATAATTTCCCTCTGTCTACTTTTACTGTCCTTTTTTGTCTTTTGAACAATTATTAGTAGGATGTTGAACTTCCTAGGTTGCTGGCTTCTTATTTATTTTATGTAAATTTTATCCCCATCATTCTGTTCTTCCCTGGAAATATCTTTGTGTTTATCATCAAATATTTCAATTTTTAAAATATTTGCTCATCAGTACATCCTTCTTCACATTCTCTGATTATCTCCTTTTTTATTATGTCTTGGTTTTTGTACTTGTTTCATGGATGCTGTATTCTCTCAAATCTCTTTGAGAATATTGTAGGTGTTACTCAGTTTGTGATCCATCTCAGTTTGTGATGGATCTTGAAAAGCATATAAGTTATGAATCTTGCATCATAGTACAAATGAGTACTTTTCTGTCTTCATGGAGAAGGTCTTACAGAGAGAGAGAAGGAGAGAAAGTGAGAACAAGCAGCTCATACAGAGTGTGCTTAATACCTTAGCTAGGTTCAATTCTGGCACAAAGTTCTTACTTTTCTAGGACCAGTAGCCAATAGTTGGGTGCTGGCAGTTAGGCTGTTGAGCACACGCTGTGTATCATTGCATCTGTGTATATTAAATTCCTTGCTGTTTCTTGAATAATCTTCTTCCTTTTGTATTCATTTTTCCATTCACCTCTCTCTCTCTTTGATGTTATTAGCATACTTCTTCTTTGTGATGCTTTTATATGTAAGGTTATAAAAATTGGTAGCTAGTTTGAATTACCTGTGTCATAAAGTCCATAGGATTGTTTTTCTGTAAGTCTCACATCTGAGTGAGAATTCCAATTGGGAGCAGGCTATCTTGAGGAAGGGCACCCAACTCTTTCAGGCATAGCTTGAGTTCCAGAATGAGAAGAGAAGGCTTCAGTGTCCTGAAGACTTTGTTTTCAACAGACAATTTAGGCTGCACCTTTAGAGAGGACCTATCTGTTTTCTACCTGGAGGTAAATGTTGACTACATATATAGCCATAAGTGCACTTGGCCTTTATAAAGGATTTTAATTGATTCCTCTGTTTTCATCCCTGAATCCCTGGCCAGCCTTCTCCATTAGGTGATAACACTGAGAGGAATAATGCCAATGAGAGGAAACTAGCTTCAGACTTCTCTGTAGCTATGTTACAGAGTGTTCTATCTAGGCTTCAGCTTCCCCACTTCGTCCAGTCACCCAATCTCATCTGCTTTCTATTTTTGTTGAAATTGTTGTAATCTCTTATTTATTTCTGACTCACTGTTCAAAATTTCTTCTCCATTAAGAGATTATTTCTTTGTGTACTTCTATACATTTATTCAGACAAGAGGAGGGTCCCAAGAAAGACCAGAGGAAACATGTATGTCTAGTAGGTCATTGTAAACTAAAAGCTTGTTAATATGACTTAACGGTAATAATAAAAGAAAACCAAACATTAAAAATAACCTTGGTGACTATTTAACATGTAATTGCATTGATCAGTAATATTTCTAATCTAACAAAAATGCAGTCTTTATTTGTGGAAAGGTAAAACTGGCCATATGTAAGAATCATTTGATGCTTTTTCAATGATTATATAAATATCAGTGATAATGATTATATAAATATTTACCTGCGCTCTCTCATTTGTTCTCCTTCTGATCAGAGGCACTGATTTCATGAGTCAGCTAGAGGATGTCTTATCAAAAAAGATAATTGGGGGACAAGGGGAAGGGTCTTCAGGAACATCTATAAAGGACACATGGACAAACCCAAGAGAGGGTGAGGTCAGGGGTGGAAGATGGTGGTGGCTGGGGTGGGGAGGAGTGGGGGGCGGGAAATGAAGGCAACTGTACTTGAATAACAATAAAAATAAGAAAAGAAAAACAATAAAAAATATATTTTTTAAAAAGGAGCAAAATGATCTCTCAGACCATGGAGGGACAGGACTGTTTATGATGTTGTCACTGCCCTCAGAGCTCACTGTTGAACTAGGCAGTGACAAATTAAGAATAACTAGATTAAGTAAGAAAATGTTTCTTCTTTTCTATGCTACCTATTCTCTACATTGGAGTCTATTTTCAAGCACATTTGATACAATTGTAAGGAGCAGTAGGTTTTGAATAAAACAGAATTGTGCTTAAATCCCTTCACCAGGCATCATAGGTATAATCTGGATGAATTCCGTAACATTTCTGAGTCTCAGCTTTCTCATCTAACACATGGGATTCATAAAGAACCCATTTCACAGGTGATTGGAAGGAGTTATTCATGGTACACTTTACACAACATGTCATCAAAACTTTGATATTTTAATAAGAAAATATTTTCAATATTTCAAAAGTGGCCAATGAATGAAATGAAATGAAATGAAATTTTTCCCTTTGAATATCTACAGCTAAGAATTCTGTTCAAATGCATATGTCATTCCAAGGATCAGTTTTGTTTTCCTACACACAGACACACACAAACTGCTTACAAAGTAATTTGGCTTTCAACATTTTGCAATATATTGTTTTTTAAAAATTTATTAAAATAAGTTTTGAAAGAATATACAACTAGGGTTCTTTTTGACAAACACAGATAACAAATTCTGTGATTTGCACAGAGTAGTTAGGATGGAAAAAAAGAAATTTTTTAAATCCAGTTAAACTTAATTCGCTGCGGGCTAATTCAATGGTGAGCTCAGAGGGCAGTGACACAAAGTAAATAGTTCTATATTTTATATATAATATGCATTTTCAGATAATTTGCAAGCTCGGTTTCTTACACACATATGCAAATGAGCTTACACATTTTTAAAAACACAGCATGACAAATATCTGGAGCTGATTCCACCCATTTTAATTCCCTAAAAACAAGCAAACAATTCCAAACTTGTAGGTATCTGACAAAGAAAGAATCCCTTATTTCCCTGGGTGTGAAAGAATCCTACCCAGCTAACTTAACTTTCCTATTACCTACTTTTTCTAGAGAAAATCCACTGTTTAGAGTAAGAATGTATTTGAACCACACATCTCTTCCTTTCAGGAGACTGGACATGTTGCCTGCTCATCTTTGCCTCTCAGTGACCATTTATACCTCATCAATTTCCCCTCAGGTAACTTTTGGTGATGGTTGTAGTTGAATGTTGATGTTGATGTTGTCTTTCTCTCCGAAACACAATACTCCCTTTTTCCCTCTTCCATCTCCTGTTGTTACCTCAAAATAGTCCTTGGCCCCCTTAGCAATTCCTTCCATTTGTGGGTACAGAGAGAAACAATGGCCTCGACTATGGCTCATAAGCACTCGAGATACACCTGTAATAGAGAGAAGAAGAATCTCCAATCTGTGAAGTGAAATTATACACAGTCACAAGCCAGCACTGGGCACTGCTGGAGCCCTTAAATAAGCCCAAAGGGTCCCCTTCAGAATTTCCACAGCAGTCTCCTCCTCTGTCTCATGTCCCGCCAAGTAAGCCTGCTGTCCTCAAATTCCAGCATTTCCAAAGTAGGCTTTTCAATTTTGTTATTGTCCTGTGTTGTTTGATTACTAGTATGAAAACACCCATAATTTTTATAGATTTTCTCTGAAAATGTAAAACAATGTTTCAACAACACTGCATTGGGGGAGGGGGAAGAAGGGAGATTGGCCTGAACCCCTAATCATCATTATGATATTGTTGCTGCAGGAAAATGCATTCTGAATTGCACAAGAGCAACTTACAAATGAACTTTCAGAATATGATCCATACTGAATGAGGGGGACTGTCTATATGCATTGTTTGAAAACCACTGCAGCTCCATTCCATTAGACATCAGAAAGTCTGCAAATTCACATGCAAATAAATCATATTATTCTACAGGCTAACCAATTTTTCAGCGGGTATCTGCTCACTTTTGGAAGTTCACATACGTCCCTTCACCTGGCATAAATTGTTACTGAAATTGGTCACTTAAACCAGAAGACCAAATGAATGCTAATAAAAGATAGTGAGAAGCCGTACAGAGAATGTAAAAACAGCCAACTTTGAGGAGGACTATAACAAAAAACAAACCCATATATGAAACATTTGAATGCTTATGAAATGTCTGAAGACATTTTAAAAATCAGGAAATGAAAGCAGTCCTAAGAAATTAGAAAAAACTTTTACAGAATGTAAATAAGACATTGTGCCTTATTAATAAAGGTTTTTAAAAAGAAACCTGTGACAGTAACTGTTTATGATATATATACCTCTTGTTTTCCCAGCCAGGAACCAGGTGCACAAAGAAACTTTTTAAAAGGCAAAAAATATGTTTTTCTTTTCAGATTTTTTGCAACTAGTATGAACACTCTTATTTGACCAACTGACTAAATTACAGTAGAATACCTATTTGAATCATTTTGGATTCATTTTGATCCAGAACAAAAAAAATCTGGGAACCATTATTATTTATAACTTCAGCATCATGTTGGGAAATGTCACTTGAATCTTCCTTGAATTCTATTTCCTACGTGAAAATGAAACAGCCACACAAGTTTCTCTAAATCTAGAGAGTGTGTCAATGTCAGCACTCACAGAATCAGGACATTTTTGCTTCTTTCTCTTTCTATATGGAAAAAGCAGCAGTCTTGCTGATTTTTTTCCTTGTTTTATTCTGGAAGTAATGACTTCCATCCCCCCACCAAATACATACACATAAAATTATGTTGCTGGCCTCAAAGGTCAATGAACACATTCATGCAGAAAGGCATGAATGACTATGGGGAACTGGCTCTTTCTTACCATAATATAGGCTTGCATATTTTGGCCAGGAGACATTTACACAAGGACATATTCTTTCTTCTACAGGTAACAGTAAGCAAATTCCTTAAGTTCAAAGGGGAATTCAGGGAAAATAGGGTCTAACTGAACAACGCTGTCTAGCAAGGCTTACCTGGTAGTGCTGTTTGTGTTTGGTGGTGGACCTATACAATTATTTTTGCCACCTGTGCACCCCTCAAATACTGACACTAGAGACTAGCTTGCTTTGCTTCAGGTCTGAAACCTGTAGAAGCTGACAGATATAATGTGGTGAGGTGTCACTAGATAGGGGAGAGATAAATGTTATTGTATTCATGACAGAGAAGGACATCAGTGGATAACGCTATTGGTCACTTTGAAGTGTACTGATGTAGAAGGAGTTGAAAAAGGAAAAAATTCTGTTTTTGCCTCATGGAATGAGGTACCTTATGAAATGCACTTCCATTAAGATGATGTTGCAGTTTAAAATCTGTCTGAATATGAATAAACAAGAAGGCTCAAGTCCCATTTCATTTTTAAAATGTTTTTCAAGTTCTACACACTATTTGGAGGTTTTAGGGAGCATAGCTTTCCATTCCCTTTGCTTTTAAGGCAGGTGAGGGAAGTAAAGTACATGCCACTACATATGGAGAAGAGGAAAAGAGCACAGTGAACAGGAGAGCCCCAAGTCTGTGCGCTCTCACACAGCTGCATTGTCTCCCTGGTCGCCCAGCTCCTCACCTGCCGAGTGGAGGTAATCATAGATCCTTACTCACCTCACTGGGTTTTTGTAAAGATAAAATAAGATGATTTATATGAAAACCATTTGTAAACTTTTAGCACTAATAGAATTAGTTGGCCTTTCCAAATTGACTGCCAAAAAGCTCAAAAGAGTTTCTCAGGACTTTTATGGGGAGCATTGTTGAGGATGTCAAGTACTTTTTGCAGGTGAATCCTACAAGGAAGATGTGATCTAAACATTGAGCTCTAATTCCCTCAAACACTATGATAATAAAGATAACACATACATAACAGTTCATGGAGTCCAAATTACAAGAATGAAAAGAAAAGGAAGAAAAATCAGATTACAAATGCAGATGTGAGCTGTCTCTCCTACTCCAGGACTGCAACTATTTATTTCACAATTAGATTTTCTCTCACAGAAACTTATTGCTCCTAGCTGGTATTTTATTTAGTGAGAATTAGTTAAGTGAACAAGAATAGAATGTGATGCTCACCTTCCTTTCATGAAGTACATTCTAGCTCAAACTGTTGAAAGAAAGATGAGGAACTTGCTTTGTCCTCATCCCCAAAAGACCTGTGACATTCACAAAATAGGCACCTCTCTGCAAATATGGTTACCCCGTAAGCTAGCAAAGGTGTTATACTTAGGGCTTTGCAGGCCTGGTTATTAATTTCCTAGTCAGGGAGAGGAAAATATAATAAACAGATTTCTAAGCTGG
Source organism: Trachops cirrhosus (assembly GCA_028533065.1). Classification (NCBI taxonomy): domain Eukaryota; kingdom Metazoa; phylum Chordata; class Mammalia; order Chiroptera; family Phyllostomidae; genus Trachops; species Trachops cirrhosus. The sequence goes on from CM052541.1 coordinate 58,853,270, forward strand.
CTCAGTACACAGCATGTGTACTGGGTATTCCTAAATTCCAAATGTATCCAGATGTATTTTTAAAACTCCCATAACAAAAATCTAACCAGAGAAGGTCTTTCACTTGAAAAAAACAGGAAGGAAATGAGAGATGGAGGACAAGGCTGAAATTAGTATTATTTAAAGAGTGGCACCGGCATTTACAACATGAATGAAAGTAATTAGTTTAATACTGTGTCTCCTCCTGACAGTTTTCTCTTCCCTTTTGATGTAATCAAGCCCACTTCCTTCACAAACTGCGGGGCTGTCTTGTGCCTGGTACAGCTCTCTAAGTAGTGACTTCAGTCAAGCCGCCAGACTCCCCATGCGTTTCAGCACCGGTGGCTCGAAGGAGCACGATCCTGTCTTATTTGTTCACATTCTGAGTCCTACGTGGTTCTGATTACATTGTAGATGGCTTGAAGCTGTCAGGGATAATAAATACGAGAGGTGAAGAACCCGTTTGTCACAGGGACTGGGCAACAGAATGATGAAGTCTGAAAGCTTCTTTGTTAGCCTATCACTTAAGCTTCTTTACTCTCTATTAGAACAGTGTCTAGCTTAGGGGTACATAGGTAAACTCTCTTCCTCTCTCTGTTTGATTTTGTTTCAGTTTGTGTCATTTTTCTTCATACGGAAAATTTCTGTGTCCCGAAGAAATGCTTTCACCTGAGAGTGAGGTAAATACATTGTGCACTGTTTTGCCAAAAGAGGGCAATGTTGCTGTTCAGAATTTCCTGATTCTGTTTCCTGGGACCTGGTGTCTAGAACAGTAAATAATCGCTGCTGTCTCTTCCCCTTCACCACAGACAAGTTTCCACATGTCTATGCACTCTGTAGTTAATCAGGACTTTGTAACTATCTGTCCTACCTATTAACTGCACCCACTCCCAAATTGTTTAAAGGTTAACACATTTCACTCCATGCATGACTGGCACACACAGGCAAAGTGCTGCCTCTGGAATTCTAAATTCTTCCTTTCCGCTTGCCAACGAGAGGCAGGAGCAGAAACACCCTGCTTTAGGAAATATTGAAAGGTACTTTTACTGTATCCCCATTCTCAAATATTCTATCAATGTAATCATCCAGTCGTGGTCTCTGTGGGGTAACCAAGCTGAATATAAAAGGGAGGAAAAAAATACATGTTCATTTTCAGCAAATTTACTTCAAAATTGGCCATCATCTTATTAGTTTAACATGATTCAAAATTAACACCAAGATGTTGACAATAATCTTAATAACTGGCACTCAATTTCTTTTGTAGGAAATAGGGGAATGGATTTTGCATGCTATGATTTTAAATTATTTAACCCACTGTGAATTTGAGCTTTTATGCAAGAGGTTTTTTTAAGAGACTCTAAATTAGTGATCTTCCTTTTCTTTAATAAGATGTGTGTTTTTCTCCTAAAATTAAGTTATTTCAACTTATTTTTCATGCTAATAAAAATCGTGATTTAGTTGTTTTCTGGAAGCATAATATAGATTTTCAACGGAATGTTTGTTGGAGTCACAGAATTCCTGGATTTTTTTTGTCAGAGAAACACTCCCAGTCTGTCTATATCAACATGCTTGTTTGTATCTTTGCTCTCTGAAGTAATTGGCAATGCAGCTGGACTACCATAGAGTGCTATCAGAACAAACTACTCTTGTATTTAACGAATCTACTGGTGCATTTTCCTTACAAATATGTGTGCGTGTGCACATACTGTGCACACGCACACATATTTCTACTTGTGTTTTTGTTTTTTGATAGTCTAGAGTCATATTTAAAGTTCATTAGAGGGAAATAATTGTAGGCTTTTTTCTTGAGCATTAAACATTACTGATATCATTTCCTAGAAACTGCAACTAAGTGTTTTATCATAACCAATAGGCTGAAAATATGAAAATTGCAGTCACTAAAATTAAAAGTACATTAAGAGAAAGAAGAATTGGGTTATCGAGTGGCAGACTCTTGAAGCAAGGGACAGTCTTAGATGGGCCTCTTGGTTTTTTCCAGTCTCTGAAGTGCCCATGTTCTCACATTTAACTGGGCTTGAAAGATTTAAGTAAAATCTACGATTTCAGGGACATCAATAAAACCCATGGAAAGCTGTGTCTGCTGTAGGTGGTTCCAGGAAATCCTTATTTAACATTGACTTAGTTTACTGTGTCTCGGCTTTTTTCATTTCTCCTGAGTTAAAGCCCGCCATCTCATTTCTGCTTCCTGCGCCTACATCTGTCAGTATACGTATGAGAAAGTCTATGTTATTAAAAGAATAATAACCATATTGCAGGTTTCTGAACCCAAGATTGTATTTTCTTTCTCAAATATTCATTAAAAAATATAGATTGTATTTTATTGAAAGTGCTCTTTAATGAATAATATTCCTGTTTGCGTACAAGAGGGAGCTTCCAGTGCAATTCCCTGACAGTAATTGTGGGCTGAATTGAGAACATACAGTCACGGAGTGCAGTTAATGGCCACCCTGTGGATTGAGTGCTCCACTTTTGTCATATCTGGCTACTTTTTAAAATGCAGAAATTAGTTAGGCCAGTAAAGAGTTAATTATGTTCTTGTGTCAGAAAACCCTCAATGAGCAGTCAGAGAGAGGAATTCTTTGTCTTTAATGCAAAACAGAAATTTCAAAGCCCTTAGCAGATGATAACACCTAAATGGCATCTATTTTGTGTGTGTGTGCCACTTGTAATCTGAGAACAAGGGAAAACCCCCAGTAAGTCAGCCCACAGCCCACAACATTAAGGAGAACTGACTAAATGAGTCAGTGATACATTTTCATTTTCGTGCAGCTAAAATAAATAAACAGGACAAAACACCTTCCCAGCAAAACTTCATCTCTCTACTTCATTACTTGGTTTTATTTTTCTAACATGTGAAAAATCATACCCAACTTAAGAAATGGGTCCTTTGTGTGAATATGGTCCTTCTATAATGTCCAGTCAAAACAGACAGGTTCATAAGTGGGTTAAGATGAAAAAGGCCAGGTTTACAAAGAAAAAATAGGTGTTGGTATTTTGTAAGATTTAGGAAATCAGTCATATAATTAAATGATTAAATCTTCTGATTTGTTAGAACTTGAGGAAAAGAATAATTAAAAATTATATGCACACACACATTTATAGTGATCAGGATAATATCTTTGCCATAGGGAATTTGCTCTGAAAGGCAAAAAGCTAACAGTCTTGGGTCCAGAAACCTGCAATATGGTTATTATTTTAATAACATAGACTTTCTAATGTACATATACTGACAGATGCAGGAGAAGGAAGCAGAAATGAGATGGCAGGCTTTAACTGGATATATTATTTGCAAAAGTCTTTTTGGAAAGGGAGAAAATCCTTTAAAGGTGGAGCCTTTGATAAAATTCCTCAGCTAATATTTAGAGTTCTACACCGAGGGTGAGCTGTGCATCAATCAACCAGCTCTGCTCCCTGTCACCTCTGCCTCTGCAGAAACACATGCAAGGCTATAGATAGCTCTGGTTCCTGAGATGCTCCGCATCCTGTTTGGTGACTAAGGACTTACATCTCCTTTAAGATGTTGGATTTTACAAAATCATGGTGCTTGATACCATATTTTGAAACATGAGAAACTGAGATTTGTCAATAACCCTCTCATTATAACCACATGAACCAGTCAAATAAATAATTATTTTAATGTGACTAAATAATTCTTACTGTTTGCTCTCAGCTCATTCTGTTTTCAATTTGGACTTGACTGATTTGGTTGGACAGTCAGAATCTGAGTTTTCATGCTTGACTCAGGGGCTGGTCTCGGCAAGGGCGCACTTTTGCTGCAAATGCAACACACAACCCTCACATTCATGTTTGAACTGATAAGTCAGGGGAACACAGACAATTTTTATTGTTATGAAAACATTTCAAATCTTCAAGAAGTATTTTTTCTGTCTCACTGTGCAGTTTTATTTTGGAAAATTGAGTTTAATAATTATACCAATTGATTTAAAATATGTATACACTTAGCACAGTAGAGTAGGTTAGAGCCAATCAGATTGTTCCTCATATGTCATTATGTATTATGTCCAGTTAAATTCCGATCCTCCAATCCCCAGGGTTGAGGGTGAAGCAGAAAGAACATCATGTTATTATGTTGATGGATCATGCTGAAAACCTGGAAAGTCTTATTTGGACCTTTAGCTGAATCAAGTGTGATACATAAGTATTGTTGCATCATAAATGAAAAGACATATGAAGTGGTTTACAAGGGTAACCCTGCAAATTTGCCATTTGGTTGTCAAATTAGTGCTTCCCAAATCCAGAGCAGTACTTAGCACCCAAGTAGATTTCAATATTACCTACACCTTTTGGAGAGTATTGATTGTAATGCAAGTGTTAAATGAGATGTGGAAACTTTAAAAATGTAATGTGATAAGTTTCAAAGGAGTAGGGCTTTCTAATGTCAACATTTCTGTCCTATATCCATGGCATAGATATTTGCATGTCTTGGAGTTCATTTGAGGTGATAGTATTTTTAGAATTGAAACATGAGCATTTAGACAGTTGGGGTAAAATAATTATAAAGAAAAAGGAAGATTCCATTTTAAAAACCAATATAACTTGTGACCTTCCAGAGTTAAGACAAGTCAAAACCTAAAGATGTATTCAGTATGATTTAGAAGGTAAAATTTCAAAAAAAAATATGATATAGTATAGGGAAAAATGTGTGTGTATATATATATATATAAATGTATACAAATACATACAATTTGATTTTGTTTCAGTTTAGTTTCATGGTCTCAGTAGTACTTATGTTTGAAGTTATTTTGAACTTATATACCTTATAGTTTATAATAACTTCCTTTTCCCCAATAATAAATATAATGTAGAATGCTTCAAAGTAGTACAATATGAAGAGATAATTGTTTCTAGAAACCAGAGAGGACTTTTTCCTAGTGTTTAGCTAATTATTCCCCAACTCTTCTCTGAGGTACTTCAAAGTAACAATCCAACATTACCTTCATTCAAACAAGTGGGTTCTCACTACACCCCCATCCTTGGCAAATAGCTGTCAGTGACATCAGTCTATTGTTTGCACTTTATTTTATTTCATTCTTAAATTTATAATGATATAAAAGTAGAAATGGCCACATTAGTTTGAATGCTTATAATTTTTAAGATTCATTTATGAAAGTAGAGCAATCTTTGACTATTGACAGAGCATAACTATGCAGTATAATAAAATATGCCAGTTGTCTATTAAAAGTAAATTAATAAATATGTAACAATAAGTAGAATCTCTTGGCCAGTTACAAATCAGGGCTCCTGTTGTTCCCTGATCCAGATCAGATCTGATCAGATCTGCTGTCTAGAACATGTGGGTCATAAGCAATGGGAATATATTAGCAGCCAGAGTCACTGATGCCATTCTTCTCAAAATACCTTCCTCAGACATAAACTCCAAGTATTGTCTTATATCTATGTTCACAGTTACTTCGAGATTTATTCTTCAGGATTCTGAACACCTATCCTAAGGAGTATCTGGGCACTTGAACATTAAAACTCATTGCTAAAAAACAGAATGACAGTTAAATAATATATATGTGTTCCCAAAATAAGAGTATATCAATATCTAGTATTACAAAATTAAGTGAGGAAGTTATAACTAAAAGTATGCAAACCTGTGATGATCTTTATTAACAGTCATGTATTAATGAGCACCATACCATGGTTCCCATTTGCTAAATCTCTTAGCTCATATGGTAATTTCCTGGCTCAACGTGACGTTAAGCTGAAGAATTTATGTACTAAAAATGAAGTCCTGAGTTCCTCCATTAGGCCATTGTTTAAGTATATAAATGCAATATTTTAAGTATTTTAGTAAAAGGGATAATGTTCAAAAGATCTCAGTACATATTGAGGATCAGAGCGGCTATGTCCTAACCTGTTCCTGCTCCTGCTTTGCTGTATGATTTCAGGTGGCTCTCTCAACTCTTCTGTGCTTTTACATCCATAAACAAAGCTTAATTAATGCTTGGGTATAACACATTGCAGCATCTCTGGATGAAAGGTGCAAGAAATAAAATGTACATCTTCCTCAGCTAAGTACAAATCTGCACTGCCGATTATGCCAAAATAATAATAAAAACCAAAGCACTACTCAGTTGGAATAGAAATCAGTTCCTAAAATGCTGTTTTGGGTAATATTTAACCTGAAGTACACAGTTTAAATAAAATAATTGAATTTTCAGTCATTGTGCTGAATACACAGCAATTATTAACCATTCTGAAGAGGAATATATAGAGCTTTATACTTTCCAAAATCCCTTCATTTACATCATCTCACCTCTATCACATATCTCAGCATCACATAAATTATCCCTTAAAATTTATCCATCTTGGCGGCTTAAATCACCTCCGTTGTTTCTTCAGCTTTTGAAACTGATTCTATAAGCCACAGTGAAAATCCGTGTCATAACTTTACAGGCTCAACTCATATACATGTTTATGGTGGGGATTTATTTCTAAGGAAATGTGTTTCCTGAACAGTTACGAAGGAAATCGAGTCCTTTGGCAGCCAACCACAGGGAGTGGGGACAATCTGTGGGGTCCTGCATGCCCTGCGTAACACTGTGAAGTGGGGCCAGGAAAGGCTTTGCTCCGCTGTCTGGACTTGATTATTATCCTTTAGGAAAATCGGTCATGCGGTTATAAAGCTGACAACTTGCTTAAGGAATCAAATATTCACATTTGCATTTCTTACCATAAAGATAGAACAATGGTTCCATCCAAAAAGACATCATCTGTGGCACCTGGGAGGGGAAATACCTCTTTAGTTCCCTTGTGATCTCTGTCATCAGTCCTGATGGGACAGCCAGAGATCCTCATGGAAACAAATGCCGACACGATATAACTGGTAAATTTAGGTATTACTCACTGTAGGGTTGCTTTTTGTCTGTCTTGATTTCTACAGTAAAGGAAACCTACTGACCTCTCACATCCCAAAGCAGCTCCCTGGAACTGCTCAGGTGTCTCAAAAGGAGAGATCATCCAGGAGACACAGAAATAACCCAATTCCTTGTCTTTCCTTTTCCCATATTTCCTCTCTTTTACTCAACTTGTTTTGCTTCCTTTTTTTTATCACAAGTGTACCTACATCATAATGATATTATGGGAATTAAATTGGTAAATGTGTATCACTTAGAATAGTTACTGGCAGATAATAAATGCCCGAAAATATTAGGTGGCTTTGTTATAAAATCTGTATTAGTTACCTAGGCCTACAACAAACAGAGTGACTTAAAACAACAAAAATGTATTGTCTCACAGTTCTGGAGCCTGGGAGTCTGAAATCAAAATGATGGTAGGGCCGTGCTCCCTCTCTAGTTGCTAGGGGAGAATCCTAGCTTGCCTTTGCTAGCTTCTGGCAGTTTGTAGCAATGCTTGTAATTCCAAAAGGCATGGAGTGGTGTAGATGCATTGTTCCCATCCTCTGTTTTTACATGGTGTCCCCACTATGTCACTGTCTTCAGATGGCAATCTTCTTGTAAGGACAGCAGAGATATTGGATTAAGGACCCACCCCACTTTCATATGACTTCAGTTTAACATTAATTACATCTGCAATGACCCTATTTCCCAATAAGTTTCATTCTGAGGCTCTGGGGATCAGTACTTTAGCAAATCTTTTGTAGGGGATATAATTCAACCTATAACAGTATTCCATGTTCACACGAACATTCCTACCTGCAAATGGTCCTAGGCTGAAATTGTCTTTTCCCCAAAGCAGCCTGGTCCCTGTCAGCCACTCTGCACCTCAGAGGATGGCCCTGCTCTCCATTTCATTGCTCACGTTGAAACTCAAATTTCATTATTCCTCCCTCTTTTGTGTCCCCTGATTCCTATCAATCATTAAGTCCTGTTGGAGATACTCATTTATATCTCTTCATTAGTTCTCATCTCTGCATGCCCACTGAGAAAGCCTTTCTCCTGAACTACTCAGGTTTCCTAAGTGATCATCCAGCTTTGCCCTTCTCAACAAGTCTCCAGGCTACATCTGATGATCACCGTAGAGATCAAATCAGATTATGTCAAGACCCTTCTTACAGTATTTACTGGCTTTTAATTACCCTCGAGATCAAGTGCCTGATGTATATCCATTTCTCTTTCTTTAATTTATATTTATTATTTATATTTATTTAATTGAATTTATTGGGGTTACATTGGTTAATAAAATTATATAGGTTTAAGGAGTGCACTTCTATAATACATCATCAGTGCATTGTATTGTGTGTTTACCACCCCAAGTCATGTCTCCTTCCATCACCATTTATCCCCTTTACCTTTTCCTCCCTCCCACACCCCCATTTCCCTCTGGTAAAGACCAAATTTGTATTTCTTTTTTCTTTTCTTTTCTGTTTCTTTTCCCTCAATCCATTTTAACACCTGGGATCCACTCACCATTCCCACTCTCTCTTTCCATCTTGTTGCTCCAAATCCTAGCCATGCTTTACTGCTTGGTATTCCTCTACTATTTGCTGCTTTCTCTTTCTTCCTGGCCTTCGTGTTCTTTCTATTCTTCCTGTTTCTCTAGCAAATTACTCCACAAATATGCTTAGACATCAAATCCTCACCCACATCTTTCCTAACTAATCTCCCTTAACACCTGTCAGGGCTGGATTGGATGCTACTCTTATGGGCTCCATAGTAGCCCATAGCTTTTACCTAAAATAGTACATTTCACATTGTATTATTTCTTCCCTTTATTTGTCTGCTTTGCACACTAACTGTACATTTCTGGAAGACAGAACCTGAAGATTATAACTCATTGTATTATTGTACCCCCATGATTAGAATGTTTATTCCTTCGTTGAACAAATACTTACCCAACACCTACTCTGTACCAATAACTGTATTGTTATATTTCAAGAATACAAATGAGCAAAACCAACATTCCCTCTGTCTACAAAACTTTATGTACTGTGAGTGCAAAATTAAATACGTACAGGGCAGGGCAAAAGTAGGTATAAGGTTGTGAATACTGGAAACAGTTTATTCTTGTATTATTATTCATTAATTATGGTATTATTTTCCATATGAACAACTGTAAACCTACTTTTGCTCCATCCTGTATTTAAAATGCAGTCTTATAAGTGTCTTGATAAGGATATTACAGATTTTTATGGCCTCAGAGAGTCAGGCATAAATCATTGAGGGATACTTTGAAGGTGACCTGAGTTGTCCCGGTAGAGTACCAAGTGTAGAATGCCAAGAAAGAAGAACAGCCTGTGTAGACACCCCAGTGGAAAGTGTAATAAAGGGAAAGAGGCAGGTAGCAGAGGGTAAAACAATTTCAAAAGCATCTCAATTTATGTTAAAATGTTTTAATGTATTTTGAGAAAATATTAAAGGGTACTCAATACTGGAGTGATTTGTAGATCTATTTTTCAGAAATTTCACTGGAGCATTTATGTAGAAAACTGATTCAATTGGGACAAATTTGCAGCTTGAACGCCACTGACTCTCCAGGTGGGAGGAAATGGAAGCCTGGCTTAGGATAGTGACAACATGATAGGGGATAAGTTAGCCCATCTAGATAAATAATGAAGAGGTAAGAAAAGAAAATTTGGTAACTGTGGTAGAAGGACTAAAGAATAATTGACAGATTTTCTGGACTGGTTGTATTTTGATGACATTCATAGAAATATATTACATTTCTATGAAAACATTCAAAAGAATATTATATAAAATATAGAATAGGGACCTGTGGAGAAATAATGATGCAATTCTAAATGTGAGGTAGGTATCCATGCAGTGTCTAGTAGAATGTATGCAGGAGGATGTACATGGGCGGGAACATGTATATGGACCTATTGCTCAAGGAAAAATTCTTGACGGAAGATACTGATGTGTCATCTTATTCACACTGCTCTACATGTTCTCATCACTGACTGCCTATTAAAACCACCAAGGGATCAGTTAAAACAACAGCAACAAAATTATCCCTGGTCCTCATTGCTAAGATTCTGATTTAACTGGTTTCAGGCATTAGTATTTCATAAAAGGTTCCCATGGAGTTCCAAAATAGAGCCTGAGTTTAAAGCTACTGCTCTATGGTTAAAGAAAAAATTCAATATCTTTACCATAAGTCAAAAAACAGACCCTACACAATTTGATGCAAGTCATCTTCTTTTCAGCCTCTTCTTTTGCCACCTCACACATCCGGTACATCCTCTATGTCAGAAACCCTGGTCCTTCTTCCACTAATAAGCCAAGGAGGGACACCATTCCTTGCTTTTATTGTGTCCCTTCCCCTGCCCAAACCCCCTTCCTGGACTTCTGCTCGATTTCTACCCACTGTTCAAGGGCCAATTCATATATTACTTTCCCCACTGAAGGTTTACCCCACCCCCATGTGGATGTAGAATTCATCTCCCTCCACTTATCACATCATATCATAATTATTTGATTGCATTTTAACTGGATCATTAAAAAGACAGTATTGTGCATTCTTAGAAATGTCAATGAAAGAAGAAAAATGAAGAGCATAATTACAAGGTTGTTTTCTTCACTTAAAAAAAAGGCAACTTTCATTTGCATAGCATTTTCATAGACATTTTATTTAATCCCCCAGCAACCTTGTGGATTAGGCAGGGAAGGCATTATTTCTCCTATCCATATTAGTGATTCTCTAGTCTACATTTCCAAAATATTATTTTTAAAAGATCTCCTTAAATAGCTTTGCCTTTATTGTTCCACTTATAAGATCTAAGTGCTTGCTAAGAAATTGTATTTAAACAGCTTGTAAAGGACTTTTTAAACTGAAACTTGAAATCGTTTAGAACCCATGCTGGATCTCTCTTGCTTGTGTCTATAAGTTTACTCTCAGTATTGATCCTCTGTGCTCTCTGAAGGGATTGTCCCCCTCCATTGACCACATCAGGGACCACCCTTGCCCATTGGCTTAGACATGTAAGAGCACAGAGAGGTGGAGTAGTGTAGGGTTGCCAAGGGTGACTGCATACCTCAACTAAAGGTCATTGGTCCTCTTCAAGGCAGCACTCACCCTGCAACCCTCTCTGTAACTACCCCTACCCCTGGCCCCTGAGGCCATGGTTGATATTTGAAAAGTATACAAGTGACTATACTGGGACACTATATTATGTCTTGTAGTTCCTCTAAGCCCCAGACTTGCTTTTCTATACAGTACCTTTATTAAAAGTTCTTTAAATTATCTTGCTTTGAATGTGCCATTTGCTACCTGCTGGTGGGAACTTGATTGATATTAGCTCCAAATTGATACTGGTTTAAGTCAATGGTTTTTCAGGTAGAAGATATGATTTTCTATTTTAGAAGGATGTATGATTTTAATATAGCATACACATTTGCTAATCTTTAATATTCTAAATTATGATGGCTTTTGGTAAAAAGTGACATTGAATAGTCACTGGATAGTTTCATGGAATAAATTTTAGATGATAAATAAAACCCTTTGACATAATGGTTCTACATGTGGTTATTAAACACTGTCTTGGTTTCAGTGGGAATAAACCTTTAGATACATTATCTTCCATTATAACAAGTTTTATGATATTTTAAAAGATTTTATCTTTTAATGGCTGGATCCTACTTAGCCAATTTTAAAAGAGTAAATATCAATTGATACTAAAAATGTTATTGCTTTTTCATAAAAATTCTTTCTTACTTTAGATACACTAAACCCATTCTAAGAAAATATTTATATCATACTAGAAAAAGTTCACTTATTCTTTCACTGTGTCAATAAATCTTTAACTGAGCCAGGTGCCATGTTTGGCGTGAAAATACAGGTGTCAACTAAAATAAACACAGCCCCTGACCTCCTAGACGAGAGTATGAAGATTATATATTGTGCTGAATCCTTAAGGGACATCAGAATGCTTTGCTGACAAACAAATATGATATACGTGTGTACAGTAAATGAGGGCTTCTCAAGGGATAGTCAAAATGTATCAAATATAAGTGACCTAATAGATGATTTCTTCAACCTATACCTATAGTGCCTCCTGTTATATTTAGAGAATGGAAACTTATTTAAATAATTGAGTCCATTTATGAATATCAGAACAAAGTTAACAATTATGACTAAAACATATAGCAGAGTGGTTAAGAGTGTAGGCTTTGGAATTAGGTGTATCTGATTTCAAATCATGCCTCTAGCTCTGTGACCATAACCAGATAGTCAGTCTACATTTCAAAACAATTTTCCTCTCCATAATAGGGGGATACTAATATACTGTTCTCCAGGATATTTGGAGTACTCTATATGAGTTCATGCATATGCAATACTTAGTCTAGAGATTAAATGCAAAATAAATACTACCAATTATTATTATTATTAATAGAACTAAGAAAAGAATTTAATATGAACTTAGTAATAACTGAAGGAAATCCACATACTAAACAAATTTATGCACCAACAAGATCAATTATAAGCATTTCAGCTTCATTTGAATGACAAAAAAATTAACAATATTAAATATATATTATCCCTATACACCTTTGCATATATAACAGGCATTTTAAGAGCCCTTTTAAGGCGAAAAGATTAGCCAAATCACATATGTGCATAAGCCATAGACAGAGGAAACAGTGTGGTTTTGGCCAGAGGAAAGGGAGGGCCAGGGCCAGGTGGAGGTGGGCGGAGGTGGGCAAAGGTGAGGGGTGGAAATGGGGACATCTGTAATAGTGAAAATAAAAATAAAATTAAAAAGGATTGGTAATGTAAGCAACTTTTAATTTAAGAAGAGATAAAATCATCTCAATCAACCTCTCCTTCATCAACTTGCCTGATTAACCACGGCTCTCCAGTTCCTGTGTGAGAAGTAGCGATTATCGCCCACAACATGCTGAACGCCTGTGCTAACAGGGTACCAGCTGGGCTGAACCCAACAGTTGAGTTGAAAGCTGAAGATGTTACGTTTGTCCCCAAACCTGTTTGTTCACAGTTCATACTAATATAATTATATGATTTTATATGTTAAACTAATAAAATCTGAATGCAGAGAGAGCGAGTTCTATTAAAACACTCTGAAGATATTGGACTCTGTTAATCAGAGCTCTTTAGAAAAACACAACTGTCAGCCTATATGTAAGTGAAAAAAATAGCTTGAAAAATAGTAAAACTCTGGGATTCTGCATGTAGGTTGATGTACAAGTTCTTAGTTCAATTTTAAAAAAACTTGAAAATTGTTTGCCATATGGGTATGAGTTTTGTAAAGAGGACTATGTAGATCTCCAATCAGAGACCTGTATTAAAAGAAAACTCCTGATCATTGCACTGAAGATGAGCAAGCAAATTTAAATGTACATTTTTAAGTTTGAACCAATGTTTGATATTTTCTGTATCTTTGAAAAAATTTCTCTTTTTAACTCATTTCTTTTCAAACAAGTTCTCAAATATTACTCCCAATTTTACTGGAACAAAAAAATGTCCACTGTACTATGTGTTTGATACTTATTACATTCTACTTTATATACCATTTGTCCACCAGATCTATTCCCTTCTTGGCATACAGCTGTACCATACTGGGTCTGGCAGCAGTAATGCCTGCTTGAGTTGTTAGGGTAATAATATGAGTATAATAATTTAGTTTTAATTTGAACATTTCATCTAAAATGTCATATGGTATACTTGAGTGTTATATTGCTATGCTACAGAATTACATGCTTATGATTTTATAATAAAAGAGTTTGTAATAAAAAGGCGGTGTTATTTGTGCTGGACCCTGTATTTTTCAAAGCTCCCATGCTCTTTGTTGTTGTCACAAGATCAGATCATGTCGAGGCTTTTAAGATCAAGAATGCCTTCTCAGGCTCCTTCCCTACCTTCAGCTAGACACACGTGACAATGAGACCAGTAAGTCGTGAAATCACAAGATGGAAGAACCTGAACTATCACATGAAGGAAAACCACCCACTAACCTGATATACTTTTATTTGTTCTATTTATTTGTTAAGCAAATTTATGGAGGACCCACTATGTGACATATACTTGGCAAGGTTTTGGGAATATATTAGTAACCAAAATAGACAAAATACATACAATCAGGGAGCCAGCAGTATAGGCCTGCAGAGGCCATATGGCCATAAACTCCCATTCCCCTCATGGTGTGGCTAAGCTTTGCGTGAGTTCCTAGAGCATTGCTTTTCAAACGTCTGTCCCTGGTCATAACCACTAGTCATTGCATATATAATGCAATATGCCCCTATAAAAGTTTATGGAAAATACTTTGTTTAGCTTTAATTTGTATTATGTACAATATTATTGTCTGTTCTATTCTAGTCTCATTCATTCTAACCTCATTAGTCTATTTCACTTTTTGGATGGTGGTGTTTTCACTCCCCACTAATAAACCATAGTTCAAAAAGTACTGTTTATCAGAGCTATCTTTCATGGCTTCAGGTTATGGATTTTCCCTCATGCTTCCATACTGCCTGTCTTACTGAACATTTTCTTCCCTTCCAAAGCTTCCTCCCTGGTGTGAACAAATTTCTACTCCGTGTGATTGTTTTAATATCCCAATCCATTCTTAAGAAGGATAGAAATTTCTTTTAGCTACTTTCTGAATATAGTGTTTCATAATATTTCTTAACAAAATATACAAAGTCTTATTTTTAACAAGCTTTTACTGAAGGCTTGAGGATAAAGTAAGGAAGGTACAATTATTAGGAATGGTAATCTGGTGAAGTATTTAGGATGCAATAATATTGTGTCTTGGATTTTTTCTATACTCATCTTGGGACAGAAGGGATGGCTGGGGTGTAGATGAAACAATAGTGGCCACTAAATGAAAATAGTGATACTGAGTGGCAGGTGTGATTTGACTTCATCATACTATTCTCTGGTTTTGTGTGTGTGCTTGCAATGGTTCATAATGAAGGGGTTTTTTCAAAACATGGAGATAGAAAGAAAAGGAAAAAGGGAGGGAGGGAAGGGGGCAGGGAGAGAGGGAAAGACAACCAGAGAAAGAATTGAAGAATGATACAGAAAGAAAGAAAGGAAGAAAGGGAGAAAGAAAGA
>CM052541.1:58868405-58909958 GCA_028533065.1 Trachops cirrhosus
AGAAAGAAAGAAAGAAAGAAAGAAAGAAAGAAAGAAAGAAAGAAAGAAAGAAA
The DNA here is from genome assembly GCA_028533065.1 of Trachops cirrhosus. Taxonomy (NCBI): domain Eukaryota; kingdom Metazoa; phylum Chordata; class Mammalia; order Chiroptera; family Phyllostomidae; genus Trachops; species Trachops cirrhosus. Next base: position 58,868,459 of record CM052541.1, read on the forward strand.
GAAAGAAAGAAAGAAGAGAAAGAAAGAAAGAAAGAAAGAAAGAAAGAAAGAAAGAAAGAAAGAAAGAAAGAAAGAAAGAAAAGAAAGAAAAGAAAGAAAGGAAAGAAAGGAAAAGGAAAGAAAGGAAAGAAAGGAAAGAAAGGAAAGAAAAGAAAGAAAAGAAAAGAAAAGAAAAGAAAGAAAAGAAAGGAGGGAGGGAGGGAAGGTAATAATCACTAATAATCCATTTCCCAAGAGTGGTTTTAGAATATGCAAAATGGATCTGTGTTAATTTTGTAATGGGAGAAACATGAAAATTTATGAATAATAGGACAGATTATTATTGTTCAGCAAATGTTCAGATTCTTTCCTACTTCTCACCTCTTTGGGGCAGTATTAAGTCTCCATACCATTGCTTTTGGATTTAGCCTTGCTGCTTGTTTGGGCCAATAAGACATTAGCTAACATGACCTGAACAGAAGCTAAGCATGTGCTTGCACATTTAGGCTTGCTTTCTTGTGCTCCACCTTTTATCATGAGAAAAATATACTTCAGGTACTACTGGTTACTGGTTCCAAGAAGATGAGAGACCCATGAAACAGACTTAAACCCAGTCCAGAGCTTTCAGTCAAACTCATCTGAAACCAGTCATGATCAGCTGCACTCAAGCCAACATGCAAATAAATGAGTGAAAAATGTTGTATATTTTTGAAGCCACTGGGTTTTGGGGAGATGTGTTACATGGAATTATGGAAACTCATAATTTAAATATATCCCATCCTGGCCCTTAACTTTCCTCTCAGTACTCCAACATCTATGTTTCTGAACCTTGCAGTACCCTGGCAGCATTATTCCTTGACCGCCATTCTAATTAAATGGAGGCTGCTTACTTCAGCTTGGACTTGGAGTCAGATACATAAGAATTTTAACTTCAGCTTGGTCAATTTTCTAGTTGTAGTTCCTTCTAAAATGACCTATTCTTGAATTTTAGTTTCCTGATTTATAAAACAGGAAGGTTTATACTTAATTCATACATTACTGTGAGGATTAAATAAAATGCACAGTCAACAGATACTTGTTGTATCTCTAAACTATGCTATATGTCACATGAGGTTTTGAGGTTTTGCATAGAAAGAAGTCTATTCTCATGCAGTGAGAAGGCTAGCAAAGGATTCATACATGAACCCAGTTCTAATAACTAATTAAAAGAGATGTACATTCATCCCCATGAGTCTAGCAAAAAAGTCAGGTTTGAAATTTTGTGCAAAAATGGAATGAATGGCTGACCAGCTCACATCAGACCACATCAGATTGAATCAGACTTACTGGAGCAGCATCCATTGGAGAAAACTTGGAAATTTGTTAGCAGCAGGTATATGGGCCCCACTTCCCATTCATTCTATGGCAGCATATATATAAATGAAGTCTGGCTAGACATCAGACTCCAGGGGAAAGGCAAATTCTTGTGGAGCTGTTAAGCTGCATGATTAAGGAGGAACCACTTCCTCTAATGATTTGATCAGAAGGGTGTATGATCATGAATATGACTCAGGCCTTACCCTGCAAAGTGGATATTTTTATTGGAAAACACAAGCTCCTCTTTCATTGTGATTAAGTTGTTAGAGTTCAAGGCATATAATTGCTGTTAATGAAGCAAGCTAGAGGAAGAATTCTCCACATTAATATTCATGGCTGGGGCTGGGATCCAAGCCATGGAGTTGACCAAGTTTGACTGCCTTAGCCTTGCTGGGTCGCATGGAGCTTTGCAGGAGGCCTCCCTACCTGACAGCCTACAGGGCATCAGTCCTGTACAGGTTATCCCTTACCTCTTAGTCTGTGCCTCTGATCCTGAAGGGTGACCGCTAAGCATCAAGCTACTCTGTCAGCAACACTCTGCACTTCAACCTATAATGTTTAAGGAACTGGTCCCTGATACTCCCATAAAAAACACTGGAGGACAGTGAGGAGCTTCAGGGGACCGCATCCAGTTTACAAATCATGTACATTAAAGCATATTGCAGAGGAGCATTGGTAACGTTAGCCTAGAAAGTGTAATACATATTGTTCAGGCGATGAAGTTTAACAAGGTTGGTATTTGGGCTACTGTACTGAAGTCTAAAAATTTCTAACTGGGACCTATAATATTTCTCCAAAGTCCTATCCAATGACTGAGAATCTTTTGTTTTCAGAATCAAGGACTTATATACTACCTGGTTTGCTCAGCCTTAACTGCTATGATCCATATCTGAAAATCAGAACTTATCTGCTGCCTCAATGGGGAGCAATCCCCTTACATCACAGGAGTTGAATTCTCAGACTTTCCTTGCGGACTTTAGTCTACAAGCCAGTTCTCACTCACTGATTATATTTCTGTCTGCTTCTGGCTCACAGAGATGTTCACCTTGTTCTCATATTTGACTATTTCTCTTCTGAAATATTTTATTGATCACTGCTTTATGTTTGGAGGGTTGTATGTCAGGAGCTGTGTTTGCTGTCACACATATTTTATGTGTGAACTCACAAGCCTCTTGCATTGAAATCTTATATTCATTATTATGCTCAAGCCAAACCCTGGCCCTCATTATTTCCCATGTGTACTTATTTGCCCATCTCTGTGCCCTTCTCTTCACTTTTCCAAATGATCCTTCCCCGTTTTATCATTCTGTTAAAATCCTGTTGATTTTTCCTCCTCAATTTACAAGTCACTTCTTTCAGAAAGCATTGAAGCAATGATCCTACCTCTGAGATACATTCTTTCTCTGTGTCTTTAAGAATGCTTTCAGTATTCTTTCAACAAAGTTTTAGTGGCCTATATTGTGGCAGCACCCATACTTGGTTCTACATCTAGTAGAGAAGTAAGTCATCATTTGATCTGTTGTATATTGTACCTATTTTATGCACGTGATTCATTTTCCCCATTGAATTAAAAGTTCCTTGAAGCCAAAATGTCTACCTCATTTATCCCTTTTTCTCCAATGGCCTATTGTACCAAACTGATACTCACTGAATGGAGACAAATTGAATAAAGGGATAAATTCATGAATAATCAGATGGGAAATTTATTTCTCATCTACTTATTTAGATAAGATCTTTAGATCTTTCTTTCCCCTATTGCGCTGGAATATTTATTTCATCTTTGCCTCTATGTAAAATGCTCCAAAGAATCATTTAAGACTTTGTTACTATTTTTCATTTGCTAATTAGATTTTCCCAAATCTAATGAAGTAAATTTCAGTGTCTTTCTTCTAGATTCTCATATTTCGTACTTTAATATTTTCCATACAATTTTCCTCTCATTACTCTAGTCAAGGGATTAAGTGGAAGAGCAGTTGTTAGTTTTAAACAATACTTGTTTAAACCCAAATATATAGGGTTTTTGATAAGACCTATTCCTTTTAAGATGTCTAGGTACACTTTATTTCTCTTGCTAGTCATATTAGTTTTTAGGAAAAACTATTTTACATTGTAATGTTTTTTATTTCATTCTATCTGCAGATCTCAAAAGTTACACACATAAGGCAATATTAAGAATTCCCAGAAATTCAAGACTCAGATTAAGACTACTGATTAAATACTTTTTAGAGAAGAGGGGTTTTATAGGGTGAGGAGAATATGTGGGTAAGATAATTGAATGTACTTATCTTTATAACACACTATTTCCAACCTCATTGACTTTTCTCCTTGCAGCTTCCCTGACACCAAAGCACTTACCATTTGTTCAGTGAAAATTTAATAAAAGGAGAAAACTGCTATGTTATTTTCCCAAATGTTTACTGTGTGCATTTCTCATTTGCCAATGTTGTGATTGGCAGCTTTACATAACTGTAGATTTTAATTTTATATAATATTTGATGAGAAGTATATTTTAGAAGTCATATTTAAAAAATGAACGCAGAGCCCTTATGTGTTTTTCTAAAGAAGCTTTTGTTTCCCCAAGTTTAATTTGATAGTCCTGAGACACAGTGAGGAGAATATGCATTAACAGATCACAATCACTTTTGCTATTTGTAGAAATAAATAAATTTCAAACCCTTTTAAACACTACTTATATGGAAATAATATAGTTCATATTTGTTACATTTTTATAAATTTCCTAAAATCTCCTGATTGTCTTTCCCTTTTGATGTTTTTTATTTTGTGGGTCTATTGAATATGGTTTGACTAGACAGAGTTTAGTGCAATGGGGGCAATGGTGATAAAATAAATAAGAAATTTCATTATTAACTCTTTATTATTATCTTTAAGACTTTCTGTTCTATGTCCTCAAGGTCCTAACTACTCCAACATGTGGTCCATGGGGCAGAGGATGACATAACTGGGCAACTTTTTACAAATGCAGAATCTCAGACCCACCACAGGTCCCCAAATAAGAATCTGCCTTTTAACAGAAACTTCAGAAAATACATATGCCTTTCAAATTTTCAGAAGCACTACTGCATGGAAATCAGTTATATATTTTAAGACCATTCCCACACACTCTTTTATAGGTCGATTTTAAATGCTTCTGATGCCCTCTAGTTAGTTCCCCATGACATGAAGTTCATATGCTCTGTTCTTTTAATGCCAGAGAAGGGAGTTTTTGTGAGTAAAGTGGAAGAGTATGCTGAATTTCTAACTAATGTAAAGCTATCATTTTTTGCAGCACTGCTTCTTTAACTCTTTGGATGAAAAAATTTCCAAATTGTGTTACACATTTCCTAATCTCTGAAAACAGTGTGGACCTTAAGCATAATTTAAACTTTTCTTAATAAATACCAGTTGTGATCATGAACTTCAACAATAACACTGCTGGAAACAAAAATGAGCTTAAAAGTTAGTGTGTTATTCAGGTATAATCAATCTTGTATGACTTTCCACAGACTGCTACATTGTTTTAACTCATTTCTTCCTTAATTAAATGCTTTCACCTTTCTATGTTGTCTGTCATGTCACTTTCTCATTAACTTTCACCACTATTAGTGGGGTACCATCTTCTCACTCCTGTCACTATTTTTGCAATAGTATTCTTCTCACAGTTCTTTGCCTTATTGAGGTAGGGTTTTTTTTTTCTTCTTTTGTTTTATTTTGATTTTGGTTTTGTCTAGCATTTTTTCCTTCCTTGTGTTTGTTTTTTCTTTTCCTGCTATATTTTTATCACATCTGATGATTTTAGTCTTTTCAGTTGCAACATTTAAGCCATCCACATTCAAATGATACATTTAGGTTTAAGTTTACCATCTATCTATGTGCTCTCCATTGAACCCTACTTTTTATGCTACTTTTATGCTACTTTTTCTTTCTTTTCTTGCCCTCTTTTGTAATAAAATTGCTTTATTATTCTTTTTCCCCTTAAATGGATTGTTTTAAAATGTTAATATTATTTTAATGATTACCTTAGATTTAACATGTATCTTAGATTTATGGCCTAATAAAATTAATTAAAATTTTAATTTTTAATTTTAGTCATAAAATTAATACTTTTCCCACTTTCTCAATGTTTAAAAATTTTAGAATACTTTAATTCCATTTACTTTTCTTAATTTTATGTTATTTTCATGCATTTAATTCTACATATATTTGTTTCTCAGACACGCTGTTGTGTACATTGTTATACTTGTACATTGTTATTATATTGTTATGTCCTGTCAAATTCCATTTATATCTCTCCACATATTTACTCTTTTGCTGTTTTCCATTTCTTAGGGGCAATTTTATGTTTTTGCTAGATAGATATTTCTAGATCAATGGTTATTTTCTCTCAGCTGTATGATGCCATTCCATTGTCTTTTGCTCCCATCATTTCTGTTGATTAGTCAGCTGTCCATTTTATTGCTGATCTGTTGAAGGTAATACGTCTTCTCTCGCTGCTTTTAACGTATTCTTTTTCTCTTTGGTTTTCAGCTATCTTACTCTATGTCTCTAAATGTCTTTTTTCTTATATGTGACTGTCTTGGGCTTAAAGAATTTCTTCAATCTGTGGTTGATATATTTTGTCAATTATGGAAAAATCTTAGTATTATCTCCAAATATTGCTTCTTCTCTATTCTTTAGTTCCAATATTTCTGGGACTTCAATGACACACATGCAGAACATTTTCATTTTGTCACATAAGTTAAGAAGTTGCAGAGGGAATAGGGAATGTTTGCACTTTGATGGGTTAAAGTTGTCTGCAGTCAAACTATGCTGCTTCAAAGGAAAGTTAGGAAAATTATACAATTCAGAGATCATTAGTTTAAGAGCATTTTTGAGTAGCTAAGACAATGAAATTAAAGGAAGTAATGTGAGAAAACAGAACCTGAGAAAAATGAGATGACATTTGTGTCATCTAGCTACTTTTACCCAGTAATTTTGGATTACACAATAGTTGTAGTAAAAGGCTGAGAATCCAGAGTAAAAATTTTCCCATGTTTGCACATTTTATAGGTTTCTAAATTAAATAAAAGTTAATTTTTTAGGAGCATGGTCAAATTTAAGTCTTCTTACCCACTATAGTACATAATGTAGTACAAATAACATTGGCTTTAAATTTAAATAAATCAACATTTGAATCCTATCTCCACTACTAAATGTATGACCTGAAGTACATTAAATATTCTCTTTGAAAATGTTTATATGTACAGTATTTAAAAGGGGAATAATAACAGTACTAAACATTTTGGATTGTGGTGATAATTAGCAATAACTGAAATAAATGTATTTGGCACAAAGTAGGCATTTCAAATGGTAATTATTCTTAGAGAGGAATGCCTAAATTATTATTGTTAACCTTTACATGATTGATGAATTAGTGCTAGGTGCTTAAAAATAATACCCTTCATTGTGCTGAATCATAAATCTCTCATTGAAACTCTGTAGTAATGAATTCAGTGTGAACTAACAGCTGGGAGTCATATAATCTTTTCTCTACATAGCCAAATTTGTCATCTCTCTGGCCTCTTACCTTTAGATATGGGTGTGATTCTGTAGAAATGCAAGTGCCTGGAACTGTATTTGCCCCCATTTCACCTTACCTGCTTTCTTGGTCATTAACTCATGCTAACTCTGCTTTAACTCATGCTAAAGACTCTAAAACAGAGAACTTTATCAGAACAGAATACGTTTGTTTCCATAGGCCCATGCTGGCTATAATTTGTAATGTTTGCAATGTGGACTTTTTTTAACATTTTTAAGCACTTAACTATGTACCATACACTAGTCTAAGTACTTTACATATAATAATTTATTTAATCTTCATAACAGTGTTGAAAAGTAGGTGCTATTGATATCCTTATTTTGTAGATAAAGAAATTAAAGTAGATATTTAAAATAATTTTTTGGCATTTCACAGTTGTGAAGTGGTAGAGCCAGAAAAACAACCCTGGTGGTCTAGTTCTTAATCATTATATAATAATGCCTCTCACAATTACTGCTAAGGGTAGGAAAAGGAATGTGTGTAGGTTTTGTTATAACTAAATTTGGGAAATTCATTGTGCTGTTAAGTATATTGAATTTAAAATTCTTTGGGGAAATTCATGCTATTCTTTAAAAACTATATGGCAACTAATCTCAATATCTGATAAGTACCACTACCTCCAAGTACACATAAAAATATCCACTGGAGAGTTTTCTTCATAATTTAATATTTTCAAATGCTCATAGAATATCAGATCCTCATTTGGTATTCTATTTCTAATATGAAATGTTTGCCTGGATCTATTCCTTCAATAGTAAATAAAGAAAATGGGTTGTTATTATAAGATGGTAGCTCCTTAAAATTATGCAATTCTAATTCACTCACTTATTCACACTAAATCATAATATTGGTATGCCCATCGCATTTCTGCTATGTCCATCATTTATTTAATTGAAAAAATCTCACAGACATGTGTAAAATGGTGTCACAGTACAGAGGGCAGACTGATGGTTGCCAGAGGGGAGGGGAGTTGGGGAGCTGGGTGGAAAAGGTAGAAGGATTAAGAAGTACAAATTGGTAGTCACAAAGTAGTCATGGGGATAGTCATGTTGTAGTTTACTGCAGCACAGAGCATACAGTCAATACTATTATAATAACTAATATGGTGCCAGGTGGGTACTGGAAATATTGGGGATCACTTTGTAAAGTCTATGATTGTCTAACCACTATGCTATACATCTGGAACTAATAAAAAACACTGTTGAATGCCAACTATAATTTAAAAAACACTTTTAAAACAAACAAAGATATGGCAAAATAAAAATTCTATAAAATAAGGCCCTAGCCATGTAAAATAGCAAATCTGAAGTTGTCAGCCAGTGTTCTGGATGTGTGAGTAGGATAGACAGTCTATTTATTCATTATGCATTTCCAACCCCATCATTTTTCACATTAACCTTCAATGGAAGAGTCATCAGATCACAGGTAAAACCAACTTGACATCAAGAGTAACTCACAGTTTTAAGTGTTCTTAGAATATAAAGGTTCAGAACACAAATGCCACTTATCAATGGCCTTTACCAAACTCTAGCTATTAGATGTGTTATGTACGAATAATCACATCTTTTGACAAGGGTATAAATGAAATTCATGAATCAATCTGTATTATATTTGTAGCATTCTATGTTAACTAAACGTGTTCTTTTCACAAACTCTCTCTTCTGTCACTTGCACATTTGGGCAGCAGCCATTACCATAAGCTGGTTTCAGGAAACTCAAATATGTGAAATGTAAAGAATAAAAAAATCTGGCCACTTTTTCCAAGCTCAGGTTTTAAGCACATAAACTTAATCGTGGTGTTCTTTGGGTTCTCCTCCTTCTGCCAGTCACAATTTCTAATTAGCTTTCCCAATGGAGAAAGAAGATGAATTATATTTTAATATCTAGAGACTAAAATTAGTTTATATTTTAGCAAGTTAGCACTTCTTAGCAGTTGATTTACTCTAGAAGCTGCAAAATCTGTGAGCTTGCAATTAATCATATGTTGGTCATTTTCTTTCAAAAATGTTCAGTTTGGCTGTCTGTATCATAATAGGAGAAAACATGTAATTTATGCAGTTTAGAAATTATAGCTCTGTGTTTAACTATGTCATAATATATTTTCTCACCCGCTCATTGTTCTTAACACTATAAAAGAATGTCATTTCACTGGGATTTATTTCAGCAAAACCTTTAAAGTGAGATCCCTAGCAAAACAGTAACCTCTTGGAGTTGTGCTTTATTTTTCTTTAAATGGGTGTTTTTAGGATTTGTTGTGACCACTCTTGATTTTGTGGCAACTTTTAAAAATACATTTTAAACAGGGAAGCACATTCTTGGCTTTATTCTTGCAATAAGAATGCTTTCTTTATCTTTGTAAAATTGTCTTTAATATTCTCATGTGCATAACACATGTAAAAGTATTCTGTTAATATGCACAGAACACACAAACTACTCCCTGGTGGCAATGTGATAATTTAAAGACACTATAAATTCAAAGCAATAGATATCTTTTAATTCACTGAATTAAAAAAATAGACACTTATTTGAAAATCAAAAACACTACATATTTTAAGCAGTTTCCCCAACTAACCTCTGCCAGAAAATTAACCCAAAAACTGTTTGACATCCTTGAATAGTATATCGCAATTCTGCCAGCATACTGATCACTCACTATGCTCTGAAACAAATCAATTAGCCTGCCAATTGTGTTCATTAGAATTCATTCATATCTCTATAAAAAGTTAATTAAAAGTTAAAGTGAGGAGGAAATCATGTCTAACATTCTTATTAAATCCAAATTACCAAAGTAATTTCACATCTAAGTAAACAATAATTACTAAAACTCTTCTTCCAATAGGTGTAGTATCCCTGAAAATCAGATAAAGGAGATGGGAACCTACAACTCTTTGGTAAAGATTTCCAAACTAAGGTAATTATTTTAATATTACTATCATTATTATTATTATAATTATTGTATTTTCTTGTGCATCTCCCTTGACTCTGATAAAGGTGTCTCTTTTTGGTTAAATCCCTGAATTTTATTAGCATGTGTGAATGCTGAAACTAGCATAGTACCGCATTGTTCAAGACACTCAGCTTAATAGAACGTTTTAAAATGAATGACAGTACAGAATAACCAGTGGAACATGGCGCTGTAAACCAAATGAAATTATCTTGATATAAGGACCACAGCATGTAAAAACCAGCTGCCAAAACAGAAACAAGTCGACAAAGCCACAGCTTTCTTTTTCCTAAAAGAGACTCTATTCTTAACATAATATCTAAATGCCTCTGGTAGAGCTGTTAAAAGGAAAACGTGTTTGAATGTGAAATGTTCTGATTATAATATGAAGCTCCCTCCCTGCCTTTCTATCACTTCCATGTTGGGTAAGGTATCAGTTCCTTTTGTTTCCAGAGGTCCAAAATGAGAGCCAATGTGAGGGTGGAAGAATCTTCCTGACAAGCCACAGAAAGCTTTAGACTAATTTCATATTCAGTTCTTGGCACTGAGGTCTGGGTGGAGGTGGGCAGGTCCACCCTGCCTTTCAGTCTCATTAATCATTTGGCTTTCCCTGGCTGCTCGCAGCATCTTCTGGAGGAACCCTTCTCTTTATTCATTCAGACAACCCTTTGGATTAAACAGAGCCAGCTAAATGTCAAAGCAAATCTGAGTCTTGATGCAGATAATCATTTCAATAATATTTCTCCATTTGTGCCCAAACACCAGGGGAATAAAGCTTTTCTGCTGTCAGGTACTGTAAGACTGCAGTTGGTGTAAATGCTTGACACTGAGCCAGATGGCTTAGCCGTGCCTCAAACATATGTTCAACAAGCAGGCTTGCACACATTGGAATTTTATTATTTTGAACTGGTGAGACTTGCATATTTATTTACTTGACCCCCTTTGGTGTCACTTTGGTATTAAAACAATCAGTTATAAAGCTTCTCCAAGCAATAGGGTAGGGCTAGTTTATAAACTACTTGTCAGTTTCATATCACCACCTGCAGTGAAGTATTCCTCATCTCATGGCCTCTTCTTGATAATTTAAAGAGAAAAGGTGGCAAGGTGCATGTGGCTGAGGGAGGAAGGAAATGGGAATTGAAGGAGAGAATGCTGGTCTACCCCAAAGATAAAGATGAATGTGCCCTTTCTAACCAACTCTTTATATGACCTGGGGACAAGTAATTTTCTCATGCATTACCATGTATATTTTACTCAGAAAATCTTATCTAAGCTTTAAGGAAATCAACCATTAAAATATACAGTTATACAAACCCTTTAAAATATCACAGGTCAATCTATATATGCACATATTCTACACTCACTGTGTATGTGTGTGTGTGTACATATGTTTATGTATATAATAAAAATGAGAAGCCATGCTATTGGTTTTGCCAAAGAGGAGTTTTCAGTCCCTACAAATATTTATAATTCTACTAACATAGTCTTCAAAATAAAATTTAAATGGTTTACTACTTAGTGGAAAATCTATTTATAGAGCACTTAATTTTATATTATTTAATAGGTTCAAATTCAGCATTAGAAAAGATCAGAGAATGGGTATCGAAAACTATGATTATTGCAAGTGAAATACATAGGTTTCTGTGTACAGAGTCTATACATGGAAGTAAATTTCTATCTATAATGATATGGTGTCTTAAGGATTTTAGAGTTCATAAATTCTAACATGTTGATTTAATCAAAGGAAAATTCAGGCTTAGAGAAATTTACTGATATCCTAAATCATACAGCAAGTTATCGTGCATCACAACAACTCAAGGCATATGTCTCCCACACGTGACCTCTTTTGTTTTCTATGTTTATACATTTGCCCTACTACCAAAGTAAACTTTTGCTGAACAATTGGCTGTATCACCAGTGTCCTTCTTGAAGACATAAATCTACCTGAGATCAAAATTCACCTAGGACAGGGGTTCTCAACACTATCAGATCCAATATACCTCATTTTATAACAAATACACTGTAATGCTGCAATTTTCCTGAACTGAAATTCATAGGTAATGGAACTTACTGCTTACATACAAAACTTTTAGACATCAAATCAATGACTTAATTATAATAAAAAAATAAATGAAAGGAAATAGTAATTGACAAAATATGTAGGTATGTGCCAGTGCATGTTTTGTGTGTTAAACACTTGGAAACAACTGTTTTAGATAATATAGAGAAGGAATGAGTTGCTTGCCCCTTTAAGAACTATCACGAACACATGGCTACAAAATGCAGAGTATTTAACCAGTGACTCAAATACCATTGAAGGGTTTCTGATGACTGACAAGATTTTCTAAGATGATGAACTAAATCTTGGTATAATTCCAAACCAAATTATCAGCAATGAAATTTTATTATTTTGATTCTCTTGTACTCATTTTTGCATTCTTTGAAAATTTTGCACATATTACAACAATGCAGATTTACTTCGTTTTTTTTATGTAAATTGAAATAGATTCTAAACTCAGGATCATTATCAACAGGATTTGAATAGACATTCAAACTCCCTGAATGTCTATCTAGAAGGATATTTAAAGGTAATTTAGTATTCAAGACAGTTCTTCATTGCAGGGACTGTCCTGTGAAGTACAGGGTGTCTAATGTCTTACCATCTGTCCAATAAATGATGTTAGTTCTCCTTAATAATTGCAACAACCAAAAACATTCCCACAGCTTTCAAAATACACCAGAGTAGAATCAGCATTATAGAATATTGAATGTGGGGTTTCTTCAGCATAGAAATCAAAGCAACCAACATCAAAACCAGGAAAAAATGGTCCTTTAAAAGAATATATTATTTTAAATGAATTCTTAATTTTAAATATTATACATGCTCAAATTTGCATTCTTTATGCATCTTCACAAAGGAATTTCATTTTCAAATAATGAGATTTATTATCTTTGCAAATAGGCAACAGAACATAATTTCAAAATCAGAAATCTTAACTAACATATGACATATAGTTTAATTTAAAACATAATTCATGTTAAATTTAATGCTTGTTTAATTATATTTTATTATAACCCAATATTTAAAAACAACATTCATGTTTTTTTCAATAATGACGTTTTTCTTATGTAGATGTGGGTATTGAGTAAATGCTATTTACTCATAATATAGAACTTACAACAGATTTTTATGTCAGTCTAGGGAAACAGTACAATTAACTTTAAAAATGAAAGATAAGACATTATTAAGTATAACTATGTTAGTTATCCTACACATTTACATCTCTATATCGGCCTATAATCCACTGTAATCAGATTCAATAATTATGCATTTTCTGAATTCTTAATTTACCAGGATGCTGAGAATTCCTCTTATTCATAGCCAGTTGCTATTAGCGTGTTTTTAATTCTCTCAATTCACCTGTACATCTGCAACCTGTCACACAATTCTTAAGAGACTATGTCATTATATGTGCAGTTCTGGCACATCATGAACTACGATATACATTTGTTCATTTTCTTTACTGAATTGTTTAACTTTCAGTTGCAGTATCCTTCCACAAAAGAATGTAAAGATATCATCTGTCTCTTGTTCTCTTCTCAGTTGTACATTTACTGTGTGTGGAAGGTCTCCACCATGCCCCAAAAGAGAAACAGGCATAACTGAAGACTAGTCCATTTTTATGTCACAAAGATTCTATACTGAAGTATACTGTATATCTTTCTCTTTTTAACACCATGTCATGTCACTTGGCCATTCCAAAGTTTCCAAAATGCAATGGGAAACTACAAAATACAAGAGCATTTACAATTCAGCATTATGCTACAGCTTCAGCAAGTCAATTTCTAACCATATTAACAATAAAATCACTGGGACTTGGACAAGTAACAAAGTGGTAGAGACATCTTTAATTCCCTATTATAGCACAAAATAGATTACTCCATTTCTGAGGTTATTCGGCCTATAACATGCCCAATCCTACAAATGAAACAATCTCCTCCTCCTTCCCACACACAACCAAGTTGGCAGAATGAACACCTAAACCCAAAGTGTAATGAAAAGAGATCAGAAAGATCACTGCATCTGAGCATCCATGTGGACACAAACAGCTGTTACCAGGTTGATGCAGTCCTGGCTCTGATGTTAGAGTAATCATTAGGGATAATATTCCATGCAGCTAAACAGCCAGAGAGAAAATAGAGATGAGACCTCTGAGGGTATGGAGCTGGGCAGATCTTTCAGTGCCGGGCTTCTCATTTATTAATGTGCTGTTCTTTCAGAGATCTGTATAACATACAGATTTTGGTTCAGCAAGTCTGTGGCAGAGCTTAGATTTTGCTTTACTAACAACCTCTAAAGCCACGCTATGTGCAGCGATGGTTCAGAGAGCCTTGGAAACACAGGACCTTTTTTTTTTGGAACTGAGAGGCCGTTACGGAAATGTAACATGGTTAAAGTACATGCAAAAAGAAACTTGAGAAAGGAATGCTGATAAACACAAAGAAACAGAAACATTATAAGGTTAATATCATATCAGGAACAAAGTGCAACAGGTAAAAGAAAAGTCACCCTGCTCCTGCCTAGACAGACAAATACAAACCACCCAGCAGTGTGATGTAGTGCATACATGTGCAAATGCAGTGACCCAGAGCAACGTCAATGATGGAAACAGAAGAGCAGTTAAGGCAGAGAATCCCTTTATCTTGTGCTTTATTAACCTGACCTAAATATATTTAGAGGAATATAGATAACACTATTAGAAAAGAAGGTAAGCAACTTGTAGATAATGTGTGGAATATATATAAAACTGTTTATACCACAGGTCCTAATGGCTGAAAGTTACTTCCATAGTAACTAATTGGAGTTCAGGATGATTTTACCAATGTTCAATTTTTAGCTTAACTTTAACCTATCTTGAATATAAGTGTAAATATAGAAATGCCGATTGTCTCAATCCCTGCTACAAAGTGAAAACATGACTCTGGTCAAGATAACAGTGTGGCAGACATGGCTCATACAACCACATCAAAATTACAACTAAAATATGGAAGAACCATCACTCAGAACTATCAGAAACTGAGTTGAACGGAAGTCTGACAACTATGGAATTAAGGGAACCACATCCAACCAAACTGGTAGGAGGGGCACAGAGGCGGAATGGGCTGGTTCACACTCACCTGTGGTGGATGAAAATTTGGGAGGGATATCTTGGGAATGAGGAGTCCCAGCCCCATAGCCCAGGGTTCCAGTGCCAGGAAGATAAATACCCACAACTTCCAGCTGCAAAAACCAACAGGGATTGAATTGGTGGAAGAAACTTCTGGTGCCCCAAGCAGTTCCTCTTAAAGAACTCACATGTGGACTCACCTACTCAAACTCACTTTCTCTGAGCTCTAACACCAGAGTGACAGCTTGAAAGGCACCAGTGGCATACGGGGAGAACTGAAGTGTCTGGCATCAAGTCTACCAGAAGCCATTACCCCTTTTCTGAAACCTCCCCCTACAGAGCCACAGAGCCAGCAAGCTGGTACCATATCTGAGATTCCATCAAACTGGCTAACACTGTTTGACCTGCCTTGAAAATCCCCAGAGACTCCACCCCACCCAACGTTTGGGCCCACCAAAGCTCTTTTTCCATATGAATGCCTGGTCTTGGCTCATGCTACACAACTTCCTAATACTCTCAAACAAGCAATAGCTGGCCTCAGTGAGCTCCAGGTCCAGCACTACTGGCAGCCAACCAAGATTCACAGCTTGCCTTCACCTGGGAATCTCCAAGCCCAGCACATATAATATCCATCTCAGATTGGTCTATACCTCAGGCAAGGTGGCCACAGGCAAAACAGGTGGGGGCTGACCTTGGCCTGCATCACAATGGAAACCAGAGGGCCAGCTCACCCAGTGGACAGCTACAGACCATGTCAAAACAATACCACCCTGCCCCTGCATAGCTGATACTCCACAAAGGGCAGAGGTGGGTGGTGAGTGGTCACAGCCAATCCTTGCAGCTGATGAGCCTAGGGAAATCCCTCCCATTGATCTTGCAACAGCAACCAAGGCTCAACTACAAGAAAAAGGTGTACTCAGTTCACATGATGGGCACAGCTCAAATACCCAGCTTGGGTGATAGGGGAGGCTGTGCCATTGGACCTTACAGGACACATACTACATTAGGCCACACTACCAAGACACAGAGTCAAGCAGCTCCACCTAATACATAGAAACAAACACTAGGAGGCTGCCAAAACAAGGAGATAAGAGAAACATGGCCCAAACTAAAGAACAAATGAAAATTACAGAAAAAGAGCTAAACAAAATGGAGATAAGCAATCTATCAGATGCAGAGTTCAAAACACTGGTTATAAGGATGCTTGAAGAATTTAGGGAGGACCTTAATAGCATGAAAAAGGATTCACTGAGGACTTCCAGCCAAAATGGAGGCATAGGTAGATACACTGTGCCTCCTGAGCACAACCAAAAGAAGGACAACAACAAATTTAAAAACAAACAACAACCAGAACTGCCAGAAAATCGAACTGTATGGAAGTTTGACAACCAAAGAATTAAAGAAGAAATATTCATCCCTACCAGTAGGAGAGGCAGCGATGGGCAGCCAGGGTGGAGAGGACTCATGGCAAAGTGGCAGCTGGAGGATCTGGGCAAGCAGCAGCTGTCAGAGTGAGTGGTCCCACACTTGCATGTGGATAAGCCAGGAGGAACAACTAGGAAGCAAGACAGACTGAGCAACCCAGGGTTCCAGCAGGGGGAAATAAAGTCTCAAAACCTCTGACTGGAAATACCTGTGGGGGTTGCGGCAGTGGGAGAAACTCCCAGCCTTACAGGAGAATTCATTAGACAGATCCACAGGGTCCTAGATCATACACAAATCCACCTACCTGGGAATCAGCACCAGAAGGGCCCAGTTTGCTTGTGGGTAGCAGAGAAAGTGACTGAATGCTGGCCAAAAGCTGAGCAAGTGGCACTGTTCTCTCTCAGGCCCCTACCCCACATACAGTGACACAACACAGCAATGTGGGTTGCCCCACCCTGGCAAATACTTAAGACTCCACCCCTTATAACATAACAGGCAAGCTGAGGCAAAAAAAAAAAAAAAAAATATATATATATATATATATATATATATATATATATATATATATATATATATATGGCACAAATGAAAGAACAGATCAAAGCTACAGAAAAAATACAACTAAGTGATGAAGAGATAGCCAACCTATCAGATGCACTATTCAAAACACTGGTAATCAGGATGCTCACAGAATTGGTTGAATATGGTCCAAAATAGAAGAAAAAGTGAAGGCTTTGAAAAGTAAAACAAAGGAAAATACACAGGGAACCAACAGTAATGGGAAGGAAAACAGGACTCAAATCAATGGTTTGGACCAGAAGGAAGAAGTAAACATTCATTCAGAACAAAATGAAAAAACAAGAATTAAAAAAAATGAGGCAAGGTGTAGGAACCTCTGGGACAACTTTGAAGATTCCAACATCTGAATCATAGGGGTGTCAGAAGGAGAAGAAGAAGAGCAAGAAATTGAAAACTTACTTGAAAAATAATGAAGAACTTCCCCAGTCCAGCAAAGGAAATAGACTTCCAGGAAGCTCAGAGAGTGCCAAAGAAGTTGGACCCAAGGAAGAACACACCAAGGCACATCCTAATTACATTACCCAAGATTAAAGGTAAAGAGAGAATCTTAAAAGCAGCAAGAAAAAAGGAGACAGTTACCTACAAAGGAATGCCCATAAGACTGTCAGCTGATTTCTCAAAAGAAACCTTGTAGGCAAGAAGGGGCTGGAAGGAAGTATTCCAAGTTATGAAAGACAAGGACCTACATCTGAGATTACTCTATCTAGCAAAGCTATCATTTAGAATGGAAGGACAGATAAAGTACTTCCCAGATAAGGTCAAGTTAAAGGAGTTCATCATCACTGAGCCCTTATTGTATGAAATGTTAAAGGGACTTATCTAAGAAAAAGAAGACAAAAAATACAAACAATAAAATGAAAACAAACTCACAACTATCAACAACCGAACCTAAAAAAAACAAAAACAGACTAAGCAAACAACTAGAGTAGAAACAGAATCACAGAAATGGAGATCACATGGAAGGTTATCCATGGGTAGGTGGAGCAGGGAGAACTAGGGAAAAGGTACAGGGAATAAGAAGATAAATGGTAGGTACAAAAAGGCAGGGAAGATTAAGAATAGTATGGGAAATGAAGAAGCCAAAGAACTTATATATATGACCCATGGACATGAACTAAGGGGTTGAATGTGAGTGAAGTGGGGGTGCAGGGTGGAGGGGAATGAAGGGGGGGAAATGGGACAACTGTAATAGCATAATTAATAAAATATATTTAAAAGAAAAAAAGAAACGAAGAATTCACTGATTGAAATAAAAAACAATTTATAGGAAAACAACAGAGAGTAGATGAAGCTGAGAATCAAATAAATGATTTGGAACATAAGGAAGCAAAAAAACCAATGAGAACAACAAGAAGAAAAAAAAATATAAGGTTAGTATAAGCAGCCTCTGGGACAACTTCAAGAAATCTAATATTCACATCATAGAGGTGCCAGAAGGAGAAAAGAAAGAGCAACTAGTTGGAAATCTGTTTGGAAAAATAATGAAAGAAAACTGCCCTAATTTGGTGAAGGAAATAGACACGCAAGTCCAGGAATCATAGAGAGCCCCAAACAAGATGGATGCAAAAAAGTCCACTCTAAGACATATTATAATGAAAATGCCAAAGGTTAAAGATAAAGAGAAAATCTTAAAAGCAGCAAGAGAAAAGAAGTTTGTTACCTACTGGGGAGTACCCATAAGAATGTCAGCTGATTTCTCAAAAGGAACTTTGCAGGCTAGAAGGGATTGACAAGAAATATTCAAAGTCATGAAAAACAAGACTACAAACTAGAATGCTCCACCCAGCAAAGTTATCATTTAGCATCAAATGGCAGATAAAGAGTGTCCCAGAAAAGAAAAAACTAAAGGAGTTCATCATCACCAAACTATTATTACTGTATTTTGTCATGTATAATGCACTTTTTTCCCAAAATTTTGAAAGAAAAATAAGGATGTACATTTTATATTGTTATACCTCAAATACCTTGTTTCTGTTTTTATATTTTGTAATTGTTTGTTAACATAAAATTGCTTGTACTATAATATATTCAAAAATAGATGCTAAAATTATTTTATAATCCAAAAAAACAGTATCTCAATATAAATAAATAAATATTCAATTTAAAAATTAAAATGAAAGATTTTTTCTTGAAAGTTTGGGCCAAAACCATGGGTGTGCAGTATACATTATACATGGCATTTGCCATTATATGTGGCAAAATACAGGATATGAAATGTTAAAGGAACTTATTTAAGAAAAATACCAAAACTATGAAACATAAAATGGAAATAAATATATACCTATCAACAATTCAATCTAAATAACAAACTAACCTAGTCAAAACAGAGACAGAGTCATGGATACAGAGAGCATTTTGATTGTTGCCAGATGGGAGTGAGTATGGGGGAATGGGTGAAGAAGTGAGGGGATTAAAAAGTATAAATAGGTAATCACAGAATAACCATGGACATGTAAAGTACAGTTTAGGAAATGGAGAAGCCAAAAAACTTACAGGCATGGCCCGTGGACATGAACAATGGTGGGGGAATTGCCCGAGGAAGTAGGGATGCTGGGAAGGAGGAACAATCAGGACAACTGTAATAGCATAATCAATAAAATATAATTTAAAAAACAGAGTGAAGATATAATAAATTAAGTTTATATAACAAGAATCAAGTATGACTTAAATGAAGAAGTAGTACCTGAAGTCATGGAGACCCCCTGACTGAAATCGAAAAACCCAGATGCAGGTATTCCTGAACGTTCCAGATGACCTTGGACAACCTCTGAGACAAGGCTTTATGTTTTAAATTGTAACTGAGGTGACAGGATATGGTAAGTCTGAAATTCTAGAAGTGGGGGCTGATCCTATGAAAAAATTATGAAGAGCTACTTCACGTCTCTTGACATTCCTCTTCACTTTAAAGGTATGAAAGGATGGAGAGTGGATTTCCAGATGGTATTTCCTTGGTGAGCGTTACTGCCTAGCTATGGATGCCATTGTGAGTGTAATGGAGTGCTTGCCTCTCACTTTTTCTATAGAAGACAAGGGCTTCAACAGAACTTTGCAGAGACCCTAATATGACGGTCAGCAGTTTGCAACACAGTAGACTGGTATCTTATATATCTTGAGGAATCTCAAGGCAAGTAGCTCTGGTAAAGGCCTGAGGTGGCAAGTAAATGAGAAAATGAAGGCTATTTGGGGCAGAAGTGTTTTCCTACCCATGAAAAACAAAGAGTGTGTGTGTGTTTCTCACTCACTGGGCCAAAAAGAGTTAAAAACTGACCTGAGTCACATGAGATTCTTCCCAGGTATGCCACATGGAACTTAGTTTGGGGAGGCTCAGAGGGAAGACAGGGTTCTGGAGATATGGCTGTTGTCCCTAGGATGGGAAAGCCTTGCTAAGGGAGCCTCTAAAGAATCCATAGAAGTTCCTAGACAACAAAGTCATCCGGAAAAAGTATCATGACTCAGAGAATGAAAAGCAATCTTCCATAGTACTAGTGTGCTTTTCCTATGTTCCTTCATTTTCTCTGTAACTGCACACTGTCTTTGCAAGGGCCAGAAAACAGTTTGCATGCTAAGGGAGAAAAAGCAGAAAATCACAAGAAATACTGACTGTACCCACTTACCAGCTGTTCATAGTATATCTGAAATTCTCCTGAACCAAGAAAATGGAAAAGATTTAATTCTCAATCAGTTTGGAATGGGATGATCTAATATCAAATTGAGACTGTTTTGTGAGTTGGAGGGAGTAGAGAATATACCATTACCAAAAAATGACAAAAAGTCATGGGGCCCCCAGGATTTTCATCCAGCAGCAGAAGAAAAATTTGCTTTATTGTGCATATTTTGAATGGAGAGTGAGAAAGAAAAATAAATGAATTGTATTCATTTACACTCACTAAATTGTGCCAATTCAGCATACAAGTCATGCTACTTAATTTGTCTGTCTCTCCATTTCCTCATGTGTAAGATAGGTGTGGAGAAGCTCTTTTCAGGAATTATTATTTTACATC
Organism: Trachops cirrhosus; assembly: GCA_028533065.1. Classification (NCBI taxonomy): domain Eukaryota; kingdom Metazoa; phylum Chordata; class Mammalia; order Chiroptera; family Phyllostomidae; genus Trachops; species Trachops cirrhosus. The sequence goes on from CM052541.1 coordinate 58,889,486, forward strand.
ACAGAAGTCTGTCTTTTCTGGGAGATGGAAAGGGAGGAAGAGTGTAAAATCATGTTTTATGAAAATAGCTCAATCTTAATAGCAAAACCTGATCAAGATAGCCCATGCGCACCCAGACACAACTAAACCACTATAAATAAAACTCTTTCCGTGACAGAGAGGTAAATATCCCAAGTAAAATAATGGTCAATTGAATTCAGAAGTGTATTAAAGAAAAGTAAGCCATGACAAAGTAAATTTTTATCTTGTAAATGCAAAGAGAGATCAATAAAAATAGATCCACTAATATAATTTCTCATATTATCATCTTAGGGACTATAAAAAGCATTTTATAAAAGTCAACAAGGATGTCTGATTTTAAAAGAAGTAAATATTCTGAAACATAAGTGAAAGGATTTCTCTTCAAAATAATGAGTATCTAATACTGCAGAGAATACAATGCTTATTGTTAAGACTCAAAGGACTCTTATGTGTCAGGAAAAGATACAATTTGCTGTATCCATTCAAAATTCTACATTGCTCTGGGAGTTTTAGGTAATGCAACAAGAAAATAAATACAATTAGATATAACAAGCAGAAAAGGTAGTTTTTCAGCAATTCTTTTTTTCTTTGATATCACAATTTTAAAATAGTCTTTTTATCCCAGTACTATTAAAGTAGTCATTTATATGTCTCCTAATACATTAATTTATTTAAAATTTAATAAGTAGCAGTCTAAATTATATCCAATATCTGTATAGTGAGCCAGAATATTAATGAAATTACCATTTCCCCCCTAATTCAAACACCTCCTTATCATATACAAACGTTGCATACTTATTCTTGAATCAGTTTCTGTATTCTCTTCCAGATAACTTTTCTGAGTTAATATCACCCTATGTTAGTTATTGTAGCTTTGAATTGTATTTTGAAATTTGATGAGAAAATCTACACATGACTGTGAGCACTTTCTATTTGATCCAGGAAGTATTTTGAAATTTTGCACTTTACAATTGTCATAGGGGATTATTTTTTTAATCTATTGTTAAATGCTGCTCAGATAATGTAGACAGTCCTGTTTTTGTTTAGGACACTTACTGAAGATGTGTAAGTGTCCCATAAACACTTGAAAGAAGAGCACTGGCTCTTCTGTTAATGTCCCTCTCTGGCTGGTAGTTTTATGTCTCAACATGTAACTTATAAAACCTCTTCAATCCTGCTGATCTAATCATCTCTTAAGCTTTCGAGGGAACTAGAAATTTTTCGAGATTCTGTAAAATCTCTACATGACAACATTCTACATGATCAAACTTCAAATGTGATTTAAATTGCTGTGATTTAAAGTGAAACAAAAGAAACAACTACAGTCCTGCTGACTTCTCCCTGTTTTAGTTGTCTATTCAGAAGCTTCTCTGCAATGTATACACTAGTCCCTAAATTTACTAACAAATCTTTTTGTTTCTGCTAACTTGAAACCTCTTCTTCTAAATTGCTCTACATAATATATCCTCTTCTAATACAGTTTTCTCTGACACATGCAAACAACTCAACAGCCAAGAAAGAATAATGGATTTTACATAACACATAAAGAAAAAATAAACCTGTTTTAATATATCCCCACTTAATCCTCCTATGCCTGTTTCATTGCTATGTTTTTAAGTGCATACACACAGTTTTGGTAATTATATCTTTTTTTTTATGGAATGCCTTTTGACAAAGTAAGATTAATCTGTTTCCATTAATTGTGTTTAACTTTAAAATGTGTATTTGTTGTACTATTTTTACTTTATATTTAATTTAGTTGACATATCTTTGTCATCTTATTTTTATTTTGTATAATTTTTTTCTTTTTCTTTTTTGGCTTTAAATAACTCTTATTTTTCAATTATAGTTGACATACAATATTATGTTAGTTTCAGGTGTATAATCCAGTGATTAGACATTATGTAACTTACTAAATGATCACCCTGATAAATGTAGTACTCATCTGACAACATACATAGTTATTACAATATTATTGACTATATTCCCTATGCTGTAATTTACATCTTCATGACTTCTGTAACTACCAATTTGCACTTTTTAATCTCTTCACCTTTTTCACACATCTCTCCAATGACCCCTGCTGTCTGGCAACCATCAGAATGTTCTCTGTATCTATGAGTGTGTTTCTGTTCTGCTTGTTTGTTGATTTTGTTTTTTTAAAGTCAAAAATTATATGGTGTTTTTCTTTCTCTGACTTATTTCACTCAGTATAATATCCTCTAGGTCATCCTTGTTGTTTCAGGTAACAAGATTTCATCATTTAAAGTAATTGTTGATAGGTATGTATTTATTACTATTTTATTATTTTTATTTTTCTTATTTTTAAAAATATTTTATTTATCTATTTTTAGAGAGTGGGGAATGAGAAAGAGGGAGAGAAATATCGATGTGTGGTTGCCGCTCGCGTGCCCCCTACTGGGGACCTGGCCCACAACCCAGGCATGTGCCCTGCCTAGGAATCAAACTGGCAATCCTTTGGTTTGCCGCCCAAGCTCAATCCACTGAGCTACACCAGCCAGGACAATTTTTTTTCTTATTTTTAAAGAAGACCCTTCAACATTTCTTATTATACTGGTTTGTAAGTGATGACCCCTTAGGTTTTTCTTGTCTGGGAAGCTCTTTTTCTGCCCTTCAATTTTAAATGATAGCTTTGCTGAATAATCTTGGCTGTAGGTACTTGCTTTTAACGACCTTGAATATTTCTTGCCAATCTCTGACCTGAAAAGGTGCAGTTGAGGAATCAGCTGACAGTCTTATGGGAGCTCCCTGCTAGATAACTAGCTGCTTTTCTCTTGTTCCTTTATAATTCTCTCTGTCTTAACCTTTGGCATTTTAATTATGATGCGTCTTGGTGTGGACCACTTTTGGTTCACCTTGTTTTAGCCTCTCTGTGTTTCCTGAACTTGTATGTCTATTTCCTTCACCAAATTCAGAAAGTTTTCTGTCATTATTTTTTGAAATAGGTTTTCAATTCCTTGCTTTCTCTCTTTTCCTTCTGGCACCCCCATGATGCAAATGTTGGTGTGCTTGAAATTGTCCCAGAGGCTCCTTATATTATCTTCATTTGGGAGGATTTGTTTTTCTTTTTACTGTTCCAATTGGGTGTTTTCTGCTTCCTTATCTTCCAAATCTCTGATTTGATCCTTTGCTTCGTCTACTCCACTGTTGATATTTTAAAAGATATTTCCCTCTAATATATTTTTCATTTCAGTTAATGTACTCTTAATTTCTGATTGGTTCATTTTTATGTTCTTCATCTCCATTTTTATGTCTCCTATCTCTTTATTGACATTCTCACTAAGTTTATCTCCTCTTCCCTATGTTCATTGAGCATCCTTATAACCAGTGTTTTGAGCTTTGCATTAGTAGATTGCTTGTCTCCATTTCATTTAGTTCTTTTTCTATACCTTTGTTCTATTCTTTCATTTTGGATATGTTTCTTTTCCCCTCATTTTGGCAGCCTCCCTGTGTTTGTTTCTATGCATTAGGCAGAGCTGCTGTGTCTCCTGGGCTTGGTAGAGTGGCCTTATGTAGTAGGCGCTTTATAGGGCCCAGTGGCACAGCTTCCTTATACACTAGATTAGGCCACTCCAGGTGCACCCCTCATGTGGACTCTACACACCCTCCTGTTGTAGTTAAGCCTTGATTGCTCTCATCACCTCAATGGGAAGGATTTGCCTCCGGGTCCATTGGCTGAGAGGACTGACTGTGACCATCCTGGAGGATCAGCTGTGCAGGAAAAATAAAAATTCCTCCCAATTTTGATCCACCACACATGCATGTGGGACTAACTCCTTCAGCATCCCTGCTCCTCCTACTAGTCTGGATGTGGTTTCTTATTTATATCCTTAGTTATAGGTTTTCTGTTCAGTTAGATCTCAGGCAGTTCTGAATGACATTGTTTTGTAGCTTAGTTGTCATTTTAATGTGGTTGTGGGAGGATTCAAGTACCACATTTACCAGCACTGCCATCTTGATTGGAACTCCTCTGCTCTTTATTTTTTAATCTACAATGTGTCATTTGGTTTTGGGTGTTTCCTTTGAGCATCAGCCTTTGCTTCTAAATAGATTGTTTATCTAACTCATTAATACTGTCATAACCTGTATTCCTAACCTTCTTATTTGCCAATTCATTTTCTTAGAAAACATTTTCTTGATGTTTTCTTTTCTTACTATCTACTGGTAAATAGTTTATGTTTTATTTGCTTTTTCCTTTGGAGACTCAGAAGATATTATGGGATTAATTTTGAGAGTGCCTTTGTAATTTTAACATGCTTATGATTCTATAAATATGTATGCATATGTGTATAAATACATAATATAGAAATTATATTTATTTACTATCAAAAATAAAATTTTTTATTTCCCTCTTTGTAAAAGGAAAAACAAACATTATTTTAATTCTCTTTATTTTTTCTCTAAATAAAAATGTTTTTATTCTGTTGATATTACCTAACATTTGGAACTCATATAATTAATAATTATTTTAATTAATTAATTAATTTGTAGCACCATTTATCCTCCCATACCCTCTTCTACTTCCACCAATCTCCCATACCCCCTGCAATCAACACACTGTTGTTTGTGTTCATGAGTTTTCTTTTTTGCTTTCTTTTTTGCCCAATACCCTGACTCCCCACCATCCCAAACTGTCAGTATCTATCAATGAGCCTGTCTTTATTTTGTTAGTTCAGTTTGTTCATTCATTTCCACATATGAGTGAAATCATATGGTACTTTTCTGTCTATGACTGTCTTATTTTGTTTATCATAATGTTCTACAGGTAGGTCCACCCAGGCTGTCACAAAAGGTAAAATTTTCTGTTTTATGGCTGCATAGTATTCCATTGTGTAAAGGTATTATAACTATTTTATCCAGTCATCTACTGATGAACATTCAGGCTGCTTCCAAATCTTGCCTATTATAAATAACACTGCAATGAACATAGGAGTGTGTATATATATATATACACACATTGTGTATTATATATATATACACATTCAAATTAACGTTTTGGGTTTCCTAGGATAAATTCCCAGAAATGGAATCACTGGATCATAAGTCAGTTTCATATTTAAAATTTGTGGTAACTCCATACTGCTTTTCACAGTGGCAGCACCAATTGGCATTCCCACCAACAGTGTATGAGGGTTCCCCTTTCTCTACAGCCTCACCAACACTTGTTGTTTCTTGATTTATGGATGACAGCCATTCTGAACAGTGTGAGGTAATATCTCATTGTGGTTTTAATTTGCATTTCTCTGATGATTAGTGATGCTGAACTACTCTTCATATCTATTGTCATTCTATATATTCTCTATGGAGAAGTATCTATTCATGTCCTTTATCCATTTTTAAATTGGATTATTTGGTTTTTGGTGTTAAGTTTTAAAAGTTATAAATTTTGGATATTAACCCCCTAGTTAGATGTATTGGTGAATATGTTCTCCCACTCAATGGGTTGTCTTCTCATTTTGTTCATGGTTTCCTTTACTGCACAAGCATTTTTTAGTTTGATGCAATCCCATTTGTTTATTTTTTCTTTTGTTTCCCTTGCCCAAGGAGATATATCAGAAAAAAATATTTCTGTAAGAAATGCCTGAGATTTTACTGCCTATGTTTTCTTCTAGGATTTTTATGGTTTCAAGTCTGTCATTTAAGCCTTTAATCCATTTTGAGTTTACGCTTGTGTGTGGAGTAAGAAAGTGGTATAGTTTTATTTTGTTTGCACTTATTTGTCAAATTTTCTCAGCACTTATTTATTTAATGAATTATCTTTAGCACACTGTATATTTTTATATGCTTTTCAAATATTAATTGCCTACAAATATGTGGGTTTATTTCTGGGTTCTCTGTTCTGTTCCATTAATCATGTCTGTTTTATGCCACTACCATGCTGTTTTGATTAATATAACATTGTAGTATAGTTTGATATTAGATGGCATGATAACTCCAAATTTATTCTCCCTTCTCAAGATTACTGTTGCTATTAGGGTTTTTTGTGGTTCCATATAAATTTTGGAATATTTGTTCTGGTTCTGTGAAATGTGTCATTGGCATCTTGATAGAAACTGCACTGAATCTGTAGATTGATTTGGGTAGTATGGACATTTTAATGATGTCAATTCTTCCTATCTGTGAACATGGTATATGCTTCCACTTACTTGTATCTTCTTTATAGTTCCTTCAGTGTCTTACAATTTTCTGAGTACAGGTCTTTTAATTTCTGGTTAAATTTAGTCCTAGGTATTTTTGAAGGAATTATGAATAGGATTATTTTCTTAGTTTCCCTTTCTTATAGTTAATTATTAGCATATAAATGTGTAACTGACTTCTGGATATTTATTTTGTATACTGCTCAGTCTACTGAGTTCATTGTCGTTCCAGTAGTTTTTGGTGGAAATTTTAGGGCTCTCTATATATAGTATCATGACATCTTCAAATAGTGACAGTTTTACTTCTTTTCCCATTAAGATGTTTTTTTTTCTTGTCTGATTGCTGTGGATAGGACACCGAGTACTCTGTAGAATAAGAGAGGTGAAACTGGAAATCCCTGTCTTCTTTCCAATTTTAAGGCAAACACTTGTGGTTTTTGTCCATTGAGTATGATATTGGCTGTGAATTTGACATATATGGCCTTTATTACACTGAGGTATCTTTCTTCCAGTCCCAGTTTGCTGAGTTTTTATCACAAATGGCTTCTGGATTTTATCAATTTTTTTCTGCATCTATTGATATGATTATGTGGTTTTATCCTTCATTTTGTTTATGTGGTATATCACATTTATTGATTTGTGGATATTGTACCAACTTTGCAACACCAGGGTATATCTGACTTGATCATGGTGTATGGTCTTTTTAAAGTATTGCTGAATTCAGTTTGCTAATATTTTGTTGAGGATATTAGCATGTATGTTCATCTGATATATTAGCTTTTAATTTTCTTTCTTTGTAGTGTTTTTATTTAGTTTTGGAATTAGGATAATACTGGCCTTGTAAAATGTACTTTGGAATCTTCCTTTTTCTTGATTTTTGTATTCTAGAGTAGTTTACAAAGGATCAGTGTTAGTTCTTCTTGGAATGTTTGTTAATTCACCTGTGAAGCCACCCAGTCCAGGGCTTTTGTTTGTGGGGAGATTCTTGATTACTGCTTCAATTTCACTAGATGTAATCCATCTATTCAGTTTTTCTATTTCTCCCTGATTAAATTTTGGAAGATTGTATGCTTCTAGGAATTTATCCATTTCATCCAGATTGTTCAATTTGTTGACATATAGTTGCTCATAATATTTTCTTGCAATCCTTTGTATTTCTATGGTATCAGTTATTACTTCTCTTTCATTTCTGATTTTATTTATTTGGTTTCTCTCTCTCTCTCTCTCTCTTTATGATGAATCTGGCCACAGGTTTATCAATCTTATTTGTCTTGTCAAAGAACCAGCTCTTGGATTCATTGATCTTCTATATTGTTTCTTTAGATTCTATTTCATTTATTTCTGCTTCGATATTTATTATTTCCTTCCTTCCACTCACTTTGGCCTTTGTTGTTCTTCAAGTTCCTGTAAGTACAATAAAAAATTAGATTGTTTTTTGAGGTTTTTCTTGTGTCTTCAGATAAGTATATACTGCTATGTATTTCCCTCTTAGGAATGCTTTTCCTGTGTCAATAGATTTTGGGTTATCATGTTCTCATTTTAGTTCGTTTCAAGGTATCTTCATTTCTTTAGTTCGTTTCAAGGTATCTCATTGTTAACCTATTCATTGCTTAATAACATTATTTAGCTTCCATGTCTTTTTGTGGTTTTTGATTTTCTTTTTGTGATTGATTTCTAGTTTCATAACATTATGGTCAGAAAGATGCTTGATATGATTCAATCTTCTTAAATTTATTGAGATTTGTTTTGTGTCCTAACATGCGGTCCGTTCTAGAAAATGTACCATGTGCACTTGAAAAGAATATGTATTCTGTTGCTATGGGGTAAAATACTCTGAAGATATCAATTAAATCCATATGATCTCTTGTGTCATTTAAGACCACCATCTTTTATTGATTTTCTATCCTGGAAGATCTATCTATTGATGTTAATTAGATGTTAAAATACCCTACTATGACTGTACTACTGTCAATATCTTCCTTTATGTCCATCAAGATTTGCTATACACATTTAGATGCTCTTATGTTGTGTGCATAAATGTTTACTAGGGTTATATCTTCTTGTTGGATTGCTCTCTTTATTCTTATGTAGTGTTCTTCCTTGTCTCTTACTATACTCTTGGTTTTAAAGTCTATTTTATTGGATATAAGTATTGCTGCCCCATATTTTTCCCTTTCCATTTGTGTGAAATGTTTTTTCCATCACTTTTCTTTTAGTCTGTGTGTATCCTTTGTTCTGAGGTGGGTCTGTTAAAGACAAAATATATATGCGCCTCACTTTCTTATCCATTCAGCTATCTTATGCCTTTTTATTGGAGCATTTAAGCCATTTATATTTAGAGTGATTATTAATATGTACATATTTATTGTCATTTTATTTTTTCTCCCCTTTTCTCCCTCTCCTTCTCCCCCGCTCCCCATTCCCCTCCTTCTTCCACTCCCTTTTTCCTCCCTCTCTCCTCCTCCTTCTTCTTTTTCTTCTTCAAGGAAGCCCTTGAATATATTTCTTGTAATAGTGTTTCAATGGTAACAAACTTCTTTAGGTTTTTCTTCTCTGGGAAGTCCTTCATTTCTACTTTAATTTTAAATGATAACCATCCTGGCTGGTGTGGCTCAGTGGATTGAGTGCCAGCCTTCAAACCAAAGGGTCATCAGTTCAATTCCCAGTCAGGGCACATGGCTAGGTTGTGGGCCAGGTCCCCTATAGATGACGCATGAGAGGCAACCACACATTGATAGTTCCCTCCCTTCCTTCCCCTCTCTCTAAAAATAAATTTTAAAAATCTTTAAAGAAATAAATGATAACCTTGCTGGGTAAAAATAGCTTTTCATCACTTTGAATATTTCAGTCAATCCCTTCTGGCCTAAAATGTTTCTCTTGAGAAATTCAATATGAGTTTTATGGGAATTCCCTTGTAAGTAACTGCCTTTCTCTTACGGCTTCTAAGATTCATCTTTGTTTTTATCTTTGCCATTTTATTTATTTTTTTTACTTTTAATATAACAGTTATTAATTTGCATTTCTCTACTGATTAGTGACATTGATAAACTTTTCATATGTCTATTAACCTTTTATGCCCTCTTTGGAGAAGTGTCTATTCAGGACTTCCCCAATTCTTTCATTTATTTTTTAAAATTATTTTATCATTGTTCAATTACAGTTGTCTGCATTTACCCCCCACCCCAGCCAAACCCACCTCCCTCCCTTGCTTCCACCCCCCGCCTTGGTTTTGTCCATGTGTCCTTTATAGTAGTTCCTGAAAACCCTTCCCCCCATTATCCCCTCTCACCTCCTTTCTGGTTACTGTCAGATTGTTCTTAATTTTAAAGTCTCTAGTTGTATTTTGCTTGCTTTTTTCTTTTGTCGATTAGGTTCCTATTAAAGGTGTGATCATATGGTATTTGTCTTTCACCGCCTGGCTTATTTCACTTAGTGTAATGCTCTCCAGTTCCATTCATGCTGTGGCAAAGGGTAGGAGCTCCTTCTTTCTCTCTGCTGCATAGTATTTCATTGTGTAAATGTACCACAGTTTTTTGATCCACTCATTTACTGATGGGCACTTAGGTTGCTTCCAGCACTTTGCTATTGTAAATTGGGCTGCTATGAATATTGGGGTGCATAAGTTCTTTTGAACTGTTGTGTCAGGATTCATAGGATACAATCCCAGCAGTGGAATTGCTGGGTCAAAAGTCAGTTCCATTTTTAGTTTTCTGAGGAAATTCCATACTGTTTTCCACAGTGGCTGCACCAGTGTGAATTCCCACCAGCAGTGCAATAGGGTTCCCTTTTCTCCACAACCCCTCCAATACTTGTTTGTTGATTTGTTTATGATGGTCATTCTCACTGGTGTGAAGTGGTATTTCATTGTGGTTTTAAGTTGCATCTCTCTGTTGGTCAGTGATGCTGAGCATCTTTTCAGGTCTCTGGACCCTCTGTATGTCCTCCTTGGAGAAGTGTCTGTTCAAGTCTTTTGCCCATTTTTTAATTGAGTTGTTTGTCTTCCTGGAGTGGAGTCATGTGAGTTCTTTACATATTTTGGAGATTGTACCCTTGTCCGAGGTATCATTAGCAGATATGTTTTCCCATATAGTTGGTTCTCTTTTCATTTTAATGCTGTTTTTTTTTTTTAGCCATGGAGAAGCTTTTTAATCTGATGAGGTCCCATTTGTTTATTCTTTTCTTTATGTCACTTGCTTTATATCAGTGAAGATGTTGCTGCATGGAATGTCTGAGTTTTTCGGCCAATGTTTTCCTCTATGTCTTTTACTGTGTCATGACTTATATTTAAGTCTTTCATCCACCTTGAATTTATTTTTGTGTATGGTGTAAGTTGGTGATCTAGTTTCATTTTTTTGCATGTAGCTGTCCAGATCTTCCAACACCATTTGTTGAAGAGGCTATTTTTACTCCATTTTTATGCTTCTTCCTTCTTTGTCAAATATTAATTGACCATAGAGACTTGGGTTTATTTCTGGGCTCTCTGTTCTGTTCCATTGGTCTGTGTGTCTGTTCTTATGCCAGTACCAGGCTGTTTTGATTACAGTAGCCTTGCAGTAGTTTGATATCAGGTATTGTGACCCCTCCTAGTTTTTTATTCTTTTTCAAAATTGCTGCAGCTATTTGGGGTCATTTATGGTTCCATATAAATTTCTGAAATGTTTGTTCTATATCTGTGAAATATGTCATTGATACTTTAACAGGGATTGCATTGAATCTATAAATTGCTTTGGATAGGATGGCCATTTTGATGATGTTAATTCTTCCAATCCATGAACATGGAACATGCTTCCATTTGTTTGTATCTTCCTTAATTTCTTTCTTCAGTGTTGTGTAGTTTTCTGAGTACAGGTCTTTTAAATTCTTGGTTAGATTTATTCCTAGGTACTTTATTTTTCTTGTTGCTATATCAAATGGATTTTTCTCCTGATTTCTGTTTATGATATTTCATTGTTGATGTACAAAAATGCCTTTGATTTCTGAATATTGACTTTGTATCCTGCTGTTTTGCCAAATTCACTTATTATGTCAATTAGTGTTCTGATGGAGTCTATAGGATTTTCTATGTAGACTATCATGTCATCTGCAAACAATGACAGTTTTGCTTCCGCCTTTCCAATTTGGATGCCTTTTATTTTTTTTTCTTGTCTGATTGTTGTGGCTAGGACCTCCAATACTATGTTGAATAGGAGTGGTGAAAGCAGACATTCTTGTCTTGTTCCTGATCTTAGTGGAAAAGCTCTAAGTTTTTGACCATTGAGTATGATGTTGGCTGTAGGTCTCTCATATATAGCCTTTATTACATTGAGGTATGTTCCCTCTGTTCCCACTTTGCTGCGTTTTTACCATGAATGGGTGCTATATCTTATCAAATGCTTTTTCTGCATCTATTGATATGATCATGTGATTTTTCTTTTTGATTATGTATATATTACTGTATATATTTTACTGGCAAACAGTAAAAGTATAATATTATATCATCCTTGCATCCCTGGGATGAATCCCACTTGATCATAGTGTATCATCTTTTTAACATACTGCTGGATATGGTTTGCCAATATTTTGTTTAGGATTTTAGTATCTATGTTCACCAGCAATATTGACCTGAAGTTTTCTTTCTTTGTTATGTCTTTACCTTTGTCATTTTAATTATGATGTGTCTTGATTTGGGCCTCTTTGGGTTCATTTGTTTGGGACTCTCTGTGTTTTGTGGACTTGTGTGTCTTTTTCTTTCATAAGGTTAAGGAGGTTTCCTGTCATTATTTTTTCAAATAGGTTCTCAACTACTTGCTCTCTCTCTTCCCCTTATGGCAACCCTATAATTCAGAAGTTGTACTTCACGTTGTCCCAAAGGTCTCTTAAAGTATCCTCATTTAAAAAAATTCTTTTTGCTGCTCTGATTGGGTGTTTTCTTCTACCTTGTCTTCCAAATATTGTATCTGATGCTCTGCTTTCTCTAACCTAGTTTCTTCCATCCAGTGTATTCTTTATTTTAGAAATTATATTGATCATTTATGGCTTGTCCTTTTTTTATGGTTTCTATGTACTTTTTCACTATGTTGACCATACTATGATCATTCCTTTGAACTTTACATATGATAAATTGCCTGCCTCCATCTTATTTAACTCTTTTTCTGGAGAATTATCTTATTCTTTCCTTTGGGGACTGGTTTTGTTTTGTTTTGTTTTTTGATCTCCCCATTTTGGATGCCTCTTTGTGGTTTTTTTTGTATGTATTAGGTAGATTTGCTATGACTTTCAGTCTTGTTAGGGTGGCCTTATGTAGTAGGTTTCCTGTGGGACTCAGTGGTGCAGTCTCCCTAATCACCTGCCTGTATAAAATGCTGCCTGTAAATGGCCTTAGGCAACCTGTTTGGAGCTGTCAGCAATCCACAGCTTGTGGCTCCCTCTTTTGGGCCTGGGTGTGTACAGAAAGGACTAAGCTGTATAGCAAATTGGCTTTTACCAGCACCAATCCTGGGGGCAGGTCAGCAAAGGTATCAAAGCACCCAGGGATCCACCTCTGCCTGCAGGCTGCCTGTTAGGCTTAATCACTGAAAGAAAGCCTTGCTGTACTCCTAAGCAGGGCTTAAGCTCCACAGGGTGGGGCTAGAACAATTCCAGCATGTAGGGCTATTGGGAAGCAATAGCTTCCCAAAAACTGATACCATATAGAGAGGAGTGTTTTGCAGTATAATAACTCAGCACAGTGATTCTGGTGGCTGAGCTCAGCTCTCAGCTCTCTGTCTCCAGAGACACAAATCCCATGCTCTCCACCTGAACTCTCGTCTGCCCTACCCTCCTCCCTCTGTCAGAGTCCAGGGTGAGTGGCTACAGATGAAATTTTGTGTGTTGTCCCTTTAAGAGGGTGACTACATCTCTAGCCCTCTCTCCCTGGTGTACAAAAACCCCACTGCTTTTCATAAATGGATGTTATATGGGTGTCTTTCCTGGTTCTGATACTCTAGGCTGGAGAATCTAGCTTGGGGTTTAGACCTCACACTTCTCAGGGGAAGCAATCCCAGCAAGTGGGATATCTCTCCAGAACTTTAGTTGCCACCGATGGGAGCCCAGCCAGCCCTCTCACACCTCTGCATTTTCTACCACTCTCTATGTAGCTTCTTCTGTAAGTCCTTGGTTATAAGGCAGCTTCTTCAGCTGGTTATTCAGATGATTTTTCTATAATTTCTATAAGTTGTAATTCCAGTTTGTTCCTGGGAAGAGGTTATTATAGCCTCCACCTAATCCTCTGCCATCTTGGATCTCTTCTAGTAATTATTTTATACCATGGTTTTTTTCATTCAAGAAATGTATGTATTTCCATGATTATTTAAATGTAATTCTGAAATTTATAGTCAAATTATGGCATAATTTTTCAGACTCTAGATCTTCTATTTGATTTAACCATTGGTCAGTTGATTTATATCTGAGTCACTTTTTAATGAAAGGAACACAGGAAGTATTCTGACTATTCTTTCTAAGTGAAATACATGGGGAATATAATTGTATATATAATTTGGGAATAGCACATAGGAGGTGGAAATTTTGAATGTGGGAAGAACTGAAATTCTTTTCTTATGGTCTATATACATGAGTTTTGGAGACAGTATTTTTCTCTTTTAAGAATCAATTGATATTGCTTCCTTGATGTCTCATGATACTATTCCAGAGATATCTGAGGTTAGAATATTTTTGTACCTTTTAATGTAATTTTTATCTATCACTAAATGCTTATAAAATATTTTCTTATAAAACAAACTCACTGGAAATTTTCTAAACAGTTTCTTGATGACACTTTCCCTGAAGATTTCTGTTAATTTCCAGTCTAAAGTCTTTCTTCATCTAAGGAAAGTTTCCTTCTCTGACATTGTTTTATATGGAATTATTTTATTTGTTTTTATATCATCAATAGAGACAGAAATTATCTGTATGCTTTCCTACATTTTTAGTAGCTATCATCTTCTTTCACAATATTTTAATTTTTAAAAGAAGATTCCATGCTTTCTTAGAAATATTTTTTTATATTTGTCTACAACATAACCTTTCTACTTCTGGAATTTAGATTTTGTTCTTTATTGCTTCTAAGAAAATTTTTAATTGTGCTAAAGCATTTGAAGATTCTTTATAATCATTTTATGTTTCTAGGTTGATTTTCATCTTTGCTTACATTGAAGAGAGCTTCATTTTATCTCATTTTGTCATTGTTATTATTTTTCATTTCCTTAACAAAAATGTATTATGCATAAAAATAAATGTTATCAAATTACTTTCATATTGTAAAGTTTTTTATGTCTTGAGGATAAATTACTGCTCTTTTCATATTAAATTATATTTTCAAATTCTCATGTTGAATATATTTCATTATATACATTTTTCAAAGGACATAATTTTCACTACTTTTCTCACATTGACCTCTTTTTCAATAGATTCCATCAGTATATACATTTATATCCAGGAATAATTGCTATTTGGAACATCTTATACCCTTATAACTATAGAAGAAGAGCCATGATAGGGATGATAGGAAAACAAATGTCTTTAGTCATTTGAAAAGACAGCTATAATATAGCTTCTTCAGTCCCCTGGTCAGCAAAGATCCAATATAAGAGTGAATGTTAATGATTGGTAGAAAGTCGCATACAATCTAATTTTATAAGCAGAAATTTCTTATAAGATTATACAGACAATGGACAAAAATCTCTAGTTTCTAATGTTGCAGAAACAACCTCATCCTGTATTTTTTAACAAAAATAAGTAATATTTATTTCTCTTTTGGAATATTCTATTTTTCAGTATTTACTCAATAATTTTTTTCTATCTCAAAATTTTAGCAATGCATATATAAAGAGAAAATATTTTATTTCTATAATTAGATATACAAGATCTGTCTGGAAAAAGTCCAACCATTGTTAATAAAACAAGAATCAATTGGGTGACATCAATGTAACCTATCAGCCAAGGAGAGTCCACTGGAACGTGCATGTGTGAACAATGATGATTTTACTTTACTAGTCAGTGGGGGCAGTAGACACCCATTGAATGAACATGTGTACTGTATGGCCGCCACATTCAAAATGACTGAGTGAGTAGAACAATGAATCTGCATCACATTTTGCCATTAAGCTTAACATTCCTCTATGGAACTATTCAGATGATTCAGAAGGCCACAGCATGGGTAACTGTTCATTGGCAACTTCATCAGGACAACACACCTGCTCATGCATCACATCAGATTTTGGTGAAATATCGAATCACCCAGGTGACCCAGCCCCTCTACAGCCCATATTTGTCATGCTGCCAGATGTGGCTTTTTCCAAAACTAAAATCACCTTTGAAAGGGAAGAGATTTCATACCACTGACGAGATTCAGGAAAATATGATGGGGCAGCTGATGATGATTGGGAGAACTGTGTGAGGCCCCAAGGTGTCTACTTTGAGGGGACTGAGGCATCATTGTCCTATATACAATGTTCTTGTATCTTGCATTTCTTCAATAAATGTCTCTATTTTTTCACATTACATGGCTGGATTCATATTAGTACCCTAACTCTATGCTGAAATAGACATTAAGAAACAAAACTAAGAAAATAATAGACATTTTTCCCTGAATCTTAAAGGAATTCTTAAAAGCCAAAGGCAATCCATTTTTAATAACCAATCTGCTAATAGTAACTCCTGTAAAAACTATAAGTCAAAGAAAAGAGTCTCCAATTTTTGCTTTTATATACTTTTGCACCTTTCAGGTTTTTCTTAACAAAATTAATCATTAAAAGCTAATATACAACTTAAAGTACTTTGAGTACCTGCTACATATAAGACACTATATTTTATTCACCAAACTGTCAGACATGGCCTTATACTTAGACAAGGGATCCAGGGCACATTTTGGAAAGGAAGTGCATATATTGCTTCTGCTAATTTTTGTGTCACTTCTATATGAAATAAATGTTTCCAAATTGTAGAGTTTCAAAAGTCCACAACCCCGAGGATCATAGTCTATTCTTATAAGGATTCCTGTTTGAAAAGCTATAATTGAATTAAATGTTTGGAATCTTTATTTCAAATATGAGGTTCATTTTAGATTTTTCAAAATAAAAAAGTTTCTGAATTAGAATTTTAACCAAAAAAAATCCATGATCTATATGGACCTATTACAATAGTCATTTATCAGAATGTGTCAGGTTCTTTTGTCCGTTTTTCTAAAATTCCTTTCCCTCTACCTATGCTGCTGGAACAACAACTCTGCTTTAAGGAAGATAAGCCAATCCAATGTCCCTAGAATTTTCCCTTGAAAAGACCTGTCAGTTTGTGTCAATTGTGAGAATTTGTGTCAATTTCTAAAGTCATTTCATATTTGCTTTGCATTACATCATTTTACTCATGTCTTAAGCAACTGAAGATGTACTTGAAAATTTATTAGACAAGACAGCTAGCTACCTTCCCAAGCGCAGATAAGCATGAAAGGCAAAGGTGAAAAACAATGTTTTGGGAGCAACTAAGATATCTAACTAAAATAAAACAAAACTTTTATTTAAATTTGGTGTCATTACCATTGACTTTAAAAATAATAAATTGAGCTATAATTGACTTATAGTTGATTATTTTCCTATTTTTGTGAATCTGATTTAAACTTTATATATTTCTTTAAAATACATATATTTTAAGTAGTTGAATTTTATATTCAATGATAAAAGTCTGTCTTGCACACAAAAAGACTCCATTAATTGTTTTTCTAAGAGTAAATTTGCATTCATTACCAACTTTTTTTTTTCCTCTGATAGAGGTGTGGTTAGGAAATACATCTGGTCCATGTAAAATATCATCTTATCATCTGAACAGACATCATACTTGACCCCATAATTTAACTTTCCAAAATGATGTTTAGCTTATTTTCCAAGGCTAGTTCTTTTCTGAAAATAAGCATGTAAAGGTGAAGGACTCATAAATATCTACCAGTCTTGAAATTCTTCTGTCCCTCAAATTTAAGATTCTCTTGGCATCTGCATTTGTTTTGCTCCTAACAAGATCACTGAAAATTTGGCATACCATACTGAGTTAAGAATATAAAGATTAATATTAAATATATGTTCAATCTATGAAGGAATAGGTCTTTTATGACATTTCTTTTCATGAGTGAGAAGAGACCGAATAAATTACTTTATTAAATCTCTCACTAGTGAAGATAAATGTCATCAAGGACTTAAGCTCTCATGTATTACATATAAAGTACAGTTCTTCATCTGTCTTCCTATATTTCAGCAAACTCATCCAATGGGCTTTGACTTCATCAATAAATACATTTTCTTTAAGACAAAAATATAGAATATATTGAGAAGAAAATGTCTGATTTCATTTGAAATTTTAAAAAAATCACTGGATATGCTTAGCAACATTTAAACCCTTCAGAAAGAAAACAATGAACTTTAAGGCATAACAATAAAATATATTTAAATCAAAATACAGAGAGAAAATAAGACTGAAAATATTTTGGAAGCTAAGTCACTTGTAGAATAATATTAAGTGTTCTAATATATATGTAGTTGGGATTAAAGATAAAAAGAACAAGAAAAAGGCAGAACAAAATTCTGCAAAGAAATAATAATCAAAATATTTCAAATTTGATGAATTATTACCACAGATAGTCAAAGAAAGACACACCATGAGATATTGTTTAAAAAGATAACATGATAAAAAGATAACTTTTAAAGCAGCAAGAAAAATATTGTCATTCCACATATAGCGAAGACCAACATAAGAATGACTACAGATTTCTCATAGGAAAAATACGAGAAAAAGACGTTAAATGACATTTAAAGCACTAAAAGAAAAAATCAACAAGTGATTCTATATTGAGTAAGTGTTTCAAAATTGAAGGTTAAATAAACAATTTTTCAGACAATGGAAGCTGAGACAATTGATATTCAGAAAGCTAACATAAAGGAAATATTAAAAATGTTTAATAGAAATGTAAAAAAATTCAAGCTAAAAAAGAATAATACCAAATGTATTATCAAAAGAGTTACCTGAAATAATAAATATATAAATAACAATAAAAATAGTTTCTTGCTTTTAAATTTTCTTTAAAAGACAATTGACTATTTAAAGTGAAATTTATAGCAATAAACTGTGAGGACTACATGTTGAAAGAAACTATATGACAAAAATAGCACTAATGATAAAATAGGACAATATCACTATATTGTCATAAATTCCTTATGTGTTATGAGAAGTGGTATGATATTCAGAGATAGAGCAAGGGCTGGTAAAATTATGACCGAAGGACAAAATCTGGCCTCTATCCTGTTTGCGTAAGGCCCACAGTCTAAAAACTTTTTTACATTTTAAATATATATATAGACAGAGAACTTAGGAGGCTCATGAAACCTAAAATATTTATGATTTGATGCTTTACTGTAAAAGTTTGCCAATTTCTGAGCTGGATTGTGATACATTAAACTGCATTTTGAAAACTCTAGAGAAGCTACTAAAAATATAAAAGCATAAACAATAAGCCAAAATAACTGAGATAAAATGAAATATGAAATTTATTTTTAAAAGAAATAAATAAAAGGCAAAAGGAACAAAAATGGATGCAAATATATAGAAGAGGATTGATATGAACTCACAACCATCAATACCTACATTAAATAGGAATGATCTAAACATTCTAATTAAAAGGGATTGTCTTTTTGTCACAATCATGATTGTCACATAATGACATAGATGAATCTCAAAAACATTATGATGAGCAAAATAAATAAGACAAAGAGTACCCAGTGTAGAATTTATTTATATGAACTACTATACAAGGCAAAATCAATTTATAGACACAGAAACCAAGCCAGTGGATGCTGGGGGAATTTTCAGCATTGGGTGGAGGTGGGTAGTAGCTATGGAACTCTTTGACTGTAATGGTGTTACATGAATAGGTTTGCCAAAAACTATCACGCTATTACACATTTAAGTGGATATAATTTACTGTATGTAAATTATACAACAGCTTAAAAAAACAAAAACACATAAGTATATTTATATTTTTTTATATTTCAGTATAAACACTTAATGCCAGTATTTATATATTCCAACTCATTTCTAGCCAGAACTTCCTCAAAAATAGTGGATATTTAATAATTTTCCAAAGGAGTTGGAACAATTTACATTTCCACCAGCAGTGCAGGAGTTCCTCCCCAACACTTTTCATTGACCCACTTTAATTTTGTGAATCTGACATGTACTAAATAATATGCCGTTGTGGTTTTAATTTGCATTTCTTGGTAAACAAGATTAAAAGTCTTTACATATATTCGTTAGAAATTCTTTTCTTTAAATCTTTTTTATTTATTTTTTCTTCAGGTTATCTTTTTGTGTTGATTCATTGTATAAAAGGTTTTATATGTATATATAGATGTACATAATACATTATATATGTATATACATATGTTCTGGGTATTATCCAATGAACATACTACAAAATATCAAATGGCTTATCTTTTAAATTTATCTGTTTTCTCTAGTTAACAGAAGTTCTTAACGAGACAGATTTTTTTCCACTTATGCATTATGCTTCTGGAGGATTATTTAAGAACTCTTTCCCTAACACAGTAATATAAAGATATTTAACTGTGTTTATAAAGACTTAATATTTGACTTTACTTTTAAACTTTTAATTTATCTGGTATTGATTTATACATGGTATGATACAGAAATCCAATTTAATATTTTTATATGTGGATAATAATTTTCACAGTGCTTTTATTAACCCATTTATTTTAAATGCCAATTGTCTCATACAGTAAGATTCAATATATATAAAACTGGATATATATATGTATGTATATGTGTGTATATATATATATCTTATTTTAGACCTCTGTTCTGTTACATTGATATTTTGTCTAGTATTCAAATACCAATACCACATCTTGATGATATTAGCAAGTTTTTCCACATTGTATTGTTCTTCCTTCAAAATGTTCTGTCTATTCTAGACCCAGTTGTTCTTCCATATAAACTTTGAATTCAACTCGTGAATCAACACACACACACAAAGAAAACCCTGCTGGCATTTTGACTGGAAATGTATTGCATCTACAGATCAATTTATGGACAATTGATACATCCTTAAGGAGTTGAATTATTTAATCAATAAACATGGTGTATCTTCCCATTTATTCCCCCAATCTGAGACTCACTACTCACTTTTTTAATGTTGTCTTTTATTTTTTTTTAATTTCTTTTTATTTTAGTTTATTCAGTACAGTTTCTATCCTTTATTCCCATTCCAGCCCACCCACCCA
>CM052541.1:58910458-58945085 GCA_028533065.1 Trachops cirrhosus
AGGTCCATTTTTAGTTTTCTGAGGAAGTTCCATACTGTTTTCCACAGTGGTCGTACCAGTCTGCAATCCCACCAACAGTGCACTAGGGTCCCTTTTTCTCCACAACCTCTCCGGCACTTGTTGTTTGTTGTTTTGTTTATGTTGTCTTTTAATGGGCACTATTAATCTGATTACATTCAGTTCATGTATTTTTTCATTTGTGGATTAGGTTTTCTAGATCCAAGTCTTAGTCATGTTTGCCACAAGGTCAAGAAGATTTTCTCCTGTGTTTTCTATCAAAGCTGTATAATTTCACATTTCAAATTTTGGGCCACAATTTAGCTTGAATTAATTTTTCTATATAACATGAAGTAAGTGAAGGTTCATTTTTTTCTGTGTAAATATCTGGTTTTTTTCCAGCACCATTTACTGAAAAGATTTCCCTTTTTCAAATCATTTGTTCAAATTCCTTGATCAAAATTAATTAACCATATAAGTCAAAGTCTTTTTTTGACCTCTGATCTTCCCAGCATTTTTTTTAAATTCCTTATGTCTAGATGTACCACACTCTCTTGATTACAATAAGTCTTGAAATTAGGTAGTTTAAGCACTCAAACTTAGTTCCTCTTTTCCAACACCGTTTTACTACTGCTGCTGTAGGTTCTTTTAAAGTCCATACAGATTTCAGAATCAGTACTTCAGTTTATATCATAAGTCTTTCTAGATTTCTGTGGCATTGCATTGAAACTATAGATAAGTTTGAAGAAAATTTATTAACAATATTGTTTGGCAATTCATAATCGTGACATATGTCTATTTATTTAAGATTTTATTTTCTCAGCAATATTTAGATATTTTCAGTGTACAGGTCTTACACGTATTTGTTAAATTTATTCCTGTGTGTGTGTATATATGTTTATATGTATCTATATATGTGTACATATATGTGTGTACACCTAAGTGTTTTTAATGTTACTGTGTTCTTAATGTACTGTGAATGATATTTTAAATTTAAAAAAAATTTTAATTATAAGTATATAAAAGTGAAACTCATTTTGACCTTTATACAAAGTAAGCATTGGAGATAAGGTAACTGTACACAGAGTAGCTTCAGAATCATTAGGGTCCCACTGCTTCTAGTGCCAAAGTAACCTGTGCATGCTTAAGTGAAACTCCACCAGGCCAATCACTGGTGTATGAAATAATGCTAAGCTGAATTAACTTATAAATACAAAGTTTTTTGTTTGTTTCCTGCAGGTAACTGCTTGCCAAAAAAAGATTTCAACATTACTTAAAGGGAAACACACAGCCCAGACAGACACTCAACATTTTAACACTGATAATGTCTTGTATCCAACCAAAATTTTCTAAAAAGAAGTAGAAAAGTGTGATCTATAAAGAGAAAAAAATAAGTAAGAAAATAGAAAGAGAAAAAACTAGTAGTGTAATGGAATTAGCACATAAAACTTTAAAAGATGCAAAAAATTAAAGAAAAATGTAAATATAAATGATAAAACATATTTTAAAAACAAAAAAATTAAATGAACATAAAAGTAAATTGAACACATAGCAATAAAAAATTTTCAATGTTACATTTTTAGGGAAATTTCTAGAATTTCCATTTGGTTTAATAGTTTCATTTTTAGTTGAAACTTCCTATCTGTATCCTCATTATATTCATATTTTTCTTTGAAACCAAGATCTATATTAATACCAGCTCCTTTAAGTACTTGAATTCAAATTTTATCTATTTTTCTGGTGTGTTAATATGAATTATAGGTCACATATTCCACTATTTTCATACATAGTAATATTTTATTTGGTCATTATGAATGTTACACTATTGTAACATTGGCTTCCAGATCAATCCTTTTAAGGCTTGCTTGCAAGATTTGTCAGGGTGGGTCTGGCATTGCCTTTTCTCTAGGTTTGGTAAGCTCTGGTGCTAAAGAGTGACCTTTCCGGTAGTCTCTACTGAATGCCCCGGATCTTCAGCAATGTCTCTGCACTCTGGCTATATGGAACTTAAACATTGTTCAGCTCAGTTCTGATAGCTCTTTTTCTCACAATTGTTCTTTCCCTGAGTTGTTCTTTGACTCGTCTTGCCGAGTCTTGCCCTGGTCATCATGGCTGTATTATGCTAAAGACTCAATAATATACTCTGGTAGTCATGACCTCTGTTCACCAAATATTTCCAGCTCTCTTCCTTCCAGTACCATGGTGGAATTACACTTTCTCTAAAGAGCTCTTTTGTAAGGTAGGCTCATCCAAGCGACCTACTTAGATGAGTGAATTGAATAAGGAAGTGATGTGCATCACCTGCAGGCAGAAGCCATAAGAGCCAGTACACCATTGAACACGTTCTTTCCCTTTACGTGGCTTTTGTTGAAGTATATATTGAGATGAAGCATTTATCTGTCTCAGTCTTTGAGTGGACTGCTCCTCCCCCACCCCCAGTTATGTGAGTAGAGACAAAGGTGAGTTAGACATACAGTGTGATTGAGAAATAAAATACTGCTGTGATAAGCCATTAAAAATTTGAGGTTGTTTCACACAAAAGCTTGCCTAACCTTTGTTAATACAACTCTCATTTTTCTTTTCAGTGATAATTTTTGAATGATTCTCATGAGTAGCAGATTTTGAAAGTCTATTCTTATGCCATCTTTGCTAAAAGTCTTTATATATACATACGCATACACACACACACACACAAATGTTCAAATGACAGTCAATTCCAACCATAAAACTGGAGACAGGAAAGACATAGCACTTTCTAAAAATTTTTTTTCATGTGAGTCATTAATTTTGAGAAGTGATGATTATCCACTTGGACATCTCAGATGACCAGATTTGCATTTTAAAGTATTAAACCTTCTCTTAGGATGACCCTAGGCATCCCAAAGGTTAATCATCAGAAGACCATATTCAGAAGGCCTGATAACTGTCATTAGGATAAGATACTGTAGGCCATCTAAGGAAAAAAAATTAACTTGCAAACTGAAAAAATATAAATTTGACTTAAATGGGGAACAAAAACTTCCTACCCAGAAAAAAGACCCTAAAGCAAAAGTAATTTAGGGTTAAGTGCTAATTTCTATTCACTTTAGATGTGACCAGTGCTTTGTGATGTGACGAGTACATCAAATAGGTATTCTGTCACAAAATTGAAAGAAGTTCTTAAGTATTTGTAACTCAGTATCATAAGATGACTTGCAAGAAAAATCAATAAACATTTTTTTGGCATTCAGAAGGAAAAGAAGTGCAACTTTCAATAGGAGACGATATTAAGTTGATTAATAACATGGACACTGGTGAAAGATGGCCGGCTTTCAAATTAGGTATTTCCACTTGCTAGCTTTGTGACCCTGGATAAATTACTTAACTTCTTTAGTATGCAGTTTTCTCACTTTTAAAATAGAGATACTATAAGTATTCACTTGACAGTGTTGTTGAATAGATTCAGTGGAATAATACATCTAAAGTGCTCAGACTCATGACTAGTACATGGCCATATTATTTCATTTCAATAAGAAGTAGCTATTATTATTGTTGTTGTTGTTTTGAAAAAGGTCTTCTAATCTTTAAATGCAATGAAATTTTTTTGCTGATTTACCCAAATCTGCAACTTGACCAATCCATTATATTTTACCCTCATGCCTCTGAACCCTTATTCATAGGCTCCTAAGATATTAAGTCATATATATCAGCTATTCTAACCACCTCATTATGTCAGTAAGGGAACTGAGGCCCCCTCAAAATAAATTTATCCCTCTCAATGGTTTTACAAATTATTACTGTAGCTGAATATCTCTATCATATATACAGTTGTTCAGTAAATAAATATTGGTTTTACAAATACAGAGATCAGTCATACATACCAACCACTTATGAACACAAAGAAGATGACTATAACCTCCGAGTACCAGGAGAATCTATTCCATTGATTTTTAATGTTGATGACCTGGTTTGCATAACCATGTATCTTTTGCATGTCCTTGGGTAGGTTTTACAGTGAGTTCACTTGCTTTTTGACATATTGTTTCTAGATTTTCATATCTACATTAAGTGTATAATACAGTAGTCCATAAAGTACTTTTTGAGCCTAGCAATTTGTAGGTCAGAAATTCTTTTCTAAAACACACTACTATGAAAAGATACTACACAGCCAATACATTTCAAAGGGAAGGTTAAAGAGAGAGAACTGAACTGGGATCTGACACTGCACCTCCCCCAAAACTGGCTTTCAGTAGAAAGACTACTGCAAAGAAATAATATCCATTCGTTAATATTTACCTATTGTGTTTCAATTAGTAGGAAAGCCAACCCCTTTCCTCTAACCTAACCACACAAATTCTATTGTGCCTGTTTTTGTTTTTAGCATCTCCAAATATTAAATATGATATTCAGGTTCCAAATAAAGTAGTAAAATCTAAATAACATCTTAAATCCATGAGCATTTATAAAAATCTAGTGAATGCCAGGCTCTACATGAAGTGCTATGGATACAAAGGTAAAAACACATTTATCTGCCTTTGAGGAACTCATCATTCAGGTTTTGGAGTTTGACAGCTACATTAAAAATAACAATGAAATGATGTGATAAGTGTCAATAGCTCTGGGGGCACCAATGATGATACCTGCCTCAACCTGAGGATCAGCGATACCTTCTGGAGTATAAGAGACCCACACTCTACCCTGAAGATTGCTGCACATCAGGCAAATTCCCACCTGCATCAGCCACATCACTGGGTGAAGGGGGATGTCCAAGAACATGATGCAGAGGATTGTGGATAATGGATTGCATTCTGTAGATCATGGGAGACACCAAGATATTGTGAGTAAGGGGCAAAATGATAAGACATGTTTAGAGGTTAAGTAAACATGCTCATTTTTCTCCAGGGCACATGTAAAACTGCAGTCCTCAGGTCTCTTGCTGTGGATGGTGCCACGTGATCAGTTCTGGCCACAGGCTGTGACTAGGAAGGACATATGTCACTTACAGGCCTAAACATGTGACCTGCCATTGTTCAGTCCCCTGTGTTTGTGGAAGCACATGTACAGACAGAGATCTTATAAGAGCAAAGAGTGGTGGAATGCTGAATCTTCACAAGGAGAGCTAATGCAGAAGGCTTTTGGAGAATGAAAAATAAACTTTTGTGAAAGCACTGAGATTTCCATGTCATTCATTGCTATAGCATAATTGAGTCTACACGGGCTGAAATGTATCAGTAAGTGTTTATTATTGTTTGAGTATGAAGAGTGAAGGAAGGAGAGGAGTGTGATTCCCGTGTTTCTAGTATGATGACTGGTTGCATGGCTTAAAGACTACTGGATGAGATAAAATTCAAGTGTAAAAAAATAACTAAATTAGTTTGGAAATATATAGAGGTGGCAATGTGATACTGTGTAGACTTTGAAGTACCTGTGTCATCCTGGTAGATGTGTTCAATCAGGACTTTCATACATGAGCCGCAAGCCCAGTGGATTCCCAGGCTGAATATAGAGACTTAGATGTTATCTGAATGGTAGTTAAAATTATAAGAATAAATAAGATCATTCAAAGAAATCATGAAGAAATTAGCTAATGAATTTAGGCTAAGCAAAAAACACAAACCTCCAAATCAATTTAATCTGAAATACCTAATTTGGGAAAACACACTTTTAATTTAAAAAAAAAAAACTTTCATTGAGCATTGCCATTTTTGTAATTAGCAGCAAATTATTTTTTCTTGGCTTAAAATAAAGACTAAAACAAAAATATGATAGGTCTTCTTATATTGGTACAATGTGAGTATGATTTTTATTTTCTACCTCTCCTTAGATTTGGGGTATTTTCTTCACATTTCTAGCAGATATTACATATTAATTTGTGACTCTTTAATATTCTTTCAATTCTCTATGAGTCTAGAATCCCAATTTCAATATGCAATGCCACATATTCAGTAAAGGAAATGTTCTCTTAGGTGTGTACAAAAACTTTTAAAATAGAATCCCTTTTATAAATCATTACCCAAAAAGTGAACCTACAGATTATTCATGACTATGAAATGTGTCTTAAATATGTCAACATGGTTAGTTATTTTTCAGTAAGTACTGCAATCTTCTTTATTTTCTCTACTTCTTTCCCACTAAAATATGAGCTCAAAGAGATAAAGGATTTTGCCTGCCTTGTTCACTATCACATCCCCAGCACTGTACCTGGCACGTGGTATTCAATCAACATCTGCTGAGTCTGTTGAATGAATGGATGTTTTTATATTAAAGGGCAACATACCATAACAATGTAATTATTTCGTCTTTTGCATTAATATGAGAATATGATCACTATTTGTCATAAAATAGAAATTTTAAAGGATACTTAATCATTCTTTTTTCATTCCTGCATTTTAGTTACAGGCACATGCAATCCTTTGGCAAATTGTATATATTATACCAATACATTTAATACATCCAAAAATCTGACTTTGCTAGGCTGTACCACTGGTCCTAGTTCCCCTTCTCTCTTCCCTGAATTATTATTGCAGTAGTTTCTTGTTTCCTTACTTCTCCCTTCTCCCTGTCTGCCCATCTTCCCCTCCCCCTTGCCCCAGATTCATTTCAATATAGAGGTCAGAGTGATAGTCTAAAAATGTTAAGCGGATCCTGTTACACCTCTGCTCAGAGGCTTCCCATCTCAAAATGCAAGTCGACATCCTTCCAAAGGCTTACCAGGCCCTGCTGGCTGGCCAGCTGTCATCTTTTTGATCTTACCTTCTACTGCTGTCTTCTTTGCTCCCTTCTCTCCAGCCATCCAACCTTCTGGCTTTTCTTTAAAGATGCCATAAATGGCCCTCACCTCAGGACATTTGCACTTATTGTTTCCTCTATTTGGAATTCTCTGCTTCCAGATATCCGCAGGGCTGGCTTCTTCATTGTTCTCAGGTCTGCTCCAATGTCATTTTCTCAGAGAAGCATCGCCTAACTGTCCCGTATAAAATGTCCGTGCCCTCCTCCACACCCCTCCCACTTCCTATCCTTCTAACCGTGCTTCATTTATCTTCATAACATTTATCACTATCTGACACATTAAGAATTTACCTATATGTCTATTTATTATCTTTCTCTCTTCAGTTGAACAAATCTCCATAAGGGCAGGGGCTTCGCCTGTTTTGTACAATGCTGTATTACCCAAAACAGTGTTTGCCACAGAATAGATACACAATAAATATTTATTGAGTAAATAAACTGTAACACTAAAATACTAAACCTTAGGATCAACTCTGAGTCAATAAGAACTAAGCTAATTAGTGTTTTAGAAGTCCCATGAAGACAGGGGTGTGGTAAGCTGAGAGTTCATTTTTAATTCTGAACTAATTTTTAATTCTAAGCTCTGAACTATCATAAGACATCTCAGTTTACAAGGCCTTCAGCTTCCCTTTTTTTCCCTATAAGTCTCAGTTTGTAAGAGAACATCTCGGACTCCACAGTTTGTCCTGAGCCTTAACAGTTTGACCAGGGCCCGGAAACATACCTGAAACTTGAAAACTATTGGCGTTAAACAGTGTTTAGTCTTACAGCTTAAACGAAGTCCAATAACAGGATTACCTTTACTTCCTTTGTTATTACTTTTTTTTAGTGGTGGTTTCAGTGTAGAATTCAGCAAATAATCTCCTTTTATCAGAATTATTTTATTGTTGAAGTGAAAGAAACAAATGAGTGTCTTGAGTTATGCTAAATAGTTTCATAGACAAAGTTATAAGTTAGGCTCTACTACAACATGACTTGTATTTCTTTAATATTTTAAATTCAATTTATAATTTAAACTTTAAAAAAGTACAAAGTTTGAATGATATAACCTGTGAAATATATTTTATCTCCATTTTTCATTGTATGGATTTACAGGTCATTACACAATTTTCTATAAAAATGTAAAAGAAGGACACCCTCACAATTTTCCATATTAGGTGACACAAACTGCATTTTAGTAGCCATGACGAACAAATGAAATGAGTTCAGCAAAGTTCGTACAAGTTCAATAGCCAATTACAAACACTTAAAATAATAAAATACAAACTCAGCCCACCACAAGATAAGAATACAAAGCAGAAGTTTATACATAAATTTAAAATAAATAGATGAATACATAAAAGTGTATTATTTGTCTTCTAAGTTACCATCACTTTAACCTTAAACTCAGACTGGAAGCCTTTACATCTAAACCCATCCATAAAATGTCTAGCAGAGAATGTTTCATCTATGCTATAAAGTAGAAAATGGTCAAGAACAGGAATATATTTATTCTACTAGTGGCCCTTCTCTCTTCCCTGAATTATTATTGCAGTAGTTTCTTGTTTCCTTACTTCTCCCTTCTCCCTTCTCCCTAAATCGATAGGCAACATAGCCAGTATTGCATGCCATGATGGAGATTTTTACGTGATTCACTTTATGCACAGGTGTAGGTGGTCTTGGTTATTGCAGACGCTGAAATCTGGGTAGAAAATATTCAAGGCCAGGGAGAGTCTCAAACCATGAGCGTTAGGAAGTTGTCCACAGGGCTATCTTGCTGAGGAGCAGCTAAGTGGCAGTGCCTTGGTTCTGTGCTCACTACTCATCTGTCCATTCAGCAACCCCAAAAATGCTTTAACAAATACAAAAGTCGGGTAATACTTGCAACTAATTAAACTACAAATAGGACCATGCCTCTTTAATATAGGACTTACATTTTACAAGTTCATGTGACAACTCACCCCCAACAATATTTGGCTTTTCCTCTTGCATAAAACAAAGGTTGAGAGGAGAGAGCACAGGGTTGAACATCCTCTTTTCATGGCCTAATTTTATTCCTTTGAAATGAAATAATAAAATTCCTAAGTAATCATATTCACAGCTATTTTAAAAATTATCCACATACACATTTCAACTCTTATAACACCCTTATGGGATTTTTATTCCCATTTTAACAGAGGATTTTGTTTCTCAGCAAAGTTAAGTAACTTGTCATACTCTTGGTAGATGAGAAAAGAGCAGCTTCATCTGACAGTAATGCACTGGGTTTTCTCTAGTACCTTTCCACTTCAGGGTGCCTGGAGATCCCATTCCCAACCCCCACCAACCACCACGGCAACTCCACCTCACCTATTCCCAAGGACCTGCGGCTTCCTGACTTATCAGAAGAATTAATTCACTTCCCTGCACTGAAAGGGCCTGTTTGAAGAAATCTACCCCATTCCTAATTGGAAGAGTCTTGGGAAAGCCTAATTGTTAGTGTCCTTTAGGAAAATTCCCAACCGTTAAACCAAAAGGCCCTGGAACAAGAAACCAGCCTGTAAAGTGCACCTCGGACTGGACGCTCTCCTGACTCACTCTCTTTTCATACCCTCCCTGGGTTCCCCGCTGACACTCAGCCTCCTAGAGCAGAGAGACTGGGACTGGCCAGACAGGAACAGAGCTGCAGAGGGATTAAAAAGTACCCTGCTCATGGCTTGAAAGTTTGTAAAGAAAGTACTGAATACAGACTTCCCATAGTATCAAAAGGAAAATTTATGCATCGCCTTTGAGTTCAACTTCTCCATTAAAGCTTTTTCCCTATAATCTAGGGAGTTCTTATCTTGGTGACTTATGATGTTATGGAGGGGCTCATGCATGGAAAATGTCAATAGAAATAGTAACTCTGGAAGGGAAGGGCTTCCTAATTAGTCCCCATTTAGATTTTATGATGGCTTTGAGATCTGCTCATCCTGACAGTGCGCACTGTGGTTACATATTGTTCTAGCCTGAGGGAACCATAGGAAAATCCAGATTTATTGTACCTATCATACCAGCATATTTCATTTGCCATTATGAGCAGCCATCTCGCAATGATGCAGGAGTATTTATTACAGATTAAATTGTAGGACCTGGATGGTTTAGTGAGGTTCTTGAGGTATCATTTATGTCATTAACTGGCTCATTATCAGATCTGCAAATCTCCATCCTTTTCTGAGCCTTCAGTTGGAGCAGAGAGGCTTCAGGGCTCGGGCAGCTTCGGGGCAGTATTTTGCAGTGCCGTGGGCATTAAGTTCAAATAGGGACAAAGCAAATCGCTTGAATCACACCCCGCCCCCGCCTCCCCTGTTTTTATTTTTTAACCTGATTTCCTGCTAGGTGGTGGCAAATTCCTCTTTAGTGCTCGTTGCTGGGGTCAGGGTGGAAGGTTTTTATCCATCCGGCTGCTGGATTCCGCCCAGGTGCTGGTGTGTACTGAACAGTATGGGGGTGGAGGGGAGACTTGAGCTGCAGGATTCAGAGGATTTATTTTCAGAGGTGGCTAACGCTAATTAGGTTAGGAGTGCCTGGCTGCCTTCTCCAGACGCATCCTCCAATTTTTCTTCCCTGATAAATAACCCCACTATTGAAAACCAGGAAGGGAGGGACGAGTGTGTGAAATTTAATTGTGGTTATTTAGGAAGTTAGCTGCTCTTCTCTGCTGATTATCTGAGGCAAGAGGGTTCAGTTTTCATGTCCTGGTGCCTCTGGGACCGCGTTTTAATTCTACCTGGGAAGCGGAACGAAAAGGATTCACTGATGGCCGATCTTTTTTTTTTTTTTTTCAAGATTGCAGAATATTCTTGGCTGAAACATGCTGGTGAACATTTTCAACAAGAAGTACTCAGACCACCGTGTCCCTCCGCCCCTCCCCCCGTTTAGTTTTTCTATTTGCATTTATTGTTTGACTCAAAGTAGGGGTTCTTTGTTGTTGATATTTGCCCTATTTTCTCTCCTATATTGCTTTTCATAAAATCCAGGGAATGGCATTTAAGTTGCTGTGTTCTTTGGTATTGAAATACTCTCCACACAGGCACAAAAGTACCCACAGAAATGCCGAAGTCAAATTCATAGATTATCTTGGAGAGAAATGCCTTGCGATTTAATTGTTGAGTATAATTAATTCACTGCATAGACAATAGTTGCTGGTAAAGGCGCATTTTCACAAAGGAAAATTACAGGTAGAAACTATTATGTATTCTTTAAAAGGGATTTGATATTGTAGAACTGGATTTGAGGCAACAGAATCGGTTGACCATTGTTATTTGCTCAGAGTTATCCTTAAAAATATTGCTTTCTTTTTTATTTATAGACCCATATAAAATAATTCCATATTGACTAATAATTTTGGAAAAGGTATACAAAGTTTTGCGTCTGCAACTATCCATGTAGATCTAAAAAGAAACAAACGTGAAATGCCCTGGTTGAATGGGAATGAATATTAGTGAATGTATAGCAAGCATTTCTTGCCACACACTGAATTACCCTCATTTAGCACGTGAGCAGTAGTACCCAGTCTCCTGAACAGATGCCGAGCAGAGTCGCTACTACTTCTAATCAGTTCTATCATAGGGGACTGCAGAAAGCTTCTCATTTTTACTTGTTGCTTTCAAGTTAGAGTTAATGAAGCAATGTAGAAAGGTCAGAAGGCATCATTTTTACTTTTTGCCACTAAGCAAGATAATTTGGAGGCTTGATAACGATGCTATTTGCCTCTTGTTGTGGCAAGAATGAACTGCCCAGCTCTGAAGAGAGCCTGTCACTTTCACTAAGGGTGATTTGATAACAGGCATTATAAAATTTCTAATTTATCCTTTTTCATATTCAGTGTCTCTCCCACATATTGTTTTGAGACATAAAGAGGTTTTAGGATAAATAATGAGCTGTGATTATTTGCCATCCCTCCACAGCATGCAAAGCAAAATTAATTTGACTCCAGAAAGTTTATTTTTATTATGTTTTATTTTTAAGTTTAAATAATTCATAATTATGTCTAATTTGTCTCTCATCAGTAATGTGAAATTGTATAACATTTTGTAAAAAACAGATTTAGGCCTAGGTTCCTTACACCTGCCTCCCCAACTAAAATCTTTAAATTAAGAACTGTCACTTGTAAACTGAAGTTAGGGGAATATGCAAAATTTCTGTTAACTGTTTATTGCATTCTGGTACCTTTAACAATGCTCTTTTTATTTATTTTCAAGTCAACCCTTAGATAAGAGTTGAGTCATGGAACTGGAATAAAGAGCAGATCAGAGAATTACCCTAAAAATAACAGAAACACTTATACTTAATAATCATTTTTCACTAAGTGTTTAATGACATTATCTCATATTAAAGCTATTTTTAAAGACTCCCTATTTTTAAACAAGTGCAGTGGTTAAGGGAAACATCCATAAACACAACTGCTTGTCATATTGTTTATGTAGTCCACTGGTAAGTGTTTTAAGCAGATTATAATTATATATATGTATGTATGTATATATGTATGTGCATGTGTAACACTGTACCTGAGTGGGTAGCCAATTAAGCAGAACTTAGCACCAAATGAATCATCTCTCATACTCGATGTATACTGTAGGCACTCTTGAATAAATAAAATCTGTACTGCTATAAATAGGCTCCTTGAAATAAGAGATTCTTATTTGAGGCTTCTTTGTAATGCTCCTCTCACAAATCTTATTGCTTGGTCTTTTGCATTATAGTCTTAATATTGAGGTTGCTCATTAATCTCCATCCTTTTTTAGGTTAGTCTAGGCTGTTCTTGTAGCTGTAGTAGTCACTGGGTTGCCGTAGGAACAAGAGATCCGAGTAAATATGCTTATGAAGAAGAAATGACTACTAATTAAATGTGAATAGCATTTATAAATTGCCTAGTTCTCACAAAATGTAGAACATAATATGCTTTGATGTACTTCATTAGTAAAAGGCACCTATATTTTTTAAATATATACTACAGTAGAGAAAACCAAATTTTAATGCAAAAGTGATCTTTACGTGGCTTCATTTTTTCTGCCGACTCTAAATTCTGTAATTTAATGCAGATATCTTTTTACAGCATTTACATGGCAGAGAAAGACATTTGGTTGGCCTGTGAAAGTGCGGGAAACCTTTACTATTCCCTCACTGAAGTGTAATTCCTTTTTTATTGTTGGAATTATAGCTTTTTCCTATTACATTTTAGACAAAAAGAAACTGGCTTACAACGTCCACTTTCAATCTAGGTAGGTAATATTTTCACATCACAGAGGGCTGTGGTCTTTTGTGTATATTGCCTAGAAAAATCAGGACTTTGGTGTGAAACTACAAAGCAAGCTTGCAGTCATGGGAGCTTTAGTTTTGCTTTGTTTAATGCTGAAAAGCACCCCTCACCCTTTCAAAGATGTTAAGTCCCCAACTTCATTATCATTCTGTGTGTCACAGCAGATGACCTAATCAAGCTGCCCCTTTTGATTCTGCAGTTCAGGGGTACAGTCATCTTCGCTAACATTTTATCTTTCATTTGGGGGACTGAGAGTTTGGGGTTGATTTCTTTCCAAACCATTGACAAAAAACTGGTCCACAGCACTCTGGCATAAGATGATCATTGCAAACCTATGTACAATTCCAGGACAGGCGAGCCGTTAAGTTAAATCAGCCATGGGCATAGTTATATTAACTTCTAGGTTAACTGAGGGACCTATTGCAGTTTGATTATTGTTTTCTAAAGATCTCTGTACTCAGAAATAATACCAAAATCACTGGGGGGCAGAATAGCCAGGAAAAATAAATTTGAGAGGCATTTGCAAAAAATGTCTTGACAGATCTTCTTTACATCTCCCTTTGTTTTTAATTGTATATATATATATTTAAAGAAAATGTGGGGCCTCGTGTCCCCTCTTCAATCAGAGCAAGAGGTTCTGTGACACAATGAGAAACCTGGCTGACAGTAAGAGAGTTTTCGTTTGATTGCATAGAAATCAGGCTTGGGGCTCTTGCTATCTGAGCATGAGCAGTTGGCTCCAGGAAAGGCAGTAGGAGTCCAGCTGCTTGCTCTGTGGGTGTGATTAGGGCCACTTTTTCTTTTTATCGATTTTCAGCAAAGTATTTGTTGCCATGCTCTGTGCCAAGCTGAGAATAGTAACAGAGATGTGTTGTTTATTTTCTGGACTAGTCTCATTTCTTGAAGTAGCTAAACTAACTTTTCATATTTGTTCTAGACAAATAAAACTGAGTAGGATTGTGGTTAATATTTAAAAGATATTACACCTATGCTGTTTCTCATTGATACTATTTTTGTATACTATGTTGCATGGATTTAATTTATCAATGTCTGATGAATAAACTATATGCATTGTGTAGGTCTTCAATAAATAAATATTAAATTTAATTGAATAACAAATCTTAAAAGTTATTTATACATTCTTTGAATAAAATTTGAATTTCCATTTTCTGAATTAAATTTTCCCTTGTAAGTGCTATTGGAAACAGCCTTCTATATTTAAATTACATTATTAAATTATGATGAATTGGCAAGATTGATTGAAAGGTGATTTGGCTCACTGAGTAAACCACAGTTTTTTGTTTTTGTTGTTAGTTTTGAGTTTATTCATTTCTTTTTAAACTTAAAATGCAGGACTTGCTTATGATACTTCTGGAGTTGTAGTGTACCAGTTAGGTTCTTAATATTAATTGCAATCCACCTATTTCAGGAATATCATTTTATTCTGGTTCTGATGTTCAAAGTCTTTGCAATTCTGTGTGTGATTATGTATAAATCAATATAGATAATTTTCATTGAGCATTTGCTATGTATGAGGAGCTATGTAAAACATTTTATATGCATTATTATTTTTAATCTTCATAAAATTTTATGGGAGGTACAATTACTGCCACATTTTTAGATGAGAAAAATGAAGTTCAAAGAGATTAAATAACTTGCTCAAGATATAAGTGAGAGAACCAGGTTTTAAACCTGAGTCAGCAAAATTCCAGTCTCAAGCTTAACCCTTCTATCACACTTATTTTAATCTTGTAAAAGTTAATAACAAGGAACCTCATGTAAAATGAAATCAGGACACCAGAAGGCAGTGATGTCATGCCCCACTTCCATTGTAGACCCCAACAGAAAGAACTCAGTGTTTATAAGAGCTCCACCAGCTTTCTCTTCTCAATAAAAGCTTCTCCTTTCTTCTGTTTCTTGAAACTTACATGTGGTTCTCCATTAGATTGCATGCCCCAAATTGCAATTCTTTCATTGTTGTTACTGAATAAACTCATTTTGCTGGAGAAATGTCAGGCTATCTATTTGTTTAAGGTCAACAATCTTAACTTCTTTTTCTTTTGTGATCTTTTACTGCAGTAGCCCATCTTTACTCATATATGCTTTATAGCCACTTGATACTTCTTTCTTTAGCTACTGGTTATATGCAATGAACATAATTCTTTATTCTTTAACTTCCATAGATATAGAGCTTGCAGAAAATGTAGCATCCTTGCAAACTCTTACAAAGTATGGTGTGATTACTTCATCCTGTTCCACTTTATAACCAATTTTCCATCCCTCTGTGTTGAGCAAACTGGAAGCCTTGTGTTTTTTAGCATCTATTTGCCATTCACCTAGAATTCACATCTCCTTTTAAAGCTTATAAAGTTGTCTTCTTGACAGTATTTCAGGAGATAAAATTACTCATATAAAGGTTGTGGTTGTCCCAAAAGATTGATTTTGATATTAAATAAAATAAAACATTGATTTTTAAACCTATATGGGGATTAAATTATTGATTTGGATTAAAAACAAACATCAACACTTCCATAATTTTATTACATCTGAGGTTTCATTTCTCACTTAGAAAATCAAGTTAATCTCTTAGAAATGCCATATGCAGGGTTCCCTTCACATTTCCCGAAGTCAAAGCTTATGATACTTCTGGAGTTGTAGTGACTCTTATCTCTAAGCACCACACAGTACCGCAAGTAGATTGTGCTGTTGCTCACCTTCATAGCCTGATTATCCCAGCCTCTCATCAGAAGAATAACAGTGCAAGATTGGATTGTAGCCAACTCAAGACACTAAACTGAGGAATTGATTTTAGAGGACATTTATGTTCCAAAACAGTTTAGAGATTTTTATTTTACTAAGTTTGATAAACTGTAATTTTTAATTTTCTTATGTAAAAAAAATAAGATATTTAAGTCAGAAAACCAAAGGCATTTATTGGTTTCCTTTTGTCAGGAAAGGAGATGCTAGTGGGCAGAGGACCCACCAAGGGGACCAAAATAGGTCATCACCCCTGATCCACCTCATTCTAGCCATGTGACCTCAGAAAAGTCATATCCTTTTGTCAGTTTCCACCATATTTAAAGGTAGATTTTAAATCTATTCTGAATACTATATAATGTTCTTACAAAGATCACATGATATGATATGTGACAGTTTTTGGAGACTTGTGAAGCAATATATCATTAAATATAAGATCTTTTCAGTTAAGTTTTTAAAAAAATCTTTCTCACGTGAGCTAAACTCTGCCAGTCCTTTTTCCAATTCTCAAAGCATGTTCCTATTAATGAAAGACAAGTTTTACTGGGATGCAATATTTTTATTTTATGGGGGCATGACCATAATACTGAATTTTCCACAGCTTCAATTTTTCACCTCTTGACCTATATGGGTTCCATAAACCACATAACTATTTAAGGACATATTAATAAATTACTACCTATAACAAAGTGCAGCAATTTAGGATTATATTATCTGACTGTAATAATTAAAATGTATTAATAATTAATAAAAAGCATTTATTGAAGGCTGACTCTTCTAGGCATTTTTTAGTGTAATGAATATACTGTTCAATCCTCACAACAACACTGTGACTATTATTTCCTGTTTTACAGGTCTCAAATGTGAACTCACCTCTGATTTCAAAGCCTTTGTTTTAACCACAATTCACATTGCCTCAGGCTCAGAGAATCCCACAAGGCCTTTTTGGGGTTGTTTTTTGTTTTTGTTTTTTTTTACAAATCAGGAATGACACACTTCTTTCTTTGTCTTAGCAGAAAAAAATGAAAAGTTATGTACTTTCCTATATATTACTCAAACCCCTAAAATTCATGTTAGATATGCCTTGTGAGACATTTTTGAAAGTACCATAGTTTGCCATATATAATGCACACGTTTTTGGCCCAAACTTTCACGTTTTTGACCCAAACTTTCAGGAAAAAAATTTTTATTTTAACTTTTTAATTCAATTATTTATTGATTTATATTTAGAAACAAAACTAATTATCATATTCCAGGGTACTGCTTTGCACACAGATATCATTATTGCTTTGTAGAATTATACTGCTAATGCATAAGCATAAATAAAAGGATTAAAAACATTTATATAGATACAGAATTAGTACTACCCATGTATAATGTACATCCTTACTTTTCCCACAAAAACTTGGGCAAAAAATTTGGGCAATGATTTGGATACATCATTTCTGAAAAATCTAATTGTGTTATCAGCTTAGTTTTGCTACCAAACCATAGCAAATACTTTATTCATTAAATTTGAATAAAAGTAATTTTTCACTTGTTTCAAAAATACATGAAAAAATAAATATTGTTTACTTTTAAGCATATTCAAATTTTATATTTTAATCTCTAAAGAAAATTATAAAATTATTCTAAACCACACTGAATCCTGTCAGTATCATTAAAATATATTTTTAATCACACAAGATGACAATCACTCAATGTTTAAGTTTCAATATGTTGGTTCAAAATGTAAAAAAAGGACACAACAAAATTTATTTGCTTTTATTTTAGTGCTTCATTTCATGAATTAGAATACTGAGGCCAAGAGGATAGATGACTACCCCTGTTATTACCCAAATCTTATTTCCCTTGGTGTTTGACCTCATTGTGCTTCTTTCTATGTGTATTTTGTATTACTCACCAAGACCACAGACAAATAACTGATAATTCAAAAGTGAAATTATGTCACACTCAATTCAAATACATATTTTCAAAAATATCTGGAAATTTCTTATTAAAATTATGCATACACCATTTAGTTATTGTCTTAGGATAAAATTCTTTTTCCTTACTAATTAACAGCTAGATATTCAATAAATTCAATGATGTACTAATTATACAACTAATTTCTTCTGTAAGATATTACCTGAAAAAAAGAGTTTCTCAATTTGGGATATCTTTAAATAAACATTTAATGTAACAGTAATGTATTAAAATAACTGTTTCCAAACA
Source organism: Trachops cirrhosus (assembly GCA_028533065.1). NCBI lineage: Eukaryota > Metazoa > Chordata > Mammalia > Chiroptera > Phyllostomidae > Trachops > Trachops cirrhosus. The sequence goes on from CM052541.1 coordinate 58,928,454, forward strand.
AGTAATTTGAATTTATATTCCTTGATGTTTAAAAAACGTTTTCTTTGATACAGTGTTTCCAGTTACATGAATACTTTGAAATTCAGTTCATTGTACATATTTATGTCTTATATCCTACCCAAAGCTGAATAAAGCATTTTCACAACTTCAATGAGTTCACAGTAAAATAACATGCAACCAATGATAACACTATGAATGTGAGAAGTGTAACAAAGGTGACACAGAAGCTGAAAGGAAAGGAGGTTCCAACCTGATAAGAAGAGAAACATGGGGTAAGTATGAGTGAAATAAAGGAGAGGTGCACCCTGTGACAAACACAAATGGATAAAGAGAGAGACTTGTGAAAGTGTGTTGTAGGTCTGGAGAAAAGAAAGAGCAGAGTACACAAAGGCAAAAAGAATGAAAGAAGTTGAAGCTCTAAATATTGGTGTGAGAGTTTACAAAAGAGTTAATAAGACTTTATCCTATAAACAATGAGTCATCACAAAATAATTCTAATCAGAGAAAAATCTCATTGTATCTTTGTTTCCAGAAGATAGTATTCACAATATAAAGAACAGACACCAATGATTTTTAAAAAAATGTAAAGGGTAGTTGTATATCTAAATTTACTTTTAAATACCAAAATATTTTTCAGATATGTCAGAGTGCTTCCCCTTTTTCTGAGACCAAAAAGCCTGGTTTTATATTTCAGAAACTCTTCAATTCTGTGTGTGTGTGTATATATATGTGTGTGTGTGCATGCATATGTAAGTTTAAATCTTACCTCTTCAATGATCTTACTTCTTTCCCTTATGATATTTTCATGCAAATATGGAAATGTACCTACCACCAGACAAAATGTTACTTCCTTATTATCTCCATCTCTTTTCAGGCCCCCTGCAGTGGAAGTTTGTTGGTTGCTTTTCCAGTATACATTACCCCATTTTTGCATCTTCAAAACACTTTATTTCCAATAGGTGATTATGTGCATCTAAGTAAGCTCATGCTGTCCACAGATCCAGCATGAAGACCTGGCCCAAGTTAATGCGTGTATTTTATTCCCCTGGCCGAGTCACTGGTTTAACAGTGAGCATGGCTTCAAAGTTGGTTCGATCGGACTGAATTTCAGAAATTTGCCGGAAATACTGGAACAAAAACATTTTAGTTTTGTTTGCTGAAGTAAATCATGAAAGCACCCAGATCTAGTAGCCAGTTTGGATGGCAAGGAGAGAGCTTGCTAAGAATGGATCTTAGTGGAGATGAGATGAATGGAAAAAAAGGAATCCAGTTCTGACAAATAGCTTGAGCCACTGGGCCAAAACTTACCTAAAGCAGACTATTGCTGGACTTTTAAGTCATTAGAGACAATAAAATTTTCCTTCTATTTAAATTATACTGATTTAAGTTTTCTGTATTTAAAACTAAAAATATTATAACTGTTCCATTTCTTTCTAGGTATTTTCTTGAACTTTGGCTTCTTTGTATTGCCAGAAAAAAATATTTAATATATTTAACAACATTTATGCTAGGATATTTTAGTCACTTTCATATGATTAATAATGGTCTTGAAATTATACAAAAAATATAATTTAAATTTCATATCAGCTTCATTTAATTTCACATTATAAACATTTAATTTCACAAGTAAAATGAAGTTATACTTTGGAATAAGGAAAAAGACAGTTTGACTATAAGTACATTGATAGAAATGTACCAATATAATTTAAATTTTTCTTTTACAGTTTTTAGTTTAAGACACACTACATAATTATATGATTCAAAACAACTGGTTTTTAACAATCTTTAGACGACAGCATAGGCTCCTGATAACTTCAGTGAGTCTTTTTAAAATCATGCTTGAAATAGAGATGTGGTAGGCAGGTATACTTTTTGGAAATCTCAGAGTTGCACAGTTGAAGTAATCAAGAATATATAACTATATGGTACTACAAGTTTACATAAAGTTTCAACATAAGTTAGAAGTACCAGGAAGGCATTTTTTAACCACACATGTTTTTCATTTGCTAGTTACATCATAACTATCTGCAGTAAATAGAACCCTCAACATTTGGCAAGGAGAGCTGGCTCATTTATAATTGCCTTAGGTTAAACCATTATTGTTGAAGTGCAAGGCATCTGTGGTTTTTATCTATAGAAGCTTGCTACTACAGGATTGGTCTCTGCGTGGTCTTTAATATGCATTTGATATGTGGGTCTTATTAAAATGCGGATTCTGATTCCACTCATCTGGGGATAAGGACAATTCTGTATTTCTAACAAGTTCCCACACGATGCTGATTTTACTGATCCCACAGCTTGAGAAGCATATCTATACCAATCCTTAAAAAAAGAAGGAAACCCTTTTTAATGCTTATATTATTCTCAAAATCCTGTTTTTGTTACTGCAACCATAAAATTTTAGTCTGGAAGGAATCTAAGAACTCCTAGTAACTGCTTTGTTGTGTAGGTGAGACAACAGGTCTTTGGGGAGGGGGCTCTGACCACTTTCCTCATCCCCTCAGCAAGCTGTTCAGGGAGGAAGAATTGTTGATCTGTCATTCAGAAGTCAGGACAATAACTGGGCCACTTGTTACTCCTGGGTTAATGTGCCTTAAAGGCCAGCATCCTTGCAGTGCCCTCTCTCTCCCTGCCATGAACACTCACTCTCCTACTTCCTCCATTTGTGCAGTCAAATGGGCAAGTCAAGCAAGCCCTGTTCTGCATACCCCTGTGCTGTCTCCCTCTGCTAGCAGGGCAGGCCTGTGCTTTGCTGTGGAACAGAAGTCAGCAGGTGAAAACCCTTTCGCAGCTCCAGATTCGAGGAATCAGCCCTGTGTTCCAGTCCATCCTGGGGACAAGAAAACACTGTGAATAGATGCTGCAGTCTGGTTTATAGGAAATGTTCCTTGATTCATGAAATGAGACCAAGTTTAATAGGAACTCTGATTATAAATCCTCTGAGAGCATGCATTCTCTGTGCTAGCAAAGTGCCTGGAACATAGTTGATCCTCAATAAAAACATTTAGCAAGTTGCTCCACTTTTATAAAATTGCATAGTTATATGTAATTCACTCAATATATTACATCTCTATTTTTCCACTGCTAGTCAGTTTTAAAAACTACTGCAAAAATGACTCTGTCTTTTCTAAGAAGAACCTAAAGTTCTTACCAAACAATTTGTTTTGCCTCCAGCCTGCTTCTGTTGTCATCACGTAAACTCTTTTGTGCTTATTTAAGTAAAGCAAAATGAAAATAAGATAAAAAGCTTCACAAACACCACTAAAAAACCCTTGAATTTATTTTCCCATTAAAGGTACCCTGGGAACTTGGCAAACTGGGCTGAGTCCCCAGAGACCCTTGGGTTGTATTCCCTACCACACACATCCTCAAGAACATGGCACAAGAGGTAGATCTGAGGGCGCAGCCCAGGTTGCATTGTGATTGAAGGACTCCAGAACATAGTATGCATCTAGGGTACTGCCCAAGCATGTGACAATTCCTCTTTCTGCCTTTAAATTCAGTCACAGAGTGTTAAAGGTCAATGTAGCAATGCAGAAAATTTAATCATGCAGAAAACAACCATCAAAACAGTGTGATTTTATTCCAAATGCCTTATAGAAAACTGAATCTTTCAAGTGTCCTTGTATCATGTCCCTATGTGGAGACTCTCTTTTTTTCTTTCATGTGCAGGCAATGACTTTCTTCAGCTTCATAGCAGCCAGTCATCCTGACCTTTACGACCTAGATGGAAAGGGTCGTTTGGTGGGCAGTCATGGCTTTGTTTTTGCCCGGCAATGGCATCATATAAAACTGTTGGCCATGGTGTCAAGGGCATCCCTGAGTGCTAACTCCAGCAATTAGTTTTCTTTCTTTACTTGATGCATCTACAGTATTTGATACAAATTTTTACTCTTGTATCCTGAAAATACTTCCCTTGCTTAACTTCCAGGACATCACATTCTCTTGGTTTTGCTTCCACCGCCCTAGTCATTACTTAGCAGTTTCTTGTGCTGTTTTTCCTCATGTTCCACAGAGCTTCTATGCATTGGAAGTCCCCAAAGCTCAGTCCTTGGATTTGCCTCTTTTGATTTACAAGCACTTCAAGGATGAAGCTCATGCAGTCTCTTGATTTTAATTGCAATTGTGTGCTCACCATTTCTAAATATATCTTTATTTCAAACCTCTCTCACCTGAATTCCAAGTTCATTGATCAAACCACCTACTTACCATCTCAAAACAGCTTAAACGTAAACACATTCAAATTCTTTTAACATTTACCATCCCCCCCAATTCTGCTTCTCTTGCTGTCTCTCCCTATGTAAGAATATAGTGACTCCATTCTCCCAGTTCCGACAGCTTTGTCTTTCTTAGACCCCACAAGCAGTTGGTAATACATGTTTCCAGCTCTAACTTTGAAGTAGGTCATTATCCCACCACTTCTTATACCTTTACCACTACCAGCAAACCACCATTGTCTCTGCCTTGAATTTTGTAACTAACCTCCTAATAGATGACCCTGCTTCTGCCCTGTCTCCTTGTTGCTTCTCCACTCATAACATCCAATGGCATCATTGTATAAACCCCAAAATTAAAAAAAAAAACATACCAACAAAACAACAAACATGTACCACATTTCTGTTACTTGCTCACTGTGCTGCTAGCATGCTGGCTTTTTCTCTCTTTCGTTGCCCATGGCAGGTACGTGAGCAGCTGGAATTCTCTGACTCCCCTCAAGGCTAGCTCTCTCTCCTCCCTTAAGTATTTGCTCACATGTCACTTTCCTACATGGCCTTCCCTGATATTCCTATTTAAAATTATATTTCCCCATTCTAGTGCACTCCCTAACCTACTTCCTTACCTTAACTTTCTCCATAGCGTTAATCACCATCATACTTTCTACATGTTTATTATTTGTCTGTCCCCTCCCACTAGAATATAAACTCTATGACAGTAGGAGTGTGTCTGTTTTAGTCACTGCTATGTCCACCCTGTGTCAGACACTCAATAAATATTTTATATAAGTAAATAAATAAACCATATATAAGTAATAAATAAAATGCATTATATTAAAAATGCATATTTTTTATTTAATATTATTCTCTCTCAGCCTACTCCTTCTACTTACAAAGCTTACACTCAGCACCACAGAGCCTATGAACAGGTACTTTTCTGTCTCTGTGTCATCTCCCGAAGGGCAATGTTTAGGCACACGTCATGAGTATGCTGATGAGTAACCATTTCTTCACCTTGAATTTCCTGTATTTTAAATTTCTGAATGATGATTGATGGTCCTAATAATAAACATATCATCTGTGTTTTTACATGTTGTTTTCAAATATCTTAGACTAAGAGAATAAAGCACAATAGTGGGCTTTATTTTCATTCGTGTTTGGTTCAAGAGTTTACTGTTTCATTTTTATTTTCTCATTAAGGTAAAGTGAAAATATAAATGTATATGTTTATAAAATATTTACATAAAATAAAAATATTTCCATGTAAAAAATCTCATTAAATGCAACAAATATCTTATTAAATCTGTGCCAGTTCTGGATAGGATCTAAATAGTATTGATAACTAGACGGTTAGATACATGGTGGTTGCTACTGACCTAGCAGTTTGGAAAGGACTTCATCTTCTTTACCAGGTGTTGCGGATTGCAGCACGTGGGTTGATTTGATCTTCAATTAAATAATCATACACAAATTTATGCAAAAAGTGACTATGGACTCACTGCACTCTGCTTTATTTAAGTATATAATTAATAGTCATGGACAATTAAAAGAATGAAAATGAGCTAAGTATAACATAATATCTAACGGTACTCTGGCCAACTCTTATTAGGGCATAGATCTAATATTTACATTGTCCATTATTTACTTAAGGGCTTACATAATAACTGGTTAATAACTTAGAAATATGTCTTCAAAATTTCATTCTCTCTGGAAGTAGTTAATGAAAGGAAAGAGTGGCATTTGTACAGCCAATTAATTGTCAGATCAAATTAAAACATTTATTAACATTATATAATATAAATTTAATAGCAAATAATTAGAAAAAGAATTTATTTTTCTTGTAATAAAGGGAAAATATACTTTTTAAATCTCTTTCAAGGTCATTAATGAAACATGGGATCAGTATGAGTAATTACAGTATCATGAATACTTAAATTTCTCTCACACTGAGAAAACCATGATAAGATTACAGCTAGCACACTGATTTTGCTATATGACCTTTCAACTGGAAAACTCAAACCATCTTGCCTTAGAATGATCTGTTATATTCCATTCTATCTGATGAAAAGCAAAATAAGAGAAATGCCACAGATCCAAGAATCTGCAGTTTGTACAAAAGTGGTCTCAAGACACTTGAGTTTATAGGTGATATACTCATAATTCAGTAGTCAAAGCTGTTGTTTCTTGTATTGACTTCAATGGCCCAGTATATGCTCTCTGTTTTACATTTTTCTAGATAATTCTTTAAGTTTTCTCATATATAGATATAATTTATAAAAAGAAAATATACACATAGTATATAATGAATATCGTAATTCCAGTGAAATTCAACTTTCTTTAGTTCAGAAAATTGCATAAACTCAGTTTTACAAGATTATGTAGAATAAAACTTTGGAAGTTTTTGTATAATGCTACTACATTCTGAATCACAGGCCCTTTGTCTAACATAAATGCATATTGCCATATTATGTGCCCTTTAAGAAAAAATGAAACTAAAAGTTTTTATTGAGCATCTTTGTATATAACATCTTTTAGTGTGAGGGTTTGTACCACACATTTAAGACCTTATCACATATTATCTTTTGAATTTATCTCATCATAAACTCTACCATAGCAACTGATTTAAAGAATGTACTGGTAGTAGGCACAAAGTAGAGGAACATTAATGCCCCATGTAAACACTTTCTCCTACCTGTTATATCATCTAGCATGCCCCTTAGCTTGCTTCCTTTCTTGCAATATAGTCCTTCTGTAGGCAAGAGTGATATGAAAATTACTTAACAATGGAAAATGATGGCAAAGGCACCAACCAGTTAGAACAGGGAGAGCCATAGCACTGTGGCAGGGTCTTGGAGGTCTTAAACTGGATAGGTGTTAACTTCTTAATTGTCATTATACAGTGGTAGTCCTGATGGTCTCTGTGAAGGGATTGGGACAGTAAGGGCAGAGGCACATTCGAGAGCTAGGGACAGCTACATTTAACACCAAATAAGGAAGTAATTCAATATTTGAATGATTATTATGAAAATGTATGGACCATCAGCTGACCACAAGTTAACCCACCTCCATGACTTCAGTTAACACATTCCTCAGGTGATCAGCAGAACCACAGCTTTAGTCTTTAACTCATTTTCAATAATCTGTTAGATGGAATAAAAATGAGACTTTGTCAGTTCTTTATACTCAATAAATGCAAAATTTGGTGGACTCTCTTCCTCTCTAAACATAATCTTTCAATTGTCTTCTTTTTCTTGTTAGGGCATTACCACCCATTCTGGCTCCCAGCCTAGAAACTTGACACCATCTCTGACTTTACCGTCTGCCTCATCTTCAGCATTCTGATTGCCATCCAGTTTTTATCAATTCTGCATCAGAAACAGGTCTATCACTCATCCTCTTCTTCCTTCCTATCACTATGGTATTTCATGCCCTCATATCTCTTGTTTATGTCATTGTAATAGACACGATTTTCCTCCCTACTTATGGAATCCCACTTCCTATTCACTGTTAAATATTGATAAGACTAGGATTACTTCTCTGCCTAACAGATTTGATGATTTTGCATTGATTCAAACACTTGCTTCAAATTTTTGTACCTTAAATTTACCAGTTAACCCTTTCAGCCTCATATTGTACCTGCAGTCATGTACCCACATGTCCTTATTGTTCTTTTCATCAATATTTACTCCTTAAATTAAATTAATATTTCTTTTCTACCTCTATACCTTTGCTCATGTAATTCCTTCTTCCTGGAAACCCCTCCCTGACCCTCTTCTCTTCCTTCACTATCAAAATCCTAGCTTTTTCCTTACAGCTCACTTTCCCAAGAATTCTTTCCCAATCCCTCTAGGCAGAAATTAATCACTTTCTAATATATGTCCTACAGGGGTCTTTTTAGTCTGTATTTGGCAGTAATCATATTATGCTTTCTTTTTACTATACTATACTATACTATACTATACTTTTTCTTATACTATTTTTTTGATTCATAGATCACAAGAGTTTTGATATTTGGAGCTATGCCAAATGCCCAATACTGTCTAATATAGTACCTTAAATAAAGTATGTGCTTAGTAAATATTCATGGAATTATTTGTAGTCCCTCCATTAAGACATAATGATTCACAGTTAAGTATTTTCAAATTGGGGCACTGCATAGCCTCTTATCTGGGTCCTATCTCTAGAATGAGTCAGGGTGTCAGTTACTACTTGGACACAAACTCTCCAATCAACCAGTTAAGAGAAAGTAAATTCAAGTATTGCTAACTACCTCAGAGCAACACATATATTATATAAAAGTGTTTTTGTTTTATAGGCAAAATATTTACCCAAAGAAAATTGGTAGTCTGTGTGATTAAATCTGCAATTTTCAACATTTTTATCTCTTGACATATATAAGCTAATTAGTAAAATTTTGCAGCACACCAAAAAATATATTCTATATTTTGCAGATCTGACAAAAATATAGATATAATTTTGATTCATTCACACGGAGGCCTATTGTTGTATTGGCTGTTGTCATTTTTCCATTTGACAATCTAAAGAAAAAGAGGTCAGTGCCCCTGACTAAATAATCAGGTATTGCATCTTTTAAAAGTTCCTGCGACACACCAGAGTGCCACAGAACACTGGTTGAAAATTGCTGTATTACATTAAAAAAAATTAATATGAAACCAAGAAACATTACTTCTGCAATTCTTTCCTGTCATAGATATTCCATTTCACATTTTATATTTTTTTTTTGCCTTCACTAATCTCATAAATTAAACTAAAATGCTGTAGTCAGAGCTTGGTTCATAATATGGACAGTTTATCAATGGAATTGAGTTGTTTCTCTAAAGGGCAGTGGCAATTCAAGAAGCACCTTGAATTTAATTCTGCAGATATTTTATTGAGAAGATGTACTTGAGCTGGCACTGTGGGGATAAACAAAGACAAAGGATGTGTGATGCCTGCCCTGAAGGGTGCTACAGTCTCTTGGATGAGAATAATGCAAGGCTAGAACATGTGAGACACCCCTTTCTGAAAAACATTCTGAAATCTTTCATTTAAATGGTCACATGGAAAGCCTTTTAGGGCATAAATTGAGTGTTCCTTATTTGTTGGGAAAATTAATGTACTAGTCCAACCTTTCTTGAGCTGTCACTATGTGCCAGATAGTGGTCCAGTCACTGCCTGTATGGAAATTGCCATGTCTTTAATCATTTCCAAATTCTGTTTCATAAGAAGATATATGCATAGCCCATGGACACAGACAATAGTGTGGTGAAGGCTGGGGCAGGGGTGGGTACAGGGTGGAGGTGGGCAAAAGAGGAAAAATGGGAGATATCTGTAATAGTGCCAACAATAAAAAATAAAAATAATAAAAATAAAAATAAATATCATGTAAAAATTTTTTAATGAATGTAAAAACTACGTGTTTGCTGTGGTATATAGTATAGTGAAAATAACTCACAGAGTTACATCTGTGAGTCTAAGCTTAAAGTTGAATAGAGACTCACAACTGTCCAGTGTGTAATTTGTGACATGTCTTGTTCTAAAAACAGAATCCAAAATTCTTTGCACTTCACACAAAGGTATTTTTACACAGTGCCTCCTCCTTTTCTATTTATTTTATATGAGGGAGACACCTGAGTGCTCTAAATTATTTTTTGCCATAAATAATGCAATATTCACCTTACAAATGTTTTTCTCCACCTCAAGGAATACATTTATTTTATTTTATATTTTGGCAACTGTTATCAGCAGTTAGTGAAAATAACAAACTCTCATAATATCATACATCATTACCATGTTTGACTTATTTAAGGATCAATGGTCTTTGATTAACAATTTCCTTTAGAATTTCCAATCCAGATGATTAATGCATATTTGAAACACATGGTAAATATTTTGCTATAAAATAATTACATCAAATCGCATTTCTTTGTTGTGTACCATTCATATGTGTATACAGAGCAGTTTGTATTGAATGCTAAATAAAATAGTTAATTTTGGGGACTACTGCTGTAAAAGTATGTTATCTTTTATCAGCTTCACACATAGCACTTTGCCTTTGATTTACACAAACAACTGTAAATGTTTTATATATTTGTGAGGAAGTGAATGGTATTAGACCATCAATCCATGGGGACTGCAAATCAGGGAGAAAAAAAAGGCTATTACATTTCAGAAGCTGTTAAATCAGTTGTGCCCCCTGGCTGATTTTGTCAGCTATATTTGCTGTGGGTAAAACCGTTGATGCCTGGAATACTGGAGCGGCCCTGAGAGTGTTGGAGAGTAAATAGCAGCAGAGTTGTAAACTATACCACACATCTCACACTTACCGCGTAAACCGGGCTTACACTTTCCTCTGAATAAATCCAGCAGCTTTAAAAAGAGCAAGAGAGAGAAATAAAGACAAGAGGAGGAGAAAAGAAGGCAAAACTGGGCCCACGCCTTCTGTCACTGCCTCTAGCTTTAGCCCCTCAGCAGCCTGCCAACAGGACACTGTTCTGCCAGTTGTAAATTTTAATTGGCCATCTGGGGAAAGCACAAACCACTGACTAGAGATTAATCAGCAAATTAACCCAGGCATAATACACATTTCCCGCCGGACCAGAAGCTGCTCTCGGCTGGGGCAGCACAGCCTGGGATGCTGGGGAACTTGTGTAGAATGCCATTATTGCGTTACTGCTTACTGCCATGCAGGGGAACATCGTCTCTGGGTCCTGAAATTCCCTTCTGGGTGACCTTGTTAGTGGCCCTGATTTGTATGGCAGTTGCAAAGAGCTTTTTTTTCCCCTTTCTCTTTTTTTCTTGTAAAGTGCTAAACACAGATGGCACAGGTACTGTGATTGCTGGAAGAAATGTTGATGAATCAGTGAAACTGACAACTTTTCTCTAGTGGGCCATTCACGTGGCTTGCTGAAGTATCTACAGGAAGAAACAATGGTGTTCCTGGATTTTTACCAGCTCAGTGAATCACCAGAGAATCATGTTTATTTAGCCAGTTTCCTGTGTGATACACAAATGCTTTTTCACAATCTCTGTACTATAAAAGTATAATTTTAAATAATAAAGCCACTTTTTCCAGTCTAGGCTGTAAACGTTAATTTTAAACAAATGTGCATCAGTAGAAGACAGTGTGGCCTCAACTCTTTCAACAAGTCTTCTCATCAGCTCCTGGCCAGGACCTGAGCTCAGGTAAGGAAAGAGGAGAACCCTAAAAAGAAGGACATATTAAGGTGACAAACACTAGAACAGTAAAGTGAAGGACTGGTGGGAAACAGGGAGTGATTTTGATACAGAGTGGAGTGAAAAGACTGTGTGGAAGGAAGTGGTTTTACATAGCTTATGGAATAATAGAAATTAAAGGGCTTTATGCTCTATTATAAGCAAAGATTTTTAGGATAAGGAATATCAACAAAACTCAGAGGCAGTACTACAATGCCCAAATATAGGACTCATCAGATAAACTTGCTGGAAGGGTCCTAAGAAGATTAGAAGGTGGCGTGCCAGAGCAGATCAGGAAACAAGATTTTCCATCTTGCTGACAGTTGAATCTCCAGAATTCAGTATGGTATGTAATATACTGGCATATACTAAGCACTCAACATTTTTTTAACGAAAGATGGTATTTCTCGTTTTAATAAAATTAAAACCCATTGTTATATCAACATGCCTACTGTTGCCCTTCCTGACCATAGTCCATGCTAAACGAGCAGCAGACCATGTGAAGCGGGTTCCTACTCAAATAACCTTCTAAGCACCAGTTTATAGACTGACAAGAGAGACATCTATGATATCACCCAGTGCAAAGACCTTGACTAAAATATAGTTGAGTTAGTCCAATCAGTTTCTTTTCCTGGAAATTTTGAAATAAGGCATTGAGAGACTCAATTAGTTAGCACTGGCCTTGGCATATAAAAGCTGTGATGCAAGAAAGGACAAAGTGGGAGATGAAGTGATTGGTATGTGCAAGCAGAGGAAGACAACATGCTGAAAGAGAAGAGTGGAGCGGACTCACTGAGAAGAGTGGCAGGAAGGAGGCAGGCAGCCAGTAGAGATAGAGAGCAGGGTCTCTTGAAGCCTACCTATACTTCTTTTTCTGAACTCTGACTTCTTGTGATCTGAGTGAGTTTACATGGCATTGTGATCACTGCAACCAAAAGAACCTTGACCACAACCACCATCAATGGTAATAGCACCATCATAAACCAATGGCCTGGGAAGACAAGTAAAACTAACAATCGTTGCCCCCACCCCTTCCAGTAGTGCACAGAATTTAGGAACTCTGAAGCATGCTGGCCATTTTCAGAAATACAAGTCATGGTGGATTATTTTATACAGCTCTGCTCTGACCCACCACTAAATCACACAGACCTATTCACCTGCCTCTGGCAAAACAGATAGATTTTTTCTTTCACAACCAGGTATGGATTTCTTTCTGTTTTATTACATTATTGCAAGCAATGCTGCCTTCCAAACCACATGCCTTTAAACTGAAATGGCTTCTGGCTGAGCACTGGATTACCTGTGACAGTAAATCAGTCAATACGTACAGCCTAGAGAACCACAGCAGTTAAACAGATGTCTTTGGCTTCAGGTGGGGAAACCTTCGCTCAAATACCAACTCAGCTCCTAATAAGGCCTTCTAAAAAGATTTTATTTAAATAGTATTTTAAATCACCCAGCAGTTTAGTGTGAGGTTTTATATGGAATATAAAGGCATGGAAAGAGAGCAGGCAACAGCTCTGGATTAAACATCAAGTGTAATAAATAATAAAAGTAAACTATTAGAATCTTTTAGCATTTGTAATGTCCAACAATAACTTTTAAAAGCGTTGACATGTCTAGTCTCTGTTCACTGTGTCTGACTTGGAGGCTCTCGCTGTGTGTCATGCACACAGGAAATAATTCCTAACACAACATTTGTTGGAGAATGTAGTCAGTATTTTCAGGGTGCACTGGTGTATGGATTTCTTTATCTCCTTTGGGAGCGATATGATCCAAAGGTTAGAACAGGCTCAAGTAAATTCTGTTCAATTTTTGTGGACTTTTCCGAATTATTCCAAAGCTTTTCTGTTTAGCTTCAACTCTGTTCCCCTACTTCATGTTATCTCAGTTATATACATGGAAAGTTGAAATAAATTATATTTTCTCATTTGACAAGGCATTAGAGATTCTTGACAAGATGATAGCTGAATTACAAAAATACAGAATAGTATAATGATAATAATGATACTGTAGATCACCTATTATGCTTGTACATAGCTTTTCATGTACCATATATTTTAATGAAACAAAGATAAAAGAGAAGCATGGTAATATTTTGAGTTTATGTTTTTCTAAATGCCTTAAAATAACTTGTGATCTTATTTTATCTTTACATGTAAAAATAAAATAGTTTCCTGGGATGATTCTACACAATGTCGCTAAGATATAAAAATGGAGTAAAAAAAACAGATATGTAATAATTAGGTTAAAAAAATGGAAGATTAATTGACAACAGTGCTTATTATACTGTAATAATGTGAGGTATATTTATGTGTTTGATTCCTTAAAAGAGAGACCTGCAAGTTTCTTCATGTCTGGCTTCACTTTGCTTCTTTCCCATTTCCCATCACTTCCTTTATATCCTGTGCTCCATCAACCTGGAACGCCTCTGTTCCTGCAACCCACCATGGCTTTCTATGGCCAAGTGTCTTGCACACACCCTATTCCCTAACATGTGCCTACCACTTTCATTCCTTCTTTACCTGGAACACTTCCACTCATCTTCAAGATCCTGGCCAAATATTGTTTTGGGAAGCCTTTTCTGTTTTCCTCAGGTAGAGTTCGTTGCTTTGCTCCCTAAAGCTCTACCAGTACTTCAACCATACCATTGCTTCTCCTCTTGTGACATTTTATAATGAAATTTATCTGTCACCCTGGAAGGTATGGCTCAGTTGGTTGGAGCGTCATCCTATACAGCAAAAGACTGCAGGTTCCATTCCCCCTCAGGGCACATACCTAGGTTGTGGATTTGATCCCTGGTGCGTATGGAAGGCAACCAACAATCGTTCTCTCTCACATCAGTGCTATTTTCTCTCCCTCCCTCTCCCTCAAAAATCAATAAACATATTTAAAAAAATTATCTATCTACATATGTCTTCCCAACTAGGACGTGAACATTTTGAGGAGCAAACTCAACACCCAGCATAATATCTCGTATAAAGTAGACAGTCCATAAATATTTGGTGAATAAAGACACTGATGAATTATTTGCAGTATTGTGAACTATAGGAGTATGGTCAAAGAGCCGCCATCCTCCGAGTAGATTTTAGGTTCAATTTTGTTTACCTTGATGACACAGGAAGACTTGGGAGATTTCAGGTATAAGTAAAGATGACCTTGGTTTTCATAGTTTATCCTGGTCGACACCGGCTATACTATAAGTTTAATTTTGGCCATTTTATTAAGTATGACATGGACTTCATCATGGTTCTAATCAGTATTCCTCTGATGACTAGTGATGTTGAAAATTGTTTAATGTGCTTATAGGCCATTTGAATATGTTCTTTGAAAATGTTTCATTCAACTCATTTATCCATTTGAGGCAAGAAGAAGTAGTGGGATTTCTTACTATTAAGTTATGTGTTTGGTGTTATAGATATATATTGAAAATTTTTATTCCAATCTGAGGTTTGCCTTTTCATCTTATCGATGTTGTCTTTTGGTATATTTTTTAGTTAATATTTGTGTGTGATCTGATGTGGAGGTCACAATTTATTTGTTCTGTATAATTATGCAGGTTTTCCCATACTATTTATTGAAAACACTATAATTTCACCTGCTAAATTATTTTGGCACCTTGTGAAAAGAACTGACCATAGATATGAGTGAATTTTTGAACTTTTAATTTATCTATATATCTGTTTTTATTCCCATACCACACTATCATGATTGGCATTGCTTTATTAATTTTCCTTCCTGGTTTTTTGTTTTCTAGTTCATTAACTTCAGCTATTAATGCCTTATAATAAAGTATTAAAAGTCCTCCAAAGTTGTCCCTTTTTTAAAGTATTGTTCTCTATTGTTTTCAATATTATTTTTCATTTTCATATAAAATTTACAACAAATTCTTAATTTCTACAAAATATTTACTGAGATTATTACTAAGATTGTGCTAAACCTATAAACTATTTTGGGGGAAATATACATCTTAACAACACACTGAGTCTTGCAATTTATGAACATAAAATCTATATTTTTTAGTTTTTAAAACTATCTCAGTAATGTTTGCTAGTTTTTAGTATAGTTTCCATATCTTTAAATTTATTCTTAAGTATTCTATTTTTTGTTATTTTAAATAGTTTGTTTTTAAATTTCACTTTCCAATTGTTTGCTGTTAGATAAATACAATTGATTTTTGGTTTTTGATGATATATTCTGTAATCTTACTAAATTCATTGATTAATTCTAATACCTTTTGGTAGACTCTTAGGGTTTTCTATGTAGACATGTGATCCGCGAATGAAGACATATTTCCTCATTTCCAAGGTTTAAGCTTTTGTTTGTGTGTGGCATTATTGCACCAGACCTTCAGTGCATATTGAATAGAGGATTTAAATCTATATTCCTGCTTTTTTCCTGATTTTAGGAGTAAAGCATTTGATCTTCCAACATTAAATATGATATTATTTGCAGGCTTTAATAGATTCTCTTTCTTGGGTTGACAAAGTTGTTTTTTATTTCTCATCTCCTAAGAACTTTATTTTTATTACAAAACTGTTGAGTGCTTTTTCTGTACCTAATGAGATGATTTTATTCGTTTCAATGAATATAAATTGTGCCTCAATTTTGAATTTATGAGATAAATCCCATATGATCTTGGTATATTCTTTTCTTGTTATATATTGCTGACTTAAATTTGCTAATATTTTAGTGAAAATTTTTGTCTATATCTTGAGGAATATTGATAATTATCATTTCTGTTATTGTCTTGTCAGGTTTTGATATTAAGGATACACCAGTTTCAAAAAATAAAGGAAGGATTCACATTTTCCCTGTTTTTAGAAAGAGTCCTTGAAAGATCATTATAATTTCTTCCTAAAAATTTTGATAGAATATATCTGTAAGGTCATCTTGCTCTGGAGTTTCATTAAGGAAAAATACTTGAAATTCAAATTCTTCAAAAGATATATGGCTATTTTGACTTTCTGTTTCTACTGTGTCAATTGAAAAGTAGTACTTTTTAGAAATTTCTCATTTCATCTTTTTTTTCATTTTTTCATTTTAGTTTATTCAGTACTGTTTCTATCCTTTATTCCCATTCCAGCCCGCCCACCCATTCCTCCCCTCTTCCCTCCCCTTTCCAACACCCCTAGTTTTGTCCATGTGTCCTCTATATTTGTTCCTGTAAACCCTTCCCTTCTCCCCTGAAATTCCCTCCCCT
>CM052541.1:58945585-58969269 GCA_028533065.1 Trachops cirrhosus
GATGAGATCCCATTTATTTATTCTTTCCTTTATGTCCCTTGCTCTAGGGGACGTGTCAGTAAAAATGTTTCTGTGAGCAATATCTAAGATTTTCCTGCCTATGTTCTCCTCTAGGACTTTAATGGTATCACGGTTTATATTTAAGTCTTTTATCCACCTTGAATTTATTTTTGTGTATGGTGTAAGTTGGTGTTCGAGTTTCATTTTTTTGCATGTAGCTGTCCAGTTCTCCCAACACCATTTGTTGAAGAGGCTATTTTTACTCCATTTTATGTTGCTGCCCCCTTTGTCAAAAATTAATTGACCATAGAGATTTGGGTTTATTTCTGGGCTCTCTGTTCTGTTCCATTGGTCAATGTTCCTGTTTTTACACCAGTACCAAGCTGTTTTGATTACAGTGGCCTTGTCATTTCATCTTAATTATTTAATTTATTCACCTAAAGTTATTTAAAATATTAGCTTTATGATTTTAATGTCTATAGGAGCTGTAATAATATTTTTTCATTACTGACATTTGTGGTTTTCTCTTGATTAGTTTTTGCTGATTATAATCAATTTTAGTAATTTCTTCAGAAAAGTGAATTCAGGTTTGGTTAATTTTCTGTTTTTCTGTTTTTGCTATTATCTTTATTATTTCTTTTATACAAATTGAGTTAAATTTGCTCATTTTATCTTAGTTTTATTTTTATACTTACAGCAATGCTTACATGATATTTATGTGATGTTCATGTAAACATCAAAATGTGCAAATCTTGATTATTTTGCAATATATATACAAATATCAAATCATGATAATCTACATCTGAAACTAATAAAATGTTATATGTCAATTATGCCCTAATAAAATTTAAAAAAATAAGAAAGTACAAATCTTAAGTGTATGTTTCTATTATTTTAGGGGTATATATATCTCTATGTAACCATTACTCAGATTAAAATATTGAAAATTACCATCACCATAGAAAATTCCAGTCTACACTATAACTTATAACTTAATGATTTTTTAAAAAAGAAAATCCCCTTTTGCTCCTTTCTAGTTGTTAGTTTCCCAGAAGAAACGCTGACTTCTATCCCTGAAGACTCATGTTGCTGGTTCTATTTACTCATATGTGTCAGACTTTTCCCTCTCTCAGCATAATATTTTGAGATCTGTGATCCATCATCAGTCAGAAGTTGATTCTTTTTGATTGCTGAGTAAAGTTCATAGAATAGACTATTATTTGTTTATCCATTGTCCCTTTGATGAACATTTGATTTGTTTCTAGTTTGCAGCTGCTATGGTTGTATCGGCTTTGTAACAATGAAGACTAGACTATAATGAAGTAATTTAGCTGGTGCAAAATCAAGGATTAACTAAAATGAAGAGATAATTTTAATTGTTTAATTCTAATATTGTTATTTTTCAGTGAACTACCCAGTTTACTTAAATATGCATAGGTAACAAATGAAATAACCACTAATCAGCCTATTTCAAAACATAAAAATTGAGATGTAATTTATGTACTATAAATTTTATCTTCTAAAGTATTTTACAGTATAGTCACAAGGTTGTGCAGCCATCCCTGTTCTCTAATTCCAGAACATTTTTTATCATTGTAAGGAAAATCCCTAATCCTGTCAATCTTTATTTTTCTTCCCTGAACCATGAGCAAACAAAAATCCACTTTCTGTCTCCATGGATTTAACTACTCTAGACATTTCATATAAATGCAATCATACAACTTGTGGTCTTGTGTGTCTGGCTACTTTCACTTACCATAAGACTTTCAAGGTTTATCCATGATGTAACATGGATCACTACAACAATTCTTTTTGAAGATGAAAAGTATTTTGTATCTGGCACACCACATTTTACTTTTCCATGCAAATCATGGATATTTGGCCCATTTCTACTTGTTGGTCATTATGAATAATGCTGCCATAAACTTTGTGTACAAATTTTTGTGTGGACATGTTTTTAGTTCTCTGGAGGGTACACCTAGGAGTACAATTCCTGGGTCATATGGTAACTGTACATTTACCCTTTGAGGACCTGCCAAACTGTTTTTCAAAGTGGTTACTTCATTCTACATTTCCACCACCATTGTATGACTGTTAATTTTTCCACATCCTTGCCAATACTTGTTTTGTCTTTTCTTGTAGTCATCCAAGTATGAAGTGATATTTCATAAGGTTCCGATTGTCACTTCCCCAATGACAAATAACGATGGCCATTTTTTAAATGTGAATACTGGCCATTTGCACAACTTCTTTGGGTAAATGTTTTCAAATCATTTTCCCATCATTTAATTGGGTCATTTGTCTTTTTATTGTTGAGTAGTAATAGTTCTTTATATATTCTGGACACAAGCTTTTATAATGTACATAATTTGACAAATATTTTCTCCCATTCTGTATATTGACTTTTACTATTTTTTCTAGTTTCTGATAAGTACTTATTTTTGATAAAGTCTAATTTAACCTAGTATTTCTTTCACTGCTTGTGTTTTTAGTATGAGAACTAAGAAACTAGTGCCTACTTCAAGGTCATGAAGGCTTACACCTATGGTTTCTTTAAGACTTTTATAACTCAGCTCTTAAATTTAGGTCTTTCATCTGTTTTGAGTTAACATGTATGGTGTGAGATAGTAATTCAACTTTATTCTTTTTCATGTGGCTATCAGGTTTTCACAGTACCATTTGTTCAAAAGAGTATTCTTTTTTCATCAAATTGTCCTGGCACCTTTGTCAAAAATCAATTAACTCTAGATACATTAATTCTAGGTTTCTTTCTGTACTCTTGAATTTATTTCATTTATCTGTATATCTATCCTTAGGTGAGTACCATGCAACTTTGATTTCTGTACCATCATAGTAAGTTTTAAAGTTGGAAAAGGGAGTCCTGCAACTTTGTCCTTCTTTTTTGAGATTATTTTGACTATTATGAATCTCTTGCATTCCCATATCAATTTTATAATCAGCTTGTCAACTTCTTCAAAAGAAAAAGAAGGCAGCTGAGATTTAGATTGGGGTTGCATTGTATTTGTAGATCAATTTAAGGAAAACTGCTATCTTAACAAAATTAAGGGTTCCTGTTTATGAACTTAGGTATCTCCGTATTTATTAAGGTTCTCTAATTTCTATCAATAACATTTTGTAGCTTTTGGTGTGATCAAGTCTTGCAATTCTTTTCTTAAGTTTATTATTCTTATTACTAAGAATTTTATTTTTTAATGCAATTCAAATGAAATCTTTTATTTTGAGATTATTCATTGTCAGTGCAGAGAAACACAACAGATTTGGGGGTATTTTTGTTTTGCTTTTGTTTTTTATTGTATGCTTTTTCCATTATAATTTAGTCCCTTTATAAATCCCTCCACCACTGTAATCACCACATGCTGTCCATGCCCATGAGTCCTTTTTCCTTAAAGCTGAATTCCTCCACCCCTAACCTCCATCCCCCTTATCTGTCATCGTGCTATCTATTTTGACTCATCCTGAGTCTCTCTATTTTGCTTGTTAGTTCAGTTTGTTATTATATTCTACTGTTAGTGAAATCAAATGGTATTTCTCTTTCTCTAACTGGCTTATTTCATTTAGCATAATGTTTTCCAGGTTCATCAATACTGCTACAAAGGGTACAGTTTTCTTCTTTTTTTATGGCTGAGTTGTATTCTATTGTGTAAATGTCCCATAGTTATTTTATCCATTCATCTACTGATGGCACTTGGGCTGCTTCCATATCTTGGCAATTGTAAATAATGGTGCAGTGAACATAGGGGTGCTTATGTTCTTTTGAATTAGTGTTTTTGGTTCCTTCAGATATATTCCCAGAAGTGGGACCACTGGGTCAAAATACAGATCCATTCTGAATTATTTTTTAAATTATTGTTCAACTACAGTTGTCGCAATGGTTCCCTGATTGATCTCCCGTGCCCTGTACATCGTCCTCTTGTCACAGTCGATCCCCACCCCATTGTCCTTATCCATGGGTCCTTTGTACATGTTCCTTGACTTGACCCTTCCCTTCTTTCCCTCGTTATCCAACTTGTCCCACCCCTCTGGTCACTGTCAGTTTGTTCTTTATTTCCATGTATCTGGTTCTATTTTGCTAATTTGTTTTGTGGATTAGGTTCCATTTATAGGTGAGATCATATGGTATTTATCTTTCACCGCCTGGCTTATTTCATGTAACATAATGCTCTTCAATTCCATCCATGCTGTCATAAAGGGTAGGAGTTCCTCCTTTCTTTCTGCTGTGTAGTATTCCATTGTGTAAATGTAGCACAGCTTTTTGATCCACTCATTTACTGATGGGCACTTAAGCTGTTACCAGCACTCAGCTATTGTAAATAACACTGTTATGAACTTTGGGGTGCATAGGTTCTTCTAAATTGGTATTTCAGGATTCTTAGTATATACTTCTAGCAGTAGAATTGCTGGTTCAAAAGGCAGTTCCTCTTTAGTTTTTTGGGGAAATTCCATAATGTTTTCCACTGTGGCTGCACCAGTCTGTATTCTCATCAACAGTGCAAAACGTTTCCATGTTCTCCACAACCTTTCCAGTATTTGTTGATTTATTGATGATAGAAATTCTGACCACTTTGAGATCATATTTTATTGTGGTTTTAGTTTACATCTCTCTAATGATTAGTGACATTGAACATCTTTTCATATGTCTTTTGGCTGTCTGTATGTCTTCTTTGAAGAAGTGTCTATTTGAGTCCTTTGCCCATTTTTTAATTGAGTTGTTTGGGGTTTTGGTGTTGTGTTTTGTAAGTTCTTCGTAAATTTTGGATATTAACTTCTTATCAGATGTATCATTGAAAATGTTCTCCCATTCTGTGGGCTGTCTTTTTATTTTGTTGATGATTTTCTTTGTTGTGCAAAACCTTTTTAGTGTGATGTAGTCCTGTTTGTTTATTTTTTCTTTTGTTTCTCTTGCTTGGGGAGATATGTCTGATAAAATATTGCCGTAAGCAATATGTGAGATTTTGCTGCCCATGTTTTCTTCTAGGATTTTTATGGTTTTGGGTCTAAAATTCAGATCTTTAATCCATTTTGCATTATTCTTGTGTGTGGTATAAGGAGGTGGTCTATTTTCATTTTTCTGTACATACCTGTCCAATTTTCCCAACATCATTTATTGAATAAAATATCTTGAGCCCATTGTATGTGCTTGCTCCCTCTGCCAAATATTAACTGACTATTACATATGGGTTTATTCCTGAGCTCTCTATTCTGTTCCATTGATCTGTGTGTCTGTTTTTATGCCAGTACCATGCTGTTTTGATTACTATGGCTTTATAGTATAGTGTAATATTAAGTAGCATGTTTCCTCCAACTTTGTTCTTCTTTTTCAGGATTGCTGTTGCTATGCAGGGCCTGTTCTATATACATTTTTAAAATTCTCACTTTGCTGAGAGTTTTTGGCATAAATGGGTGGTGAGTTTTATTAAATGGTTTTTCTGTATCTATTGAAATGACCATCCTTCATTTTGTTTCTGTGGTGAATTACACTTATTGATTTGTGGGTGTTGTACCATCCTTACATTCCCGGAATAAATCCCACTTAATAATGGTAAATTATCTTTTTGATGCATGGCTCTATTCAGTGTGCTAATATTGTGTTGAGGATTTTAGTGTTCATCAGGGATAATGGCCTATAATTTTCTTTTTTTGTAGTCTCTTTTTCTAGTTTTGGAATTAGAATAATGCTGGCCTTGTAAAATGAGGTTGGGAGCCTTTCCCCCTCTTGATCTTTATGAAATATTTTGAGGAGGAGAAGTATTATTTCTTGGAATATTTCATAAAATTCACCCATGAAGCCATCTGGACCAGGGCTTTTGTTCATTGGGAATGTTTTTATTACTGCCTCAGTTTCACTAGGTGTAACCTGTCTATCTAGATTCTCTGATTCTTCCTGATTTAGTTTTGGAAGATAGTATATTTCTAGGAATTTATCTATTTCATCCAGGTTGACCAGTTTGTTGGCGTAGAGTTATGCATAATATTTTCTTACAATCCTTTGTATTTCTTTTGTGTCTGTTGTTATTTCTTCTCTTTCATTTTTGATTTTAGTTATTTGAGTCCTTTCTCTTTTTTCTTGATGAATATGGTTAAAGCTTTGTCAATCTCCTTTATCTTTTCAAAGAACCAGCTCTTAGATTCATTAATCTTTTGTATCATTTTTTAGATTCTATTTCATTTATTTCTGCTCTGATCTTTATTATTTTCTTCCTTCTACTCTTTATTGGATTTGTTTGTTGTTCTTTTTCAAATTCCTTTAAGTGTAAAGTTAGATTATTTGACCTTATTCTTATTTGAGATAGGCCTGTAATGATACAAATTCCCCTTTTAGGACTGCTTTCATTGTGTCCCACAAATTTGGGTTGTTGTGTTCCCATTTTCATTTGTTTCAAGGTATTTTTTGATTTCTTTCTTGATCTCATTGTTAACCCATTCATTGTCCAATAACATGCTATTTCACTTTCATGTCTTTGTGTGTTTTTCTATGTTCTTCTTGTGATTGATTTGTAGTTTCATAGCATTGTGATCAGAGAAGATGTTTGATATGATTTCAATCCTCTTCAATTTACTGAGACTTGTTTTGTATACTAACGTGTAATCTGTCCTAGAAAACATTCCATGCACACTTGAAAAGTCTGTATGTTCTGCTGCTTTGGGGTGAAATTCTCTGAAGGTATTAATTAAATCCATTTGATCTGGTATGTTATTTAAGGCTGCTGTCTCATTGTTGATTTTCTGCCTGGAAGATATATCCATTGAAGTCAATGTAGTGTTAAAATTCCTGACTATGATTGCATTTCTGTCAATCTTTCCCTTTATGTACATCAGATTTGCTTTACACATTTAGGTGCTCCTATCTGAGGTGTATAAATATTTACTAGTTTTATACTCTCTTGTATTGTTCCCTTTATCATTACGTAATGTTCTTTTTCTCTTACTGTAGCCTTGGTTTTAAAGTCAATTTTTTCAGATAGAAATATTGCTACTCTAGCTTTTTTTCCCTTTCCATTTGCATGAAATATCTTATTTTAATTCTTTGTTTTTAGTCTGTGTGTAGTTTTTGATCTGAGATGGGTCTCCTGGAGGCCTCATATATAATTGGGTCTTGTTTTCTTATCCATTCAGCTACCCATGTCTTTTGGTTGGAGCACGTAAGCCATTTACAGTTAAGAAGATTATTGATAGAGACATGTTTAGTGCCATTTTATTGTTAGACTGTTTTCCTCTGTTTTTTTTTTTTTCTTTCTCATTTTCTTCTTTTTAAAGCAAGTCTTTAATATCTGTTGTAGTGCTGTATTGGTGTTAACAAACTCCTTTGGTTTTTTCTTGTCTGGAAGCTCCTTATTTCTTCAATTTTAATTGATAGCCTTGCCAGGCAAAGTGGCTTTGGTTGTAGGGCCTTGCTTTTCGTCACCTTGAATATTTCACACCACTCATTTATGGCTGAAATATCTCTGTTGAGAAATCTGATGGCATTCTAATTGGTGCTCCATTGTATGTAACTGCCTGCTTTTCTTTGCAGCTTTTAGGATTCTCTCCTTGTTTTAAGCCTTGCCTTTTTAATTATGACATGTCTTGGTGTAGCCCTCTTTGGGTCCAATTTGTTTGGGACTCTCTGAGCTTCCAGGACTTATATGTCTTTTTCTTTCACCAGATTAAAGAAATTTTGGTAATTATTTCTTCAAAAAGTCTCTCGATCCCTTGCTCTCTCTTCTCCTTCTGGTATTCCCAAGATGCAAATGTTTTTATACTTCATGTTGTCCTAAAGGGTTCTTAATCTCTCTTAATTTTTTAAAATTCTTTTCTCTTTTTGCTGCTCAGCTTGGCTGTTTTTTCCTACCTTGTCTTCCAAATCACTGATTTGATCATCTGCTTTATCTAACCTACTATTCCTTCTACTGTATTATTTATTTCAGATATTGCATTCTTTATTTTTGACGGGTCCTTTTTTATGGTTTCTATACCTTTTTTTAATGCTGTTGATTATCTTTATAATCATTACTCTAAACTCTCTATGTGAAAAAGTGTTTGCCTCCATGTCCTCTAGTTCCTTTTCTGGAGAAATCTCTTGTTTTTTTTTCATTTGGGTTCTGTTTTTTTCTTCCCACATTTGTCTCTGTGTATCAGGTGATCTGCAAATACTCTTGCAAAAACGCCTGTGGTGGCTCTGTGCAACCTGTTTAGAGCTATTAGTGATCTATAGCTTGTGGCTCCCTCTGCTGGGCCTGTTTTTGTGCAAAAAGAATGCTGGGGACCCCACCTTGGGATTTAGACCCCACACTCCTCAGGTGGAACCACCAGCCAGGACTCATCTGCCACCCATGGGAGCCTAGCCAGCCCTCTCATGACTCCTCCACACTACCTACCAGTCTCATTGTGGTGATACAGCTTCTTCTGTCTATCCTTGGTTATATGGCATTTCTCCAGCTAGTGTTCAGTTGGTTATTCAGAATAATTTCTCTACAATTTAATTGTAAAATCAGTTTGGTCCTGGGAAGAGATTAGTGTAGCTTCCACTTACTCCTCTGCCTACAACTAATCTTTGTATATCAGTCTTATATCATGCAAGCTCGCTGAACTCATTTATTAGCTATAATATTTTTCTTGTGAATTCTTTAGTATTTCTATGTATAAGATCATGTCATCTGAAAACAGATAGTTTTACTTCTTCCTTTCCAATTTTAATTATTTTTGTTACTTAATTGCCCTGGCTAGAATCTCTGGTACAATGGTGAAAAGAAATGGGGAGAGTAGACCTCCTCATCTTATGATTGATCATAAGAAAAAAGCTTTAGTCTTTACCATTAAGGATAACATTGGCTATGGGATTTTTGTGCATGCCCTTTATGTGATTAAGGAAGTTTCCTTTTATTTCTAGTTTATTGAAATTTTTTATCATAAAATGTTGTTGAAAATGTAAAATGCATTTTCAGAAACTATGAGATGATGTGGGCTTTATTCTTTAGTCCATTAATATAGTCCATTATTTACTGCATTTATTTATTTTGCATTGATTTATTTTTGTAGGTTGTTCAAACTTGCATTCTTGGGATACATCTCACAGTGGTTATTATGTGTAATCTTTTTAATATGTTGTTAGATTCAGTTTGCTAGTGTTTTGTTGAGGGTTTTCACATCTATATTCATAAGCCATATTCCTCTACAGTTTTCTTGTGATGTAGTTGTCTGGTTTTGGTATTACTGTAATATTGGCATTATATAAATGAATTGGGCAATGTTGCCTCTCTTTTTTTTATGTAAAATTTTGTGAAGTTTTGGTGTTGATTCTTTAATTATTTAGTTGAATTGACCAGTGAAGCTATCTGGGTCTGTGTTTTGCTTTGTTGGAGTTTTTGATTACTAATTCAATCTCTTTACATGGTGGAAGTATATTCAGATTTTCTAATTCTTCTCATTAGTTTTTAGTTTGCTCCTTTATAGAAATATGTCCATGTCATCTAATTAATCTAATTAAATTATACACTTATTTACACTCATATTTTATAATTTTTTTTTCTGCAAAGTCAGTAGTAAAGTCTCCTTTTTCATTTCTGATTTTTAGTAATTTGAATCTTTTATTTTTGGTAAATCTAGTGAAAGTTTTGTCAAATTTGTTAATCCTTCCAAAAACAAGCTTTTGGTTTCATTCTCTATTGCTTTTCTAATCCCTGTTATATTAATCTTCACTCTAAATTTTATTAATCCCTTCCTCCTACTTGCTTTAGGTTTAGTTTGCTCTTCTTTTTCCAGTATCTTAATCCTTTAGTGAAAGTTTAGTTAGGCATTTAATACAGGCAATATACATGAAATTTCACTCTAAGCACTGTTTTATCTGTATTCCACAAGTATAGTAAGTTGTGTTTGAATTTTTATTTATCTCAAAGTATTTTCTTTTCTAATTTTCCTGTGACTTCTTTGATCCATTGGCTATTTTGGAATATGTTATTTAATTCTAACTACTTGTGAATTTCCTAGATTTTCTTCTGTTATTGATTTTTCAAATTTGTTCCATTATAGTTGGAGAACACACTTGTGTCTTTAAATACTTCTAAATTTATGAAGAATTTTATGCTCTAACATATGGTTTATCCTAGAGAATATTCCATGTGCACTTGATAAAAATGTATAATCTGCTGTTGATGAGTAGAGTACTCTATAAATGTCTAAGTCTATTGCTTCATAGTGTTATTTAAGACCTTCACCTTGTTGATCTTCTGGATAGATGTTTTATCTATCTTATTGAATTGTGGTGTTGAAGTCTTCAACTATTATTATTGAACTATCTCTCTCTGCAATTCTGTCAGTTTTTGCTTTTTGTAATTTGCAGACTCTGTTGTTAGGAGAATAGGTTTATAATTGTTATATTTCTTAATGGATTGGCCCTTACATTATTTAAAATGTTCTTTATCTCTGTAGTGATTTCTATCCTAAACTTTATTTTATTTTATTTTAGTTGAGTTGAGTTTTGCCATTGCAGCTCTTGTTTGGTTTCTTTTTTTGTTTAGCATATCTTTTCTAACCTTTTACTAAATTGATTTGTATTTTTTAAATTTAAAGTGTGTTTACTGTAGATACATATAGTCAGATAGTGTTCTTTTTAAAAAATTAAATTGCCGATTTCTACCTTTTAATAAAAATGTGTAATCTATTTACATTTAATGCAATTACTGATAATATAGAATTCATAACTGCTATTTTTCTATTTGCTTTCTACATGTCTCATGTCACTTTTGCCCTGTATTCTTCCATTATTGTCCTTTTTTTTGTTAAGTAGATATTTTTTGCTGTATCACTTTAAGTCCTTGTTGTTTCTTTTACTATGCTTTTTTATTTATTTTCTTAGTGGTGACCCTGAGGATTACAATTACCATCTTTATTACACCAACATAGTTTGGATTAATATGAATTTTATTTCAATAGCATATAAAACCTTTTCATTTATATAGGTTCAATCTTCATTCTCTTTGTTGTTATTGTTATAGAAATTAGGTCTCTATATTTTTTGTGTCAATCCATGCAGATTTAAGAATAACTTTACCTAGTTTTCAAATAAATCAAATAGAGAAATGTTTACAAATGTGATTTCTAAATATTTGGAGATTTCTAGATCCTTTTCTGTTACTGATTTCTGATTTTGTCCTATTTAGGTCACACTACACATTTGGAGGACCTCAGTCTCCTGAATTTATTGCAACATACTTAAAAGTACAAAATGTGACCTATTCTGTTGAGCATTAGATGTAGACTTGAAAAGAATAAATATTTGGTGATCATTATGCATCATATTAGTGTCTATAAATGTAAACTAATTCAGATGTGTTGTTTAGATTTTTAAAATATTCTTCCTGTATTATTATTATTATTATTATTATTATCATTATTTATCAATGAGGGGAGTAAGGGATGTTAAATTCTGAAACCATACCTATAGGTTTGTGAATTTCTCCAGTTTGTTTCACTGATTTTTGCATCATAAAGATGAAAACATTTTTTCCAGTTTGCAGTTGGGAATGTTGCAATACAGAAATTTAGTGTTTTTTACTTTGGCCAAAGTCTGGCTCAGAATATTGTGAGCCTAAACTACCAACTTCAATGTTGAAACTTGAGTTGAGATTATTAATTAAAACCATAACTCTTTTTGTTCTCCTTGGTATTTTGGGGTAGATATAGTCAAATTGATATTCATCTTTCCCATGAGAAAAGAACACTAAACACTTTTATGCAGTGGTAATCTTGACCCTTTATATTGCCATGCAATGAAACAAAATTCTAATCTTAATAAATTTAGAACAAATTAACATACCAAACAACCTTAAACCTTGTTCATACTATCAAACACCCAGTGGGTGATCTGATCTCCTGTTAATACTGCCTTTCTTATTGCCTGTGTCTTTATTTTCACTGACCATCTGACGTTCCCTACCCAGGACTATACAGAAGATGAGCGCTACCAAACACAAATGACTCAAAATTTCTAAAACTTATCTTCCAAACCAAAGAACCCCACCTTCATTGTAATGAGACTCAGAGGGTATAAAGTTCCAGGAAATAATTTTATTCTTAATTGAGTTGAATGTTCTGCCACATAGTTTCAATGATGACTCCTTGAGTCCTCACCCGAGGATGTGTTTGTTGATTTCACAGAGAGGAAGGGAGGGAGAAAGGGAGAGAGAGAGAAAGATAGAAGAATGGATGTGAAATAAACACTGATTGGTGGCCTCCTCTATGTGCCTGGACTGAGGATTGTTCCAACCAGGGATGGAATGCTCACTCTAGTCATGTGCCCTGCCTGGGAATCAAATCCACAACCTTTTGGTGTATGAGATAGCACTCCAACCAACTGAGCCATCTGGCCAGGGCAAATATCTCTTTCTTAACTGGTACTATAGTCTCTTATTTCTTACCTCTTTGATCATCCTCACAGGCAAATTGTCCACTTTCCCTTCGTATTTGTCTCTTAGCCCCCATCTTGTTTTTTAATACATATATCTTCAGTGATGCTATTCCTTTTTTTATTTCTTTATTATTGATTCTAGACATAAGGTGAAAGAAGGGAGAAGTAGAGGGAGAAAATCAGCAATGAGAGAGAGAACCACTGATCGGTTGCCTCCTGCATGTGTCCCAACTGGGGGACTGAACCCAAAAGCCAGGCATGTGCCTTGACTGGGAATTAAACTTATGACCTTTTGGCTTGCAGGGCAATGCCTAACCAACTGAGCCACACTGTCTGGGGCAGTGATGCCGTTCTTAATCTTCAACTGCTACTGTATAGTTTGGGAATTCTTGTGGAAACAGAAACTACACCAATTATTTCAATAGAAAGAAATTAAACAGAATTGTCAACTGGGTATTAGAAAATTAAAGAGGCAAATGAGGGACACTTTTGACTGTTAAATCTAACCTAGAGGAACAAAAGGAGTCACTAAATCCCAGCGACTTGGAAAAGAACCTGTGGAACTGGGACTGAGATCTCTGAGGGGAGAGCACTTCTCAGCTAGTACTGGTGTTTAAGAGCTTTAAGGAGAAATCCCACTAAACTCAGTCTTCTGAGGATGAAGCATGGTCTGGCTGATGCTGAGTTTTCTGAGAGGAATTTAATGAGGCTGATTTTAATAACATGGAAAAATTGCAAAGTGCAATCAGTTGCTACTCATAGAAACAATTGTCACAGCCAGAGTGAAGAGCTATCACATGACTGAAATTGGAAGAAATCAGGAGGGTATGAGTTCTGTGGGGTTTTTTGTTTTGTTTTTTTTTTACTCTTCCAACCTTTCAGATTTTCTCTAGTGCTTGTTTTGGCAAACTATAATGGGGACCAACTGGCAAAGTATAAGTGAATCTAATTTCAGCATCAAATACAGAGTATAGGAGTGTCAGTTTGAGGCTAAAAGAGAGTAGTATAATAATCACTGCAGTCCAGACTTTAGCTACCTAACATCTCTACACACTCTTCTACAAAAGCTTGATTTGAATTTAATGGTACAAATCACTTTCTCTTTGACTTAAAAAT
Organism: Trachops cirrhosus; assembly: GCA_028533065.1. Classification (NCBI taxonomy): domain Eukaryota; kingdom Metazoa; phylum Chordata; class Mammalia; order Chiroptera; family Phyllostomidae; genus Trachops; species Trachops cirrhosus. Next base: position 58,959,105 of record CM052541.1, read on the forward strand.
GCATGTATTTGTTCAAAGATACTCTCAATCCTTTTCAAAACAAGTAGATAGTATGTCCCAAAAGTCACTGTATTCATTTCTGAGAGAGCTCTGTATCCACTTCAGTTGAGGACCTAGGGGCTATCCATAGCCTAGTTCCCATGGCCTAGCAATTATCATGTGATCACAAAATCCCCTGAGATTCTTAATTTGGAATAGTCTCTGTCACCGTTATGCTACCCAGGATCACAAAGTGCCATGGCTACTTAAAAGATGGCTCTGGTACCTAAAACAAAGTAAAATGGTTACTTAATAGATTACTATGCAACATTTAAAAATATGTTTAAAAGATATGTAAGCAAAGGTGGGAAATGTTTCAGAAAATTATTTGAAGGGAACATTATATGTAGAAAAGTGAAGGAAGAGGGCAAAGGGAATAAGGGAAGGGTGGAAATGAGAAGAGGGAAGAAGACAAAGGATTAAAAAAGAATATTAAAGAAAGAAGAAAGCATCTTCCAAAATGATAACAGTAGTTACCTCTGTAAAGGGTTGTTATGATTAAACATATTTTCTTCAGATTTCACTGAATTTTATAAATTTTTATAAAGGACATATACTACTTTTACAGTCAAAAGAAGTTGCATATAAGAGAAGAGATTAAAGGTGCTCCACTGGGTGAAACAATTTCCTTCAGACAGGAAGATTCCCTAAGCCCTTTGGCAATAATAGTTTCCTCTAAAAGGGGAGAAAGTCCTGTATTTTTAGTCTGCCTTCCGTAAAGCCCTTAAAACAACACCATACTCAAACATTCAATAAGTAGATAGAATTAGACTTATTTCTCTCTCATTATAAACTTCTAATATTAAGAATTTTGAAAGATTAATAAATATTTGCACATATCATCAGCTGAAATTATACCTTTTCTATAGATTTTCCCTAACCTAGATGAAAAAAACAAATGTCATTGTTGCCTATAACATTTTGGTAATCACATATGTTGATATTAAAATGCTAATGTTGAATTATTGTTGAAGGAACCAATACAGCACAGAATGACCATGATTTATGTCACCTGTGATTTTGTATTTGCTCCACCTATAACTTTTTCCTATGAAAATGAAAAACCTGTATGTTGAATGAAAACAAATGTAATTTTCTGTAAAGTTTAATATCTGTGAGCTCCCCACCAAAAGTGGTGTAGGTAAATATAAAATCTTATTTGTGTCTAAGTGGAGGATATCTCATTAGTTTCTGGTGTAGCTAATTTAATCCTCGCTGGGTTGTGCTGTCATTGTGGTGGTCACTTTATTCAAAATAAAATACTTTATGAGGAAAAGGCAATGCAAGCTCTCCTTGCACTTTTATTAAAATTTGAAAGACAAGATTATGATGGTCTTCTTCTCACTACGCAAAGAAAGAGAAGGTATCTTGATAGCCCCAAATATTCAAATCAGTACTGTTAGTAGCACACTTATTCCACTGTTTTAGTGATGGTAACATCCAACACAAAGTCTTTGCCCTAGGAATCCTTTTTATTCTCATTGATTTAGTTTTTATATCTAAAGAGAAGTATGACTTTGGGAGGTATATAAATGGTGAATCATTATGTTGTACTCCTGAACATAATACAATGTATTTTGACTGTATTTTAATAAAACAAATCAAGAGAAGTATGGTTTACATTTTTATCTTAGTCTGAGATGTCATCTAGGACTACAGCTTGTTGACTCTGTGAGTTCCTTCTACTGGATATAATTTTCCATGGCCTTAAAAGATTCAGTACTTATGAGAAGAGTCTGAATTAATGTAGGGGTGGTATGTGGCATTCAGGTTAAGCTAGTACTCTTCAAGCCAACAAATTCGCTACTTGTATGGAGGAAGGATATAAATTCCATGATTTTGTTATTGTGAGGACTCATGACTATGCAATTGTGATAATGTACCACCTTGTTATTGAAGAAACACAAGATTTAATATGTGCCTTTAAAAAATATATATGCATACATATATGTATATATAATAAAATAAATATGAACATATTTATTTATTTTTCCTCTGGTTATTTTATTTTAAAATGATCTGGCAAATAATTTGATTGACTGTTGCCCTTATTTCAAAAAAACTTTGAATTTTGGCCTCCCAAAATAGTTATGAATTAGACATATATTTTGTTTGAATTATGTTATTTATTAATTTGTCTTTTATTTACTTTTATTAAATGATAACAAACTACAATAAGTTACAAAGTGCTTGTACAGTTAAACATCTTCAATGAACTAATAGGATTCCAGAAGTAAAAAATGGTTCAGGCCCTGGCTGGCGTAGCTCAGTGGATTGAGTGCGGGCTGCGAACCAAAGCATCGCAGATTCAATTACCAGTCAGGGCACACGTCTGGGTTGTGGGCCAGGTCCCCAGTGGGGACCACATGAGAGGCAACCACACATGGATGTTTCTCTCTCCTCCCTCCATTCCCCTCTCTAAAAATAAATAAATAAAATCTTAAAAAAAAATGGTTCAGGCCCTGGCTGGTGTAGCTTAGTGGATTAAGCACGGGCCTGTGAACCGAGAGATCACGGTTCAATTCCCAGTCAGGGCACATGCCTGGGTTGCAGGCCAGTTCCCAGCAGGGAATGCACAGGAAGCAACCATACATTGATATTTCTCTCCCTCTCTCCTTCCCTTCCCCTCTGAAGATAAATAAATAAAATCTTTAAAAAAAAAATGGTTCAGGAGGACTTTCTTTGAGCAACAGGAACAGAGAGAAACAAAATGCCTGTCTGTTAGAATTACACAATACTATATTCTGACCCAATAAATCTTTCCATGATTAAATAAGAAGTGACAATTTATCCAAAGCAATAAAGTTTGTTATGTAAACTTTCATAAATAAAAATATTTCCTTCATAAGTGAGAAATGTTTAAAAGGGTTAATCATCTTACTCCACTTTATATTTTAAAATAAAACATTTCTTTAACTAATAATAGCTTTTTTAAAAGCCACTGACACCAAATATCTGCTTTTTCAGCTGATCTACAACTTAGTAAAATAGAAAAAACACCAATTTTGCACAGTAATGCCATTAAAATACATATATTAAAAAACCTCTCTCTTAAAACTTTTCATGTATGACAAAAAATAAGCCAATGAAAATACTCCAAGTCATAAGAAGTAAAGAACAGATGAAATTAAAAAGATGAAATGCCAACAAGGGCACTCTGGTCAATTTTAATGAATGGAGCAAAACAAAATTGCGTATGAAAAACTAAAAAAATAAATAAGAACCACAAAAATTGCTGTACTAACTAATTGCTGTACTGAGCCCAACTGTTCATTTTTGTGCACTTCAAACTGAATAGATGACTAAAGAAATTGTTCAAATTAGAGTATGACCTATGCTACTAATCAAAGGATTCCAAACTCGACTTGAACCGAGCTAGTACCTCATTCTATTTACACAGTCACTTCATTTGAGGAAGAAAGTAGTTAATCAACCAATATAACCAGCCAAAGTAAAGCAGTTGTTTGAGAGTAGGTACTTTTTACTTTTTAACCAGATATTTTGTCATCTAAGAGATGTTGTGTTAAATGGAGTAGTTTCTAAGGGAAGTTCTATTAATCCAACCCTTTTAGCCCTTGTTGAGAGTAAATGTGATATAAACCAGGAAAAAGATCCAGAAGATTGTGCAAAAGTAATGATGACATTTACTTGAGTGCCAACATAAAGTTATCTTAAAAAGCTCTTACCACCAAGACTAAAGCCAGACAGTCAGGGATCATTGCCCCTAAAGAAATCAGGGATGCTGGTCAAAGGGCTTATGTCACTGAGGCACAAAGGGTGGACTCTCTGAGTCATGGTCGCCAGGTTGGCCCAGTTTACAAGACCATCGTATCTAGACATCTCCATTCTTTTACACAAAGGTAGTTATGGAGTGGGTATTTTACAAGTCAATAATATTCTTCATGTAACTTACTAAAATATTAGTCAACATTTCCTATTCAAGATCGTGATATATTTTCTAATTCTAACTTCAAACTACTCATTTTATTTGCTTCATTGTAAAATGAGTAGTTTGAGTTTAAAAACACAACTTACTATAAGAAAATGACTTTTACTTTCTTTGCCACATTATCTCTATTTTACAGAAGAAAAATAAAAACTGCTAGTCATACCAAGCAGGGATATTTTAAGGATTAATGGCAGGGGTTATAGAGCTCGCAAGGAATGGTACAACGGAAGTGTGACATCCATTGCTACATTTTAAGCAAATGGAATCTCAGGCCCTTCAGAGATTCAGATAATCCTTTCAAATCCTTAAAAATTTGAATGGTAACTATAAGTAATACTGGTGTTTAGTAAATTTAATTTGATAATTATATGAAGGTGTAACTTTATGTAACAATGAAGGAAACAAAAAGTTATAGTAGATTTCATCAAGTCATATGATAAAATAAAAAGACAGCTTGCATGCTAACAATGATTTGGGAAAGTGTTGGGGGTGGGAAGTAATAAGAAAATAGTCCAGTGGAAGGAGTCAAATGGGAAATAGACATAAGAGCTATGTTAAAACAAAGAAAATAATTGAAAGGCATCGCCAACAATGATCTATACATTTATGACAGCAGGTGTTGAGAGCCACCCTGCCTGGTTTCAGAAGCTGTAACCCCCCACCTGCCCCATGGCTAAGGCTGAGTGAGCGACCTTCAGACCAGAAGCCACTAAGGAGACAAAGCTTATCTTCCTGGCAGGGGCCCTGCCTCTGCTCCTTTTTCTTCACCCTGCCTGGCCCCCAATGCTTGATCTGTTAGCCAATGACAGGTAAGATTCCCTGGAACGACCTAAGACAGGCATGATTATGGGGGCTCCCAGGGAAGGACTTGAGGGGCTATAGCAAAAGGGGGTGATGGACGCTCCCCCTTTGACTTTGACAAAGACTGAGTCCTCATTCTATCTGTGAAAAGTCTCCTAATCTCTTGGCTGCCTCACTTCCAGTGCCTAATTTAAGCCTGAAACAATGACAGAGGGTGGTGCAGCCCTATGCTGGAAAGGGCGGGTTCCCCAGGTAATCAGGCCTGAGAAAGAATACACAAACTCCTGTGAAACCTGCTTTGCTAAGAATGCTCTCAGTTAAATGATAAAGTTCTGAGCAGGAAATTAGTTTGTCTCCCAAAGTTTTGTAGCCCTTTAGCTAATAGACCCTGACTCAGAATAGACCCTCAGAGTTCTTTGTATGTTATCTATTGTTTGGTCCTCACTGCCTAACAATGATTAAGATGCTTTATCTGTATTCCTGTGCAAAATGAACCCAATAAAAGCCCATTGAGGAAAAGGCTCTTTGCCCTTCTCCTTTGAGAGATCGTCCACCTTTCCTCCCGAAGCAGATCATGTCTCGGTAGACTTATTCTCATCCATGGCAGCCAGGGGCCCCTGTGGGCGGAGCACCCCCACAAACAGGCACTAGTGATATTAATAGAAGCTTAGGACACGTGTTTGTCAAGATAAATATTAATCCCAGCCATTGGCCATGACTACACATGCCAGGCTGCTTTGTTATCATGATGTGGCAGTTAGAAATGTGGTCTCTGGTGCCAGGCTCTCCAGATTCAAATCCCGATGTAGCCACAAATTGGCTGTGTGATATAGATAAGCCACCTACTTTCCCTCTGCCTTCATAGCTTCATCTGTAAAATAAAAATAATATTGCAGTGTGCTTCTAAAGGTTTCCATGTGGATTAAATGAATTATATACTACTATATGTCAAATGCTTAAAACAGTGAAATATATGTGTATGTGTGTATTATTGAAACTTTAGAAATAAAACACTATATTTGTGAACAATGTTATATTTTCAACATGTCAATGAGCCAACCAAATAATCACAAGTATTTACTGAGCACCCACAACATGGAAATTTTGAGGAAAATTATGAGAGGAAAATATTAGTGAGGGAAATCCGAAATCTCAGATTTACAGAGATTTCAAGATGGGCCAAGGAGCACCTACAAATCTAAAATTGGACTTTTAGGCTAACTTGTACTGCAACTATAAACTGAAAAATTGCTAGTATTGAAGTAATACCACGAAAATTAAAGAGACTACCCAAAACCCATATTTTGGTATTCAAGAACATGCTTTATAATGGTAAACTACTTCCCATTGACTCTAACATGACAAATATTTAGCTATAATGATGACTCAGATGCACAGACCTATGCTGGCCTCCTGAGTAGCCCCTATAATCACGTTTTCCTTCTTAAAAAAAAAAAAAAGCTTTGAGTTTATAATGCCTTATTTAAGGTTCAGTTCCTATTCATTATAAACTTTGCCATTCCAGATTATAACTTGTCTACTTTAATTTGCATCAAGATAAAATTTTAGAATATATTTGTCAGCTTTCATGTAAACCACTGTTTTAGGAGAAAATGTCTGCAATGAGTAAAATGAGGAGTCTGTAGTCTCGGACATCCTCTGAGGAATTACAAACAACATAACCACTCCTTTTTCCTGATCTCCACTTTGACAATGTGGTAAATACATTCACTTGTCTACAGATCTTTAATAAGAACATAAGCCATTTTAATACAGATTCCCAAATGCCTAAAGTTAAAGCATTATAAGAGCCTTGAGGATGAAAATATTGATTTTCCTTGGAAATATGTATTTAAGTAAATATAATAATAATTCACAATGCTTAGAACATATATTCTTTGGAACTGCACAAAGAATATTGATTTATATTCTTATTTAACCCTTGCAATAATGCTTGGGTGTTAGCCTCATTCCTCAGATAAGGAAATTGAATTGATGGGAAGTTAAGTAATTTGCTAAGATGATACTGTTAAAAAGAGGAGGAGCCAGGACATAAGCCTAGTTCCACTTAACTCTGAAGTCCCATTTTAATTACTAAGAAACATTGTTTAGAACATCTTCATAGACACATACTGGGTGACAGTATTGTATAAGAATTAGGCATGTGGGATCAGTCTACCAGAGATAAAATTGTACCTCCACTACTAATTAGCTGTATGATATTGGAAAAGTACTTAGAATGTGTCTAGCACATGGTAGATGCTAAATAAAGCTATTATTTTTCTCAGAATATTTAGTGAGGAAATTATGACGAGAAGGAAGACTGTAGGAAATCGTCAGAGATGGAGAGGCAGATACTTAAACCTTGTAGAACATTAAAGCCATAGTACAAACTTTGGCCTTTACTCCGAGCGTAAAGACCCTAGACAATTCTGACAGGGGAAGTGTCGTGATCTAACTTAGGCTTTCATGATTGCTTTGGATGCTTGTATGGAAAGAACTGTAAGAGGGTAACAGTAAAGGCAGGGAGACGAGTTAAGTATTCCTTGCAGTAATCTAAGGAAGAACTACCAGTGGTTTGGACCACAGCAAGAACACTGGAGAGAGTGAACGAAAAACATGGTTGGACTATAAAACAACAGAATTTATTGACATACTGGACGTAAAGAATGACAGAAGGAAAGATACATTTTAAATGACTGTAATAACTAATAACATTAATTAACAACTAATGACTTTGATAATTGTATTTGTTATAGCTAAAATTACTTATACTCCTGGATGTTCTTTATACTCATGAATGTGCTAAGAAGTAAAAAAGATCACCAACTGAATATTCTAGACAAAAGATATCAGACAAGTCTTGTAATAAATTGGTGTTCTGATTTCACAATCCAACTATTCTGTAAATACAAGAACTAGAGACTTGATAAGTTACTCACAGGGTGATAGGCATCCAGGACACATAAGGAAACCATCATGAGGTATGCCTGGGCCTATTAGACAAGTTAACCGATCTATTGAACTATGGCAACTCAGAGGCTTTAATATTTAAGCATAAAATATTGTTGAATTTCTCTTCCACACTAGTTAAGTATTCTGGAAAGATACGATTGCTTTCTTGTCCTTTTCATGTATTCAAAGTCCAGTGTAAGCCAGGCTAAAATTTCCATCTCATATTTGAGTCAAAGCTTTCACTTCACTTCTCACACTGCCAGCTGTCTCTCGGCAAGTGTGTGGATTGTGCCACCAGCCACCAGTCACCAGCAGTCAACCTTACAATCTCAGAAAAAATCCCCAGTGGCCTGTGTAGTACTAAGGCAGGTCAAGGCTATCTCCTTCAATGTGTCTCTTAGCCCAGAGAGAAACTCCTACATTCTTACCCCATCTCAGTCACTTTCCTCTGCACTGCCACTGTTCCCCAACCAGTCCTGTTTCTCTTGCTCAGGTAGCTTAGAGTAAACCAACAAGTCCACGAACCAAGCAGATGTCTGACTAGGGAATGAGATGTTAGCCTTGCAGCTACCTTCAGTCTCTAGGATGAAGATTCTTTTGTCCTTTCCTTCTCCCCCGGCTTGGTGTTCTGAGAATCACAGCATTCCAGGCGACCCAGACCACTCCTTATCTCTTTCTCTATGCTATCTTTTAGTTATTTTTTAATAGCCTGGGGTGGAGTTGGGGTGCCGAGTGTTGGAGGAAGACATCAAATAGCCCAAACTGAGGGAGTGGGCTGGCCACTACTGTTGTCAGATCTCTCTGGAGCAGAGGACACATAAGAACTCTCTGTCATCAACTTCAGGTCCAAGTTAGCAGTTTAAGGCAACAAGAAAAATCCTACTCATATCCAAATACACACAATTAAAATGGTCTTATTTGAAATGAAGATATTCCAAAAGTGGGTAGGCAACTGACTTAGAGCCACTACAGAAGGTGATTTGTTGAGAGCCATGCTGAAAATCTATCATCAATCCTTGTCTTTTTTTATTAAGCATATTGGGGGTAATATTGGTTAATAACATGTAAGTTTCAAGGTATAGTTCTATAGTACATCTCTCACATGCACTTATACACACACTATTACCACTCACATAATTACCATATTTTTCAGACTATAAGACTCACTCCCTGCCCCCAAATTTGGGAGGAATAATGGTTGTTAATGCTACTGTTGAGTTCTGTTTACATTTACACTGGTGAAATATTATGTTATTTATGTTATTAAATATTTTACCACATTTTTTGCTTCAAAACGTTTTTTTCCTATTTTCCTCCTCTAAAACCTAGGTGCATCTTATGGTCCAAAAGATACAGTAGCGTTCAAGAATATGGTAGAATGAACATACTTATTCCTTGAAAAATGGGTATACTATGGTTCTGAGAAGAAAATCAGGTGACTTCCGGCCAAGATGGAGGCATAGGTAGATGCACTGTGCCTCCTCGCACAACCAAGATAGGGACAACAACAATATAGAAACAGAATAACAACCAGAACGGACAGAAAATTGAAGTGTATGGAAGTTGGACACCCAAGGATTTAAAAATAGACATGTTCATCCAGACCAGTAGGAGGGGCGGAGTCAGGCCGGCAAGGGACGCAGAGCAGAGAGCTGAACAACTGGGGCGGTCCTCAAGTCTGTAGCAGGCAGACCCTGGGCGCACAAGCAGCAGTGGCTGCTGGGCCCCGGCCAGGGTATGACGACCCGCAGACCCAGCAGGCGGCCATTGTGAAGCAAGGCATTGTGCGCAACTCAGGGTCCCAGTACCGGGAAATAGAGCTTTGGGTCACTGACTGAGGAGGAAGGTCCCGCGGGGTGCACAGGCCCACCCACACTGGAAGTGGTGCCAGAGGGGCCCAGTTAGCTTGCAGAAAGCGGCGGAAGGGTCTGAGGTCCTGCAGAGAGCAGAGCAAGGACCATTGTTCCTTCTTGAACCCCGCCCCCACATAAAGCGTCACAACCCAGCAACTGGGGTGCCCCACCCTGGTGAACTCCTAAGGCCTCGCCCCTCACTATAGGAGTTCCACAAGACCAAAAAACAACAACAACAAAAAAAAACAAAAACAAAAAAACCAGCAAAAAGATGGCTCAAACAGAAGAAGAATCGAAAGCCCCAAAACCCATCCTTTTAAGCACCCAAGAGAGAGTCAACCTATCAGATGCACAGTTCAAAGCACTGGTGATCAGGATACTCACAGGATTGGTTGATTTTGGTTGCAAATTAGATGAAAAAATGAAGGCTACAATAAGTTTAGTGAAGAAAAATGCACAGGGAACCAATAGTGATGGAATGAAAGATGGGTCTCACATCAATGGAGTGGACCAGAAGGAAGGAAAAAAACATACAACCAGAAAAGAATGAAGAAATAAGAATTCAAAA
>CM052541.1:58969769-58985779 GCA_028533065.1 Trachops cirrhosus
ATGACACATGGACTGAAGTAAAGGTGGGGAATGTGGGTGGGAGAGGGTGTTCAGGGTGGAGGGGAATGAAGGGGGGATAATAGGACAACTGTAATAGCATAATCAATAAAATATATTTAAAAAAAGAAAAAAAAGAAAATCAAAAGTAGACGTGAAAAGATTTGGAAATTGCTAAGCTCTTGATTCAGTTTGTTGAGTAAAAACATGGTCACCAATGATCAGAATTTAAAAGGGACCTCTCTGGTTCGCAGGCAGACTGGATTGAAGCTACAAGGAGTGCAATCAGTAGTGTATTTAAGATCTGATTCTAGTGAATTTGTTCCCTTTCAACATCATAATGCATAGTTGCCTAAAAAAGTGGTTCCTTTTAGGGATTCTTTCTAATTGTTCTTTTATTCTGATTGGCCATTCTCACTATTTGCCCATTTTCCAGCTTTCCTTGTTTTGTCTGGTCTCATTAGATTCTTATGCAAATGAACCATTCTTGGAAGTTGCTTTGAGACTTTGTTTAGGAAATATAGTTCCAAAATACTAAGACAGAAGTCACTGGTCCTTCCCCATCTCCAGATAAGCTAATTGTATATTCATCCTAAGTAAGAAAGAAATCTTACTTAGAGAAAGAAGAAATCTTTCTCTAATTTTGCTCACTTTGAATACATAGTTCCCAATAACAATGTTTCCTGGAAATGATGGACACCCCCAAGTTACTGTTGTTTAACATGACATATGAACTGGCAAACAATCATGCATGCCAACTACTTCTTTCCTATAATGTGCATCTCCAGAAAAGTCTGATCATGTATCTAAAATAATTAGATTTTGTTCAGTAATCAAACTCAATCAAATGAATTCTGTGTGAACTACTTTTATTCCCACAATGAGAACTGTGTGTCATATCCTCTGTAAATTTGCATATTTTTCCATAAACCTAAAACCAATCAATTTTGAAGAGTTATGATAATATAAAGAATCTGAGGCAATTACTTGTCTTTTAAACAGGGATTCTGAATGCATTTCACTGCTGGTATTCATGTAGCAAAGTAGTCAAAACTTCTTTAACCCTTTTCATGACATCTCAATTAAGCTGTAATGATTGAGGCTCAGGACATTTCTTAGGATTAATGACTAGCTGGGAAAGTAGATGGCCTGAGATGAAGCCAAGGGCCATTAATTCCCCCTGGTCATTAATCCCCCAGGAAATGCCTTCGGCCTGGTTTGATATTAGTATTACAGGCTGAAAATATACTGTCGGATTTCCTGATTGGTATTAAAATAATTTATTAAGATGTTATATTTTAATTCCTGCCCTGTATACCCAACATTTCTAAATTCCGATTCCTGGTTTTCCATCCTTAACTATTGATTGCAGTGACATAGTACAAATGGTTTCATTGGTCACTTTGCACATTTTCTTTGAAATAGTCAAAATATGCTAAAATGAGTGTCATTACAGATGTCCAAAATGGCCTTTTTTGTGTGTGATGTTAACTGCTAGTGAAAATCTTGGCCATAACAGTGAGTATTTTTTTAGTGGTGTGCACGGTATGCTCTGGTTTGTACCACATACATTTATAAAAGGTGTTGAATTCTACCCCTAATTATGCCTAAGGCATAGAAATCTGCCCTCAGACTCCAAATAGAATATCCACACTTTAGGCTTTTGCTGGAAAATAATCAAAACTTTGTATAGAAATAATATTTATCTAATTGTCTAAAACATGTATGCTTATCCTTTCCTCTAAGTATTCAACTTCATCTTTAAATAATGAGCCACTAAAGTTTGCAATAGAATTGGTTTCACTGAGCTGCACTTTGGGATTATATCTGTGTTAAATTTCAGAAAGTTTATTTTTTAGGCTATCTAATGGAACTTAATGTTTTTACTACAAGCATGTTGCCAGATATTGCTTATTATATCACAGTATCCCCCTCATGAGGGCCAGGAGAGAAAGTCACCTGAGACTTCATATCAGAAATAACCGGGATTGCCCTGGCGGGTGTGGCTCAGTGGCTTGAGTGCCAACCTGCACAAACCAAAGGGTCACTTGTTCGATTCCCAGTCAGGGCGCATGCCTAGGTTGCAGGCCAAGTCCCCAGCAGGGGGTGCATGAGAGGCAACCACACATTGATGTTTTTCTTCTTCTTTTTCTCGCTCCCTTTCCCTCTCTCTAAAAATAAATAAATAAAATCTTTTTTTTAAAAAGAAAGAAAGAAAAAACTGGGATTAACCTACAAAACCAGCATATTTTTGCCTGTTGGATGTTATGAAACTTGCCACTGGTATTATTTCTCTTCTTTGGCTGCTAAGAACCATAAAATCAAATGTGAAAACCAGCTCAGGTAAAATTCTTAGAGCCAATGTTTTTAGTATAATCTTTACCTCTGACAGTTTTCCTCTCTCTTAACCTTAGTGTATTTTTCTCCATTATTCACCAAGTTCAGAATATATATCTTTGTCAACTACTGCTAATTCTGTTTGGAATGAGATGGGATATAATTAAATAGTTAATTAATTAACTATTAGCTGCATTGAACAACATACTTTCCCTCATCCCCAGTCCAATGCTCACCTCTATCCATTCTTCATTTCTAGCCATACCTTCCTGTAATATGGTTTTGCTTTGCCCACCTGCTTCAGAATACCTGACAGGACAAACCCAATGGGAATCACGAGTCCCACGGTACTTGAACCAGAAGCCCCAGGGCTCTTTCCCAATGTAGTAGCCAAGTCAGTTATTTAAGTATTCTTTCCTACCCTAAATTGCAGTTAACCACTGGAGGGTAGTTTTTGTAACAAATTGTTGCTTCCATTTTTTCAAATAAATCTCTGTTAACTAAAGATCTCTATCTTGGAATTTCTACTTTAGATTATATATTTCTAAGGACTGTAGACTATCTGATAATATATAAAAGGTCAAGTTGCTTAACTTTTACTATCACTAAAGCATCAATGTAATGCGACTCTTGATGAGAAAAAAGTAGCAAAAATAAATTAGGTAAGAGACTGCTGGGACCCCCCCACCCCCAACACAATGACCCCTTTGGGGGCAATATGCAGAATCAGGCTTGACAAAGGAGCATCACTATGCAAAGGATAAAACGGAGTATCTGTCTATCTGTCTGTTTATTTATTATCTACCTATAGATAATGATTACTATGAAATTCTTGAGTCAATGGAATGGCAACAGTGCAGGAACTAGATCCTGGGCTTATTGATTTGAGCTGTGAAATGACAACACAAGGTCTGTATTCTGTCCTCAAATCAATGCTGCGTGTGTGTTCCCGAAGCACATGGTATATGCTGTGTCTGTCTGGCAGAAACATTTGTGCTTAAAATACAGCCTGACAGTTCCCTGCCATCTTGCAAAACAGTGTGGCTTATTTAGAACAAATCTGTTATGACTGACCACAGAAAGATGCATGTGTGTTTCTGAGCCTTTCCCTATGAATAGGCAAAAGGACCATCTGGGCACGTGGCATTTACACATCTTTGAGCAAAGTTAGCATTCTGCCTCCAACTAAAATCCATCTCTCAGGGACTCTGTGGGTTTGTGATGCTTCCTGTAAAATGAAGGAGGAAAACAAATGAACTTCAGTAAAACAGAAGTCTCTCTTTTTTTCATCTGTCATAGCCACAGTTTGATAGTATCTGTATTTCATTTTCACTTTGGAATATCACAAGAGGGAGAAATGGCAGGAAACAAGTTGCTTCCACATGGTTGTAAAAGGGAGTTGTTATATTTGGTGGCTCTCTGTGGCACATCTCTGTGAAATTTTTAAAAAGAGGAAAAGAAAAGAAAGAAAGAAAAGAAAACCTAGGTGCCATCTTGGTGGTGGAGAAACAAAAGTAATCTCCTTATTTATTTCCTAAGAAGGATTATTACTGAAATAATAGAGCAATCATAATGAAAGTCCCTCTTTGTCCATCTTTATAAACATCAATATGACTTATAATTCAGACAAATACTTATACTGCTGTGTTTATCTTAGAATATTTATTTATTGGACAATGTAGAATACTCAGAGAAAATATAAATTAAGATAGACTTAATTTTCTATAATTGAAAGCTTTTAACTCTAAAATCTTTTTAATATTAAAGAACTAAAAGCACTTTGTGTGATCCTGGAGTGACATGACTTTTGTGAAAAGAAAATTCACCTGAATTTATGTGGTCAAACAAGTTATTGACCATGACTGAAAATGACCTTTTTCTTTACTCAGAACATATTTATTTCTTCTTTGTAAAATAACTTTCACAGTACATGGCTTATTATTTTCACTATCATTGATGGAAACATATCTTCCATCTTGGAACAGTAAATTAATTTACAAGTATCACTAACAACAAGGTGATCGATGGGAACTAACATTTTGGCTGAAGGAGGTGTGTGACTGTAAAGCATTGAGGCTGATCTCAAATGTTCTTTCAACTCTAAATTGTGACTTGATATTCTGTCTCTAAGATTATCTTTTGCAACTTGTAAATTCAGAGGGCAGCTCTAAAAGAGGAGTGTCAAAATGTTTTACAGCAATGACAACATTGTTAAATTTCATGAAGAGCTTCCTGAGGGTTCCATTTTGAAAGATAATCAGATGTCACACACGATTGTAGAGAAAAATTGTCAGGCCCATCACTTTCTAGACACATATTTACTTAAGCTTCAGTTGTTTTCCTTTTATCAAGTGAAATACTGAATGGGCTAAATTGTAGCCAAATCATACATCCTTTAATTCAAAACAATCTCCGCTTACTCTCCCTCTTCCTCTTTAGTTTGGTAGTGCCTGCCATGATCTAAGTCAGGCTTTGGCAATCTGGGGAGGGAGCAGATATGAAACATTTAAGGCTTTCTGAAACAAAATACAAAATAAAGCCTATAATGCTAGTAATACTTATACAACATAGAGAAAACCCTGACCTGTCTTGCCTTGTTTGCCTGGGTGGATACTCTATGTACTGGAGAAGCTCTGTGATGAATTGCTGACTAAAGAAGACTTTCTCAGGATGATAGTGGACTCGACCAATGAGGAGGGATCCCAGTGGGCAATGGGGTAGGTGGCTGCCATGATCAGTCTGCCCCAGTAACACGCAGGTAAAGTGTGGCTATCTCAACTTGGACAGCAGCCCAGAGATAAAGACATTCACTAGACTGAGATTCTGACACTTGATACCCCAAGTTGCAAACTGCAGACTTCCCAATGTACAGGTGGCAACTGGCATGGACCCTGGAGAGTGGCAAGGTGTGGCTGGGAAGGCAGTTACTAGATGTGCGTGGGTGAAGAGGATGGAACTTCTTTTCCCCATAATTCCCACTTGCCCTTGACCTCCATGGCTCTTAGTGCTAGCCCATTGGAGTACTGCCCACAGACGCCCACAAAGAGGCAGCAGGCCCTATTTGGCCCATTCATGGTTTAGATGATCACTTGTCTACAATCCTCATTTCTAAATCCCAAGAAGAAGACATCTTTCTGAAGAACAGTCTTTCCTGAGCTGAATAAATAATAGGCAAAAAGAGATCTTGCATCCAGAGGAGCTTGTTTCATTGCTATTATACTCAATAACTTATTTTTAGGTCTATCCCAAATAATTTTTTAGCAATTTCTCTTATTCTTCCTCAGTTTAGCAGAGAAATAAAAAGGTCCCAATTTTCTTTATGAGTGACAAATTCTAGGAGGATTCTCAGATGGCTCTGCATTCCTTTCCTAGAAGCTGAAGACTATTGTAGTATAGAGAAGGGGTCAGCCTTCTGTCCCACAGGGGACAGAAACAGTTACCCCTCTTCACATTTTATGACCCACAGCTAAAAAAGAGTTCCACATTTTTAAATGATTGGGAAAATTCCAAAGAAAAATACTATTTTGTGACACATGAAAATTTATGAAATTCAAATTTTAGTGTCCATAAATAAAGTTTTATTGGAACATAGCCATGCTCATCATTTACATATTATCTATGGCTGTTTCTCACTAAACGGCAGAGTTGAGTAGTTGCGACAGAGACCGTATGGCCTGCAAAGCCTAAAATATTTACTATCTGGTCCTATACAGAAAAAAAAAGCTCTGGTTGAAAGTATGTCTCTAAAATAAGACTGTCTGTGTTCAAATCCCTCCTCACCATTTTTAGTATTGTATCCTCTTGCACAATTTACTTAACCTCTCCTTGCATCAACTCTTTCATCCATATAACAGAAATAATAGCACCTACTTCATAGACTGATGTGAAGAATAAATGTATTCATCTATATAAGCAACTTAGACCAGAGGCTGGCTCACAGTAAGCATTCAATAACATTAGCTACTTTCATGGCCTTTTTTTGAAATAGGATTTTATATGTATAAATACTCATAGTAATGAAACATATAGTTTTTCAAAATAAGAAGCAATCAGATGGCAAAAAATTTTGAATTTTTCACATGGAGTATTTTGCTATTTTATACATGCATAAGAAACAATTGGCACTATATGTTGTGCACAGGGACCTGGAAGACATCATCACCCCATCTATAAGCGATCAGCTTACTGAGGGAACTAAGTTCAAGCACATGAAACAGAAGTACCTTAGAAAGATTACTTTCTCTACCAGAAATTTTTGAAAGCACACATTTTTCCTATTATAATGGCAACTCTGTATGCTCAATTATATTGAAACATTCTACAAGCCAATTAATAAACAAAATCAACCATAGAAAGCACCTGCACTTCTATACAGTAACAACAAACTATCTGCAAGACAAACTTAAAAGAAATCCCATTTACAGTTGCATTGAAACAATAAAATACTTAGAAATAAATTTTACTGAGGACTTGCAAGGCCTGTATCCTGAGAACTACAAGGCTTTGATGAAAGAGATTGAAGGACACAAACAAATGGAAAGATATCCTGTGTTCTTGAATTGGGAAAATTAATATTGTAAAAATGTCCATACTACTTGAAGCCTCCTACAGATTCAGTCCAATCCCTATCAAAATTACAATGGTATTTTTCACAGAAATAAATAAAAACTCTCCTAAAATGTGTACAGAACCACAAAAGACTCCAAAAACCCAGAGCAGTTCTGAGATGAAAAGAAGAGCAAAGCTGGAGGCACCACATTTACGAAGTTCAAGCTACATTACAAAGTGATAGTAACTGAAGTAGGTTGGTTTTGACAAAAAAACAAGCACACAGATCCGTGAAACTGATGCAGTACAGACAAAGGAGCCCCAAAAAACACATAATGGAGAAAGGACAGTCTCTTCAATAAATGGTGTTGGGAAAATTGGACAGTTATGCAAAAGAATGAAACTAGATCCCTATCTTACATCACTTGTAAAGATTAAATGTATCAAAAACTTAAATATAAGATCTAAAACCATAAAACTCTTGGAAGAAAAAGATCCTTGATATTGCTTTTGGCAATGATCTCTTATATAAGGTATTGAAAGCAAGGCAACAAAACCTAAAATAAGTAAGACTACATCAAACTAAAGAGCTTTTGCACAGCAAAGGAAACCTTTAATAAACTGAAAAGGTAACCTATAGAATGAAAGAAAATATTTTCAAATCACATATTTAATAAATGGTTAATACCCAAAATATATGAAGAACTCATATAACTCAGCAGTAAAGAAGAAAATAATTCTGTTTAAAAAGACAATTGACCTAAATAAATATTTTGCCAAAGAAGAAATACAAATGACCAATAGATATATGAAAAGGTGCTCAACATTACTGATCATCAGGGAAACACAAATCAAAACCACAATGAAATATATTCCATAGCTGTTAGAATGGCTATCAACAAGAAAACAAGAGATCAATGTGGAGAAAGGGAATCCTTGTACTCTATTGCTGGGAATAGAAATTGTTTCAGCTACTATGGAAAACACTATGACAGTTCCTTAGATAATTAAAAATTGAACTATCATATGACCTAGTAATCTCACTTCTGGGTATATATCCAAAGAAATTGAAATCAGTATGTCAAAGATATACCTATGCAGTATTATTCATATATAAAATCAAGTAAGGAAGTGACCTAATGAATGAATGGATAAAGAAAATGTGATGTATATGTATGCAGTGGAATATTATTCAGCCATATAAAAGGAAGGCAATCCTGCTATTTGCAGCAACATTAATGAACCTGGGGACATTGTGCTAAGTAAATGTCAGACAGAGAAAGACCAAAAAAAAAGGTTAATTTCACAGGCAGATAGAATGGTAGATGCTAGGGTTTGGGGAAAGAAGAAAACAAGGTGATATACATCAAAAAACTACAATTTTTCAATTATAAGAAAGTTATAAGAAGGGTTAGGATCGATAATAATTACAGCATGGTTACTATAGTTAATAATATGATACCATATACTTGCAAGTCACTGAGTGCAGATCCTAAGCATTTTTACCATGCATACAAACACACACAAAGTTAACTATGTGAGGTGATGGATATGTTAGTTATCTTGATCTTGGTAGTCATATCACAAGCTATGTAACTTTCTATGGATCAATCGATCAACTTATTGATCTATTGTTAGATATATCCCCACATAGTAAACTTTAAATATACTTACATATAATTATATTTGTAATTATTTCTTAATACATTTAAAAATATTTTTATCAAAAAATTAGAAAACATACAACTTTTCCTATTATTTTAATATAGCTACTCAGTGTACTGAATTATACTAAAAGACTATTTATTGAGCCTAATAAAGGTGTGAGCCACAAATCATCTTTTAGGAACTGCTCTTCTTTCCCTTATCAACATACTTGCTGCCTATAATCTAATGTTCATTAGTCCCACCTATGGGGTAAAATAATGGCTGAATAATGAATTGTAAATTAGCTCTTTTTTTTCCCTCTGACAGCAGGGATTATAAATAGATTTGAAATTTTTCAAGACATTATAAATGGAAAATATTGTCAGTATATAAATTGTAAAGCTCTTAGTCAAGTCTTGTTTTGAACTTGAAGTTGATAACTACAGCTTTTCCAATAAGAGAAACATAACCATTAATTAATTCAACAACTATTTTTTGCATAACACATAGCTAATACTCCCATGGAAAATGCACTCTTGTGGTTCTGGAATGGTACTAAATAATTCTGACTAGGATCTCTCAAAGTTTCATCCAATCTATCCTGTCAAGAACTGTAGATTAACCTTCCCAAAACCTTATTTTTGTTGATACATTTTCTTGTTCAAAAAGCTTTGTTTTCACTGTTCAGTATACCAAGTGCCAGCTCCTTCACATGGCATGTGGAGCTTTTCATTACCTCACTAGAGACTATCTTAAGCTTTCCTTGTTACTGTACTGCCACACTTTCCCTCTTAAGCTCTATTTCAGGCACACTCACCTACTTTGCATCCTATAGTCATATTTTTTGCTTCTCTACCCCTGTCATTTAAAAAGTTCTCAAAAATATAAACAATAAAATGTCAGTAAATACATATCAACAACTGAATTTGAAAAACAAAATAAACAAGCAAAACAGAACCAGAGTCATAGATACAGGGAAGATTTTGACAGCTGCCAGATGGGAGGGGGCAGGGAGGTAGGGTGGCAAAGGTGAAGGGATTAAGAAGTACAAGTTGGTAGTTATAGAACAGTCATGGGGATGTAAAGTACAGCATAGGGAACATATGGTGCCAGGTGGGTATGAGATTTATCAGGATGATCACTTAGTAAGTTACATAATGTCTAGTCACTGAGGTGTACTGCTGAGACTAATATAATATTGTATGCAAACTGCAATTGAAAAATAAAAATGATATAAAAAAGACTACTGACCACACCACTGCCTGGCCAAAAGCTCAATGATGGAGCAGTGGTGTCTGGGCAGAGAGTGGGGTTAAGAGAGCTGGGAATCCCACAGGCATGCTATGGGAACATGGCAACCACCTAGCCCACCAGAAAGTTTTCCAGGAGTTGGCTGCTTGTGGGCATAGGGCTGGCTTGGCTATCTAGACCATGAATGTGTTGGGTATCTTTGGCAACCTGAGCCAGTTCCTGGCCATGACCTTGCTGTTGAAGAAGATCTGGATGTCCAAGTGCTATACACACACCTCTAGAAGAGCCAGATTCTTTCACTTTCCTCTTTACCAGGTACGTAGACCTGTTCACCAACTTTATCTTCATCTACAATATAGTTATGAGGTAGGTTTTCTTTTCTGTGCCTATGTCACAGTGTATATGATCTATGGGGAATTTCAGAAAATATTTGACAATGAGAATTACGCATTGCAACTGGAGTTTCTTCTGGTCTTAGTAATTGGCTTCTCCTTCCTTAAGAACTATAATTTCACTCCCCTGGAAATCCTGTGGACTTTCTCTATCTACCTGGAATCAGTGGTCATTGTGCCCAGATCTTCTTGATTAGAAACACTAGAGAGGATGAGACCATTACTACTTAGCACCTTCTTTCTCAGGCTATACCAGGTGCTCTACCTAGCTAACCAGATCAGGCAGCACCAGACTGAGAATCTATGACTAAATTACAGTAGTGCCTGGAGTGGTACAAACTATCTTCTACTGTGACTTCTTCTACTTATGTGTGACCAAAGTCCTTAAAAAAAGGAAAGTAAGCCATTCAATACCAATTTGAGGGCCCTCAGAGCACAAGGACATGAAGCTAAGTATTTGAAATGTTCTGCTGAGCAATTTATGCATGACTCAGCCCAACTGTTAAAAGTAAAACCAGGAGAGGGATTCCTGTCTATGGGGCTATTTTGCTTCCCCCAAGGTTGGAGGGGAGTGCTGTGCCAAAGAAAGCTGGCTTCTGCAGTATGGGTTATGACTCAGCACAGGAATTCTGGTGGCTCACCCTTCTGCTCTCTCCCCAAAGCCACCAACCCCAGACTCTCCTCATGTGGCTCTAGTCCAGCCTGACCTCGTTGTGCCAGAGCCTAGGAGAGTGGGGAAAGGAAGGGGAAAGAGGGGGAAAGGAAGGAGAAAGAGAGGGAAAGAAACATCATTGGGAGTTCCGGCCAAGATGGAGGAGTAGGTAGAGACCCTTCGCTTCCTCACACAACCAAAAGGAGGATAACAACCAATCTAAAATGAATAAACAACCAAAAGTGCTAGAAAATCAAACTGCATGGAAAATCAAACTGACAACCAAGGAATTAAAGAAAAAATCAACCAGAACAACCAGATCCATAAGGCACAGGGCTGAATCAGAAAAACCGTGACAACACAGCAGACCGTGAGGGTAGGGCTGGCTGCTGAGCTCAGAGGGCTGCATGAAGGGGCTGACTTCAGGGGAAACTAACACTCAGAGATGACTGAGGGCTATGGCTGGGGTTGCCACAGTAGGAGTTTCTCCCAGTTTGACTCTAGAGTTCTTGGAAAAGTACGCTCAAGCAGGCAAGCCGCACTGTTCCCTCCCTGGCCCGTTCCCCACAGGCAGTGCTGCAGAGCAGCAAAGAGGGTTGCCCTGCTGGGGTGAATACCTAAGGCCCCACCCCCTTACAACCTTGCAGCTGCACCAAGACAAAGAAATATGGCCAAAATGAAAGAACAGAGCAAAACATCAGAACTAAGCATTAAGGAGATTGCAAACTTATCCGATGGAAAATTTAAAGCCCTCGTAACCAAAATGCTCACAGAACTGATTGAGCTTGGTCGAAAAATGAAAGAACAAATGAAAGATACCCAAAATGAAATAAAGCAAAATATTCAGGGAACCAACAGTGACAGGAAGGAAACCAGGACTCAAAGCAATGATTTGGAATAAAAGGAAGAAATAAACATCCAACCGGATCAGAATGATGAAACAAGAATCCAAAAAAATGAGGAAAGGCTGAAGAATCTCTGGGACAACCTGAAACATTCCAATATCTGAATTATAGGGGTGCCAGAAGGAGAAGAACAACATCAAGAAATTGAAAATTTATTTGAACAAATAATGAAGGAAAACTTCCCCATTCTGGCAAAAGAAACAGACTTCCAGGAAGGTCCAGGAAGTCCAGAGAGTCGCAAAGAAGTTGAACCCAAAGAGGAACACTTCAAGGCACTTCATCATTAAGTTATCCAAGATTAAAGACAAAGAGAAAATCCTAAAAGAAGCCAGGGGAAAGGAGAGAGTTATCTACAAAGGGGTGTCCATTAGGATATCAGCTGATTTCTCGAAAGAAACCTTGCAGGCAAGAAGGAGCTGGAAAGAAGTATTCCAAGTCATGAAAGACAAGGACCTACATCCAAGATTACTCTCTGCAGCAAAGCTTTCATTTAAAATTGAAGGGCACCCAGATAAGGTCAAGTTAAAGGAGTTCATCATCACCAAGCCCTTATTATATGAAACGTTAAAGGGATTTATCTAAGTAAAAGAAGATAAAAAATATGAACAGTAAAATGGCAACAAATTCACAACTATCAACAAAGGAACATAAAAGAAAAGAAAAACAACAAAAACAAAAACTAAGCAAACAGAACAGGAACAGAATCAGAGAAATGAACATCACACAGAGGGATTTCAGTGGGGAGGGGGAAGGGAGGAATAGGGGAAAAGGTACAGGGAAAAAGAAGCACAGTTAGTAGGCATAAGGTGGATGGAGAGAGATAAAAAATGGTATGGGAAACAGATGACTCAAAGAACTTATATGTACGACCCATGGACATGGATTAGGGATTGGGAATGCTGGAGGGTTGCGGGGGGCAGGGCAAAGGGGGGATAGAGGTGGAAAATTTGGGAAAACTGTAATAGCATAATCAATAAAAAATGCTTTAAAAAAAGGGAAAAAAGTAAAGCCAGAAAAATATTTAGTGTGAACGAATTTCAGCAAAGTACTGATCATTCTATCTGGAGGGCCTCATCAATAATACCTCCTTTATAGAGGTAGCAACAAACCTGGGCCAATCACACAGACATGGTGCCATACAACATCAACAGGAACATCAAGGAACGTTAGGTGCCTATTCACAAGTGGGTCAAATAAACTACTGCTCGCTCTCCCTCTTTCTCCAAAAAAAGAGACCACTTGAAAAGGGAATGAAAATTGGCTGGTAACCATGGAAAAGTCTGTTTTAATTTTCTATTATATGAAAAAGCATAAATGCGATTTCAATCTTTCTTATTTCATCTTTATTGTAATTTTCCATTACCATTTTGTTCTCTTATATTTCCATCCCCCTAGCAGTCACCACACTGTTGTCCATGTCAGCGAGTCTTTTTCCTTTTTTGTTCAATCCCTCTGGTCCCTTGCCTCCCCTACCCCACTATCTATGTCACCCTGCTCTCCATCTATGAGTCTGTCCCCATTTTCCTTGTTAGTTCAGTTTGTTCTCTAGATGCTACTATGAGTGAAATTATTTGTCTTTCTCTGACTGGCTTATTTCACATAGCATAATGTTCTCTGGGTCCATCCAACTGTCACAAAGGGTAAAACTCCCTTCTGTTTTATGGCCAAGCAGTATTTTGTTGTGTAAATGTCCCATAGTTATTTTAGCCACTCATCTACTGATGGACACTTGGGCTGCTTCCACATCTTGGCAATTGTAAATAATGGTGCAATGAACATAGGGGTGCTTATGTTCTTTAAATTAGTGGTTTAGGTTCCTTTGCATATATTCACATAAGTGGGATCACTGGGTCAAAAAGCTGATCCATTTTTAATTTTTGAGTAATCTCCATACTGCTTTCCATAGTGGTTGTACCAGTCTGCATTCCCATAAACAGTGCTGAAGGGTTCCCCTCTCTCCACATCCTCACTAGCACTTGTTTGTTGATTTATTGATGATAGCCATACTGACAGGCTTAAGATGATATCTCAATGTGGTTTTAATTCTCCCTTCTCTGATGATTAGTAATTTTGAGCATCTTTTCATATGTCGATTGGCCATCTGTATGTCCTCTTTGGAGAAGTGTCTTTTCAGGTCCTTTGCCCATTTTTTAATTGTGTTATTTATTTGTTTGTTTGTTTTTGGTGTTGAGTTTTGTAAGTTTTTTATAAATTTTGGCTATTAAGCCCTTACCACATGTATTAGCAAATATGTCCTCCCATTCTGTGGGTTGTCTTTTTATTTTGGTGATGATTTCCTTTGCTGTGCAAAAATTAAACCAAACACATCAATGTATCAAAAAGATCATACAAAATGATCAAGTGGGATTCATTCTGAGAATGCAAGGGTGGTACAACATTTGCAAACCAATAAACGTGATACACCACATAAACAAAATGAAGGATAAAAACCAAATGATCATATCAATAGATGCAGAAAAATCATTTGATAAAATCTAGTATCCATTTATGATAAAAACTCTCAGCAAAGTGAGATTAGAGGGAATATATCTAAACATATAATGAGGTCATATATGACAAACTCATGTCAGCATTATACTCAGTAGACAAAAACTATAAGCATTCCTCTTAAGATTAGGAACAAAATAGGGATGTCCACTTTCTCCTCTCCTGTTTGACATAGTACTGGAAGCCCTAGCCACAGTGATCAGACAAGAAGAAGAAATAAAAGGCATCCAAATCAGAAAGAAAGTAGTAAAACTGTCATTATTTACAAATGACATTAGACTACATGTAGAGAACCCCAAAGATTTCTCCAAGAAACTACTAGAACTGATAAATGAATTCATCAAAGTAGCAGGATACAAGGATTAATATCCAGAAATCAATTTCATTTTTATATGCCTATAACAAACTAACAGAAAGGGAAATTAAGAAAACAATACCATTCATAATTGCTACAAAAAGAATAAAATACCTAAGAATAAACATAATCAAGGATGTAAAAGACCTGTACTCAGAAAATTATAAGACACTGAAGAAGATACAAATAAGTGGAAGCATATACTGTGCTCATGGATAAGAAGAATTAACTTCATTAAAATGTCCATATTAATGGGAGGGAGGAGGGGAGGGATGGGTGGGTTGGCTGGAATGGGAGTAAAGGATAGAAACTATACTTGAATAATGATTAAAAAATAAATAAAAAAATTTCACTGGAAGTGCTCAATGGCAGATTTGAGGAAATAAAAGAAAGAATTATCAAACATAAAAAAAAATTGTCCATATTACTCCGGCCAAGATTGAGGCATAGGTAGACACTCTGTGCTTCCTTGCACAACCAAGCTAGGGACAACAACAATTTAGAAACAGAATAACAACCAGAACTGACAGAAAATTGAACTGTATGGAAGTCGGACAACCAAGTTAAAATAGACATGTTCATCCAGACCGTTAGGAGGGGCGGAGTCGGGGAGCTGAGTGGAGGGATCACACAGTGCAGAGAGTGTTGGGACCAGGCATGTAAGACCACAGCAGGCAGACCCTGGGCACTCAAGCAGCAGCTGGCAAATGCTGGCTGAGGGGTGACAACCAGCAGACCCAGCAAGGTGGCGATTGTGAAGCAAGGCACTGCGCGCAAACCAGGATCCCAGCACTGGGAAGTAGAGCCTTGGGGCACTGATTGAAAACACCTGTGGGGGTTGAGGCGCAGGGAGAGACTCCCAGCCTCTCAGGGGAGGTCGTTGGAAAGACCTACGGGATGCACAAGTCCACCCACGTGGGAATTGGCACCAGAAAGGTCCAGATTGCTTGTGGGAGGCGGTGGAAGGGAGTAAAATCGGCAGAGAGTGGAGCAGGCGCCATTGTTCCCTCTTGGACCCCATCCCCACCTACAGCATCACAACCCAGCAACTTGGGTGCCCTGCCCTGGTGAACGCCTAAGGCTCCACCCCTCATACATAACAGGCACAACCAGACCAAAAAAAAAAAAGAGAGAGAGAGAGAGAGATGGCTCAAACAGAAGAACAAATGAAAGATCTAGAACCCATCCTTTTAAGTGACCAAGAGATAGCCAACCTATCAGATGCACAGTTCAAAACACTGGTGATCAGGATGCTCACAAAATTGGTTGATTTTGGTCACAAATTAGATGAAAAAATGAAGGCTACAATAAGTGAAATGAAGAAAAATGCACAGGGAACCAATAGTGATGGAATGAAAGATGGGTCTCACATCAATGGAGTGGACCAGAAGGAAGAAAGAAACGACCATATAAAAAAG
>CM052541.1:58986279-59024203 GCA_028533065.1 Trachops cirrhosus
GGGGGGTGGGGGGTAATGGGACAACTGTAATAGCATAATCAATAAAATATTTTTAAAAATGTCCATATTACCCAAAGCAACCTATAGATGCAGTGTAATTCCTATCAAGAGTCCAGTGACATATTTCACAGAACTAGAACATATATTTCAAAAATGTATATGAGAACACAAAGGCCCTGCATAGCAACAGTGATCTTGAGAAAGAAGAACAAAGTCGGAGGAATCATGCTACTTAATATCAAACTATACTATAAGGCCAAAGTAATCAAAACACCTGGTACTGGCATAAAAACAGACACATAGATTAATGGAACAGAACAGAAAGCCCAGAAATAAATCCACATCTTCATAGTCAATTAATATTTGACAAAGCAAGCCTGTACAATAGGCTAAAGACAGTCTATTCAATAGATGGTGTTGGGAAAATTGGACATATACATGCAAAAGAATGAAACTAGACCACCTTCTTATACCACACATAAGAATAAATTCAAAATGGGTCAAAGATGTAAATGTTAGACCCAAAACTATAAAAATTGTAGAAGAAAACAGGTAGCAAAATCTCGGACCTTGCTCATAACAATATTTTATCAGATATATCTCCCCAGGCGAGAGGAATGAGAGAAAAAAAATCAGTCTTTCTCTTACAGTTTTTTTCACTGCTCCAGAGTGATGCCTGACTTTTTAATTATGATACCAAGAGGTTAAATCTTAACCAAATGCTTCGCAGTGACTTCTGGAACTGTTTCTGTCTCATCTAAACTGTCTTTTATATTTGAAACATTTTTTTCTTCCCTTTCTTATTTAATATTCATGGTTGCAATAGACTATTCATCTTGAAATTTCAAACCTTAATTGTGTTACACTTATTTAAATGTATTGAATGCCTTCAGCATTCAAATTCTGACAGACTAGAAGCTTCATGAGGAAAAGGACTGTGACCACGTGACCACCTTGTCAAGTGCTGTATCTTCAGAAGAGATTCATAAATGCTTGATTAGATCAACAAATCCTATATTCTCTCTAAAAGTTTTCAACACTCCTTCATCAATTTCTATTTAATCAAATATTATTTAGTGCCTAATATGCATAGGCACGTACTATGCTGATCTATAATAATGCAAAGAAAAAAACAAACATTGAAAATTACTTTAACACTATATTTTTATAAAGCTAATGGTATAAACATTTCCTTTCTCCCATGTTTCAATAAAATTATATTTGCACTTTCATAATATTCTGGCTATGCACAATTTCAATAATTGTTTGTATTATTCTACCTGCAAAATCTAAGTATTTGGAGACCAGTCCCTTCCATCTTTAAATTACCGTGGGCTGGAATGGGAATAAAGGATAGAAACTGTACTGAATAAACTAAAATAAAAAATTAAAAAAAAAAAAAGAAAGAAAAAAAAAAGAATGCAAAAAAAAAAAAATTACCTGCAGTTCTTGTGCAGTACTTTGTATGCAGTTGATGCTAACCAAATGTTTGTTTAGCTAAACTAAACAATTTAGGGCCACAAAAATCATTAATGCACACACAGCCCTTACATCATAAATATATATTGCCAAACTTCACACTTAGTCACATATCAAAACTTCAGCTTATGTTGGTGATTTATGTTTTTCATTTTTGTTGTTGTTGTTACTGTTACTTTACACAAAAATAGTAAGAATCATGCCTTCAAAACCCAAGATTCTATGCCTAGGTTAGACTCATCAGTAAGTGTAACATTGCTCACGGTACACAACACATAAGTCTCCATTTTGCAGCCCCGAGCTGAACTTTATTAGAATCTAATTCCAGAGAGGAGTGTTCCCATCTCATTCTTCACAATTTTGGTTACAGCTTATCTTTTTCCTAATTCATTCACCAAGTGATGATTTATAGAACAGACCTTAACTCAGTCATATTGATCTGCCTCTTGTGGTTATTATGATGGAGTCAAATTTTACTGCATTTTCAAGATTAAAACACTTTGCAGCCCTATCAAGTTTTCTACTAATACTTTCAATGGCTTTGATTCAGTGCAATTTCCTTTTTTTACAGCAATCACCTTACATGTTTAAAAGAGAAATAGAATACCTAGGGAGCGACATTTTAAGTAAATGAAGGCCTTTATTAGAAATAAAAACAATTGTGTCAGTCCAAGTTGATGCATGGGTTTGCACTTCCAGATGCGATCATAATTCATTTTTTTTAAAAAAATGATTTTATATTAGCATGTCTTGGCATTTACAAGGAGGTGAGACGGTAGTTATAAATTTGCATATATACAAAAAATTAATACAAAGCTAAGCTTGTTTCACCGTTATTTTATTTTAATAAACTATTAAACTTTTAGTTTGGGGAAAACATCTCCACAAACCATCAGTCTCTGAATCTGGTCCCCAAGCTGCTTGCCCTCTCTAACATGGACTCCTCCCACACTTTACTAAAGTAATGGGCATTGTTAGAGGGAATCTTTCTCATTTTCCAGGTGCTTCGTGTAAAAACATGTTTATATACCTCTTTAGTCTCAGAAATGTGTCCTTCCGCCTTTCAAAGGTTATGTCCTCTACCTGTGCTCTGAATCTCATTCCCTCCTGTGCAGTTTCTTCCCTGTCAATTTCCCATCTCTGCCTTGTCTTCAAGCTCTTCTTGTCCAAGGAAACGCCCTACTTTTGCTTACAAATGTATGTACACTAGATCTCATCACACAACAAATTCTCTTTTATGCTTTACTGTCCCTCATAGACAGGCTCTGTTTTCTAATTTATTTTCACTACTAGATTTTAAAACTAACTGATCAGACTGCCCTCATTTTTATATCTATTACTTACCCTCTTATTCCTATATATTCTCACCTAGCATTTGTTATGCTCCTGAACTTGCACTCTTAAAGATTTCATTGTCTTGGTGATCTCTTTGCATTCCAATTCAAATAATTTATCAGATTTTATAATGTTCTGTCTTTCTGGAATTTCCCATAGATATGATTATAACCAATATCTCCTGCTTCCTGGAATATTATCCTATCCTTCTGATTACAATTTTCTATCTTTTCACTTGCTTATCTTATTAACATTCACTAGAAGCAAAGTATCTTCAACCTTTTGCTGTGTACTCTGATTTTCTTGCTATGGTTTTCAACTATTCTGTCTTTCATTATTAAAAAAAATAAAACTGGCCATTGTGTCTCTCTCCTTCTCTCTCTTACATCCAAGTCCAGGTAATTGCTTTATGGCATTTCTAAATATCTTCTTTGCCCTTGAAAGAATAGGGAATAAAGGAACTTTGGTGTTTTTGCCTCAGAAAGAAAAAATTTATTTTTTGAGAGGGAAGAGCAAATGGAGCAGGATCTCACCAAGAAGAAGCTGAAGCACCTCAAAACAAGTCGGGGTGGCTAGGTTCAATCTCTAGTTCCAAGTGGCACTCCTCAAACCCACCAGGAAGAGAAAGTATGAAGGCTGAGAGGCCATCTCTGAGTGTATTTATGTTGTGGGCAGCAGTGCTCAAAAGCAGCATCACATAATAGAAAAAGCAAAAGAAATAATACTGAGGATACAGACTCTCTCAAATTAAGAGCCTAGTTGGCCCCTAGTTTTTCAGCCACAAGTAAACTCAGCATTCTTTCAAAATCACATTGAAGGCAGAGGCTGGGAACCCTTAATAGTAACTGAAGTTTGACTTTTTTGCCAACCTGATAGGTAAGAAATCAGAGCAGATTAAATTTCATTTAGAGATATAGGTATGTTGAATCTTAGGGTGACATTAATACTCCAAATTTATATTACCTGCTTTGACCTCTCTCCTGAATTTCAGTTCTGATTGTAGAATATACATTTTTTATCATATGCTACATTATGACCTCTAAATCAATTTATCTTACAGTAGGGTTATATCTTAGGTTTTAAGTAAAACTACAAAGATCATGTCTATGATGATGCCTTTCTCTCAGATTATTTTCGTTAAGATAAACTCCCAGAAGTGGGCTCACTGGGTCAGGATCAGTGTCAGGTGACAGTGGAGAACTCAGTGAAGCTCACTGCGACAGATTGTTTATTGCATATGGAAAACTAAAGTGGGTATAAAAGAATACTTTGAGAAAAAAATCTCTCTATGTTACTCTCTGTCTGTTTTTACATTTATACTCTCTCAAAAACATCAGCTGTTGACACTCTTTATTGTGATGAAGGAGCTGGGGGAGGGAGATTTCCTGTGCATTGGGGGATGTTTAACAGCATCTCTAGTCTCCACCTAATAGATACCAGTGCAACCAAATGCAGGCCAGGTTGCTTGCTGCTATGAAAAGCAATACTCAAGAAAAAGGTGCTGATGTAGAGTGGTTTATTCAGATCCTGGCCATCTGCAAGATGGGGGACTCATGTCTCCAAGCCCATCTCCACATCTCAGTGGAGGCAGAGGTTTTTATAAGGAGGAAGAGGGGAATTGAACAAAGAAATCAAAGGAGGGGGTTGGAAAGCTGTCTATGCACAGATGAGCACAGTCCAATTTGATAAGGTAAGTGATGGTCTGGTGTGCATCATCCTGGTTTAGTCAGCTGGTTCCATGATTCAAGGTCAAGGAATCTCCCAGAGCTGGGATGCCTGAAGTGGGGAGTCTGAGTCTTCTGAAGAGTTTCTAGGATTCATTTTTTCCCCCTTTCAACACTAGATTTTATTTTATTTCAGCCATCTCCATAGACACATTGTAACATATCCTGGGCATTTCGCCACTTTGTTCTTACAGCCTGTTTCATAGTGTTGGACTGTAGGCCCTATACTGAATAATTCCAGGTTGCCACATTATGTAGTAGATCCACTTTGTAAACACTAAAAACAAAGTATGTTTTATAATAGTTTTCTCTCTCACCGTATCCTCTCTGTGGTAGATTTTCTTAAACTTTCTTAAGTTAGCCTTTTTTGTTGTTGCTGTTCAATTACAGTTGTGCCATATTTTTCCCTGTTGCTCTCCCCTGCCCCATCTTAGGATTCTTATACAAACATGCTGTTTATCTACAAGCCACGTGTTACTCAGAGTCAGTACTTAGAGAAACAGTGTCAAAACAGTGGTGGGGTGGGTTACAATCCCCACCGTTACACCAGGAACAAACAAACTCCTTCCAAGCTACAACAACAATCTAAAATGTATGCAGATAGGCCAAATGTGCTCTGGGGGACAAACCTGTTTCTTTAAGTCATAATTGGCACCATTTCTTCCTCCCTCAATGGACATGTGAAAATCACTATCATTATTGTTAAAGGAAGAGAAGCACCTAGGAAGAAGTCAGCCTATAAATGTAACAGCTTAAATGCTAACCAGCTTTGTAGAGTTTGTTTGTGATGAATAACTATTTTCAGATTGCATTTCAGCCATTTATATTAAAATGATATATCAGTGCAAAATAACAGAGTTGCTGTAGGCTGCCACCCAGCTGCTCATTTCCCTGTCAAAAGCTGTTTCTCTTCAGAGGTAATCTGGGAAGAGGCAACTTGCCACCTCAGAGAATATTGGTGGGTGTCAAACGGGAAGACACTTCATATACACACACACAGATACAAACATGAATGCATTATTTCTGAGAAAAATGATGCATATTGGTGTAAAGGTCAGTGTAAATTTACTGGATCAAACTATAGAAGATTAAAAATTTAAAGGTTTTTTAAAAGGTATTTTAAATTTGAAAAAATAAATCTTATTGAAATTTTAGCAACAATAGTGGTTTAATTCCAAGGAAGGGCAGTACTATAAACAAACTTTTGAACAAGGGCTTTCATGTACAGGGACCTGATTTTACTCATCTATGAAACCCTAGTACCTGTAACAGAGCCATGAAGAGAAATATTCAATATATATTTATTATGTTGAATGTCATCTGGTCATTCCTAAATTGAAGATCTTCAAGATTTTTCATTTGAATACTTACTTCTGCAGGTCTCCCTGCCTGCTGGGCAGCTTGCTATCCCTCTGTCCTTTTAATTTCAATGTGAACTCATATATTTCTCCCAACACAGGTCTTTCTTCAGACATCTGTAGTTCTATGGCAAGTCTGTTTACCCAACTGGCCAGAAATAAAATTTCAATTGACTTTGATTTTTCACAGTAGTTACTTTACCTTGTTTATGTTTCCTCCAAAAATCTCTACCAGATCTGTTTCTACCATAGCACCACCCTAATCGTAGTGTCTTGCAGTGGAAGTTCATGGACCTGGCTGCTCATCACCAACTGTGAGACCCTGAGCAGGTCTCTTGGTGCCTTTGCCCCTCTGTTTCTCTTCTGAAAAGTAAAGGGGCTACACCTGATCCCTGTTTCACAAACAGCAAGTCACAGCCTGTCACAAAATCTTAAATATAATGCATTCCCATTAGCAATTTCTAAACTTTGAAAAGAATAGAGCAAAAAATGTCAAATGTCATCATAAATGCTAAGGCTAAATACGGTTCTGTTCAACCTTTGTTTTATTTTATATGTATGTGTGTGTAGATAAAACACATTCCTTTACTATGACTTATTCAGGAAAAAAAAAAAGGTTGAAAGCCACTACGCTGGATGATCTGAAAGCCCTTCCATTTATAAATTACATGATTTTTATTCCGGGCCTTTACCATTTCATGCATAGATTATTTCAATAGCCTTTTAACTATTCTACCTGCTTAGAGTCTCTTCCCCTTCCAATCCCTCACATACACTACCTCCGAGATGCTCTTAAGTAGCTTTTTCCAAGTGTAATTCCCAGGCTTAAAAACCCTTAAATTACTTCCGTTTGGAAGAAAGTCCTCATACTTATCTTAAAATAAAGAGTTCTCCCCCATCTGGGTCCGCTCTGTCTTTATAATCTAACCCTCCTCTGACTTATATGAACACTGGTTTCCATCAAATGTTATAATCTTCCAGACATCCTTTCCAGATTGCTGCCCCAAAACTTGGCCCATCAATTTTTCCAGCTTGGAATACTTTTTCCTTACTCCATGTATCCTAAGTTTATTTTTTCAGATAAGTGCATCTATTTGAGTTTTTTAAAGGCTTGGTAATCTATAATCAAGATTATTTGGATGAAGTTTAAATCATTTAAATAGAACAGAAACAGTAAGTGTCTTTCTAGTTTTTAAGCCTTCATTAAGTCTCTAGGTAATGTTTTAAATTTTTCTTTATATATGTTCTAAGAAATCACCTTGTGTTTGATAAGCACTTAATAAATATTTGTTAACGGTAACTTTATTAACTTTAATGATGAATTAGTATCTGCTTGTGTTGGGAAAAAGCCAATGTTTATTTTAATTCATTCAACTTAATAATAAGATGAAAAGTTTTTAAAAAGCTTTAAAATCAAAATTACTTATTGAAATAATTGATAAATCCATTAAAATAGGAAAAGCCTTGAAGATAGAATCCTGAGAATTGGGGCTCATTTTTGCTACTCCCTGCTAGTTCGTAAAAAATGGGAGACAGAAAAAGTTGGTGAAAACAAGCAGGAAATACAAAAAAACTAAACTTTCCTGATACTATCACTGACTTACTGTTCATCAAAAGTTTTATCACTTGTTATTCTGATTTCCTTTTATTTCTACAGGTTCATGCTATTTATTAGACCTCTTTGTCTCTTCTTTAATGCACCTGAATTGACAGCACAGGTTTCTGTGGCATGTTAGCAGTAAGCGTTCTACTTGTCAAGACAGATCAGATGCCAATGGGGGAGACATCAATGGTGATAATCTGGGGGGTCCTGGAGCAGTCCTTTAATAAGCGTCATGCATAACTCTTCCCCACGTGTGTCAGAGAAAGTTTAAAACTGAAACAGAGAGTCCCAATGGAAACAAAGATAGTATATCATGTCATGGATAGAGTCTAGTGGAATGACTTTCTCACAGCTTCAATTCAGTTTGGCATGGGACTAAGACCACTTTTATTTTTCCAGTTTTCCATGGAACTATGATCCACCTCCTCTTATTATAAAAAAGGAAAAAGACTATGGCATAATCACAGGAGTCCACACACAGGAAGATCTTAGAGGACTTTTTAACTTTTGAACCTCATGGTTGTAAAATCCATTATCATCTGATTGCATAAAAATAACATAAATGTTATAGACCATAAAGCTTTGAAGTATAGTTGTAAATTATATAAGCATATCTGTACATATACATATTCATGTTGAGATGCATTCGCATGATGAAAAATATTCTTTGCTCCACTGCTGCAGTGAGTTTCCTTTCTAAAATATGTTCTGGGGACATCAGCAGTGTCTCCTCTCTTTGCAAATGACTAATGCGAGAAGGTAACTTTGGAAATTACATTGCGATGTAATCATCCATATTGTGTATTATGGAAAAAATTGATTAGAATAATATTGAAACTCCCCCCAAGGGACTGTACAATTATAAGTCAAGTCCCAAATGGAAAAGGTCTTTTGAAAACTTGGCAGATGTCTTAATGAAAATGAAGCATTACAGTAATATATTAGGGCAATATGTTCATTATTGACAAGCAAATCACTAAACTATATAAATTACTGGATTAGACAGGCAGAATTACTTTTCTTTCAGCGAATGGTTAATCAAATATTACTGTTAAATGCTCATTTGTTTAAGTTTTTGATATGCATATTAACAGGCAAATGTTTGCCCTTTACTTAGAGCTCCAAGTTGCCTTCAATACTGAAAATCCAAATATTTAAATTTACATATATTAAGAACCAAATTCCATCACAAAATCAAGGTCTACCTACCGTTCACAGTCCACAGTAGAATGTGTAAAAACACAAAGATTTTGTATTTCCCCTTAATACACATATTTACTT
The DNA here is from genome assembly GCA_028533065.1 of Trachops cirrhosus. NCBI lineage: Eukaryota > Metazoa > Chordata > Mammalia > Chiroptera > Phyllostomidae > Trachops > Trachops cirrhosus. Next base: position 58,995,060 of record CM052541.1, read on the forward strand.
GGCATTTCAGTTTCCTTTTTTCCCTGTTTTTGTTTTTAAGCAGCTTTTCATGGAAAAAAAACCAGCATTGGAATAAATCCTTGAGGAACAGAGAGAGCTATTTAACAAGTTAGGTAATTACATATCACCATTTCACATGCTGGGGGGTTGTAAATGATTTAGAAGTTTGCTTCTGCATTTGTTTCCAAGGATTTGACCAAGCACAGAAGCTCCACATTTATCAGCAGCTAGGGCAAATTTATTCTAATAGGTATTTATTCCAAGAACAGGAATCTTTCTGTTTCATATTGCACATGAATATTAAATAAACTACCTGCTGGCAACTACACAATATTTTAGTCTCTAATTTTAAAAGTACACTGTATTTTAATACCTATTTTTAAACAGATATCAATTTTTATGGAGCAGTACATGAGTTGTTGATGGATAAATCACCCAAGCATGGTTAAAGAGAGCCTAATCTCCAGCTGGTACCAGATCCATTTAATTGTATCTTCTGACCTCACCTCACCTGAGCCTGCATTAAAATCATAATACAGTTCAAGTGTAAAAATGATATACTGTTTGTTCGCCCTGTTTATAAAGGGGCAAACATACAGTTAAATTCATATGTTTAAAATTAGTGTAGTCATTTGAAAAGGTTGAGTTAGATCAAACTGCCTCTCAGCGTTCTCTCTGCCCTTTTTTATTCAAATGACTAGGCCTCCATCACCAGATGAGAGAGGCTGTTAAGAAAGTTGTAGCAGCTTTTCCTGGATACCCAGAAGATCAAACAAAGCTTTCAAGCATCATTTAATAATGGAACAGTCCATTTTTTTAATGTGTTCAGCAGGCAATCAGACAGAAACTTTGGGGTGTTTGAAGTCCTTACGAATGCAGTCAGTATTTCAAAATGGCCTGATCAGCAGCCCTTGAGTTTATCTCCATTTTCATTAGGGTAAAATGTTGTCGTTAGGTTCTGTGGCACTTTTATTTTTATAAATTACAGTCCCTAGGTTTTTTCCTCCTTCAAAAGCCAGGGTGTTTGTGTGTTTGTATTTCAAAGTACTGCTCTAGCCAAACCTATATTGATCTTAACAGTGTTTCCAAAAGCTGAACTGAGAAAATTGAAAATGGCATTGCTTTCGAATTCTGATTCAAAGAAACAATTAGCTAATACTCATCACCAATAACATTTATTAAGATCATTCTGTGTGCCGAACGGACTTGATGCTGAGTTCCCACAACGCGGAATGCAGTAGAATGTGCATCCTCCCTCTCCCAAGTGAGGACCTTGTCTGTTTTATTCATCACTAAATATCTAGGGCCTAACACGGTGCCTAGGAGAAACAGATGCCCCATAGGTAAGTATAGAATCAATGAACCAATCAACCCTTGGTCTCTACACTGACCCTGTGCAGTAGGGCATATATTTATCCCCATTTTACAAAAAAGGATACAAAAGTTCAGAGAAGTTAAGTAAATGGCCCAGGATTGCATCAATTTAGTGTCAAAGCCAGAATCTGGAGCTACCTCTGTCTGATTCTGGAGTCCCCACTATGGGCTGTGATAACAGTTCAGTCGCAGCGGTTCTCAACTCGGGTGCACATCAGCACTCCTAGTGGGCTGGTCAAACCCAGCTCACTACCTCAGCTGCCCCATAGTTTCTTTTTTAGGAAGTCTGAAGTGGTTGGTTTTTCTAACAGGTTCTCAGGTCAGGCTGATATTGTTGATGTTGGCCCCACAATCTGAGAAACACTGGCCCTGTGATCCAAACTGAGTCTTCCCAGTACAATAAGTAAAAGAAAATAAAAGCGTGTTCAGATCTACTTCTGTCTGTGCTAGCTGTAATCTTTGGTTTTAAAATAAGCTCTTGATTTCTATAGTTTACAACACAGATCATTTTCCACATCCATATCTACTCACCCAGAGTTCACCACAGTGTGTATAACTGGTTCTGCACAATAGATGCACTGACCATTTTCATTGATCTGATGGATTCAAATCTCTTTCCTGCACTAATTTTTACCCTTTTCCACAGAGTTTGTGTCAAAATTAGTATATCTTTCTGAACTTATATAGTGTCAAATTGACTTCAGAATGATAAAAATGCACCCAATATGCGGAGAAAGAAAACTCAAGGTCAGAATATTACAATTACTCTGTTACTCTGTCAAAAAAAAAAAAACCCTAAACAATCTTAACACAATACTATTTAACTCTCCTGGAAACACTTGCTGAATGGTGAACTACGAGAGTTGGAAGTCTGAATTTTTTTAGTTGTATTTTTCTTTCTTTACACTTTTAATTGATTTTAGAGAGGGGGTACGTGCAGGAGAGAAACGTCAAAATGAGAGAGAAATATGGATCGGTTGCCTCTTTTACGGACCCCTACTGGGGACTGAACCCACAACCCATCATGACTTTTGGTTTATGGGACGATGCTCTAACCAACTGAGCCACACCAGCCAGGGTGGAAGGCTGAAATTAATGTCATGGAAGGATCTGTGGGAGTATTTCTAGCTGTGGCATTGTGGTAGGATTTTTATCTTTTATGTCAAGTGCAGCCAGGTCCCTGGAAGGAACAAAATAAACCTATTCCTCACCCTGGCTGGTGTAGCTCAGTGGATTGAGCACCACCAGCCTGTGAACCAAAGGATTACTGGTTTGATTCCCAGTCAGGGCACATGCCTGGGTTGCAGGCAAGGTCCCCAGTAGGGGGCTCACAAGAGGCAACCACACATGGATGTTTCTGTATCACTCTTTCTCCCTCCCTTCCCCTCACTCTAAAAATAAATAGATAAAATCTTTTTTTAAAAAATCTATTCCTTACCACGTATTTTTCTTAGACTCTTCAGGTAAAATCAGGGTTAATTATTCATTTATTTGTTATTGATTTATTCCCTGATGTCATTTGTCCTCAGAACACACCATAGCCCTCACTCCTCTCTCCTGGATGTCTGGAAGCTCATGCAAATGGATCTGCCATCTCAGGACTCGCCCCTGCCAGTCTCTCGGCGTAAACCTGCCAATTACTTTCTAAGACACAGCTCTGGAGATAGTATCCACTTGATCAATAGCTATCTGTTATACCATAACATTTTGGGATAAGATTTATTCTCATAAACTTTATCCTGTAAGACCCCTTACAATTTTCCTGCTTCCTACAGCTCTCCTCTCTTAGCCTCCTTTCTGACATGTATTCATCCATCCAGCCTTGCTGATTCCCCAGTGCACCATCTATTTAATCTATTTAGGCATCTGTGTCTTTTTTTCTTCTACCTGGAATACCCTTTCCACAGCCCACATACCTACAAATATTCAGGTCCACACACATCTTTTGTCTACTTAATTCCTACTCTTCCTTCAAAACATACTTGGAGTGCCACTTCCTCTGTGTCCAATTGTTTCTCTAATTTAAAAGTCTTGCCTCTTGCTTCAACAGCACCCTTGAATATTTCTCCCATAAAACTTAGTGCTCTATACTCGTACAGGCAATTTACTTGTCTCTCTCCTTATCTGGACTATATACTCCATGACACAAGTACTAGATCTTCTTATGGAACTGCAAATTCCCAGCGCTGGTAGGGTGTTGAGCTTCTTATTAAGATTCAAAACTTACTTTGTGAATAAATGAAAGCAAAAAGAAAGAGAAGGAAAGAAAAAGAAGGAAGAAAAGATTGCAGGAAGGAAGGGATAAAGAAGGAGGGAAAGAGAGAGATAGAGACAGAGATAGAGACAAAGAAAGACACAGAGAGAAAAACATGATTAAGAATCTCCAAGTGGTTGTTAGGTAGCTCATGAATTTATACTTTGGCAAAGCCAAACGATGCAGAGGAAAGAATGCCAGATATGGAATACCTCCTCAAGCAACTTGGTAACCCTCTGATAACTCATCTGTAAAATAATAGGTTCATTAAGGTACTTTTCAGTATAAAATCCTTTGATTGGTCACTTTGGATGGAAAAAAGAAATTAAATGAAATATGCCTTAAAATGCAGATTTTTTTCTTTGTTAAGCTGCAATATTTAAAGTATTGAGAAGGTCTCAACCCTAGTAAAAATTCACCTCCTACCCTTGGTATTTCAACAGATTTTTATATAATAATCTATGTCCTAAGTAATGATGAGTCTAAATAATCTAGTAGTATGAGTTTATTTCCAGTTTACATGAGGTATCATCTTCTTAAACTAATGATGGGCAAAGTGTTAAGAAGAGTCTCCAATCTTTAAGTCTGAGCCAGTTACTGGTTTTCAACTTTTAACCAATGATCCTTTTTCAAACAAAATTTTCTTAAAGCAAATATAGAAAACTTTTAAATATTTAATCTATAAAAGTGACTGAGGTGGCATTGTCTTGATTGATTGAAATTGTAGTGAAGTGTGGTGGGAACTGGAGTGTTGATATTACCACCCTCTCATTGCCATCCCTCAGACCCCTCTATTGGGGGTACCGAGTACTCCTTGGAGCTCAGTTTGAAAACCATTATATCTAACCCAATACCCTAAAAAAAAGGAAAATGAGATCCACTGATTTGTACATCTTGGCAAATTAGTGGTGTCACTGGGATCAGAACACAGGCCCTCTGTTCTTCACACCAGTATTGGTACCATGCCATCCCTGTGTATTTTTAAGGCTAATTTGGGTTTAGTGAAAGATTACAGGATTTGTTTAACCCCATAAAAGAACCCCTTTCTCTTCTTCCTGTCTTCTAACTAACCATCACTCCATGAATAATCATAAAGTAAGGTTCTTCACACAGATGACTTATGGTTCTTAGGTCTTATGGATTTAGGACCTCTGTAGAAGGTTTTTATTCTCAAGGGATTGTATAAGTGATTAATCACCAAAGATTCTTACATTATATCCCAGAAATGATTCCAGCTATATCACATTTGTGGCCATGAGCAAGGCCTTGTAATAGGATTTCCAGAACACCAGAAGCAGAACTGTAAGTGAAGCAAGTGTTCTCTGTTGAAAGGTCACTTTTTATCTACTGCTTTTAAATAAATAGCACATAGAAGCTACAGGTGGTAAATAATTCCCTGATCAAGGTAAAGAGGAAGTTTTGTACCTTTTTTTAAAACTGCTTATGTTTTTCCAAAAATATTTCAACCTTATCTTTTTTTAAAACATCATTTTATGAGGCCAACTTTATTGTGTTTCTAGACCTGTGACTTTTCACTCTCATTGTTTAGGTAAACCAACTGTGAGAAGCAATTATTTCCTATAAAGAGATCTTATTTTCTTTTTTTAATTAATATATTTTATTGATTATGCTATTACAGTTGTCCCATTTCCCCCCTTCATTCCCCTCTACCCTGAACACCCTCCCCCACCCACGTTCCCCCTCTAGTTCATGTCCATGTGTCTTAAGTGCTTTAGCTTCTATTTTCCCATACTATTCTTGCCATCCCCCTGTCTATTTTCTACCTACCATCTACGCTTATTCCCGTACCTTTTCCCCCTCTCTCCTCCTCCCACTCCCCTGTTGATAACCCTCCATGTGTTCTCCATTCCTGTGGTTCTGTTCCTGTTCTAGTTGTTTGCTTCGCTTCTTCTTGTTTTTTTTTTTTTCAGGTGTGGTTGTTAATAATTGTGAGTTTGCTGTCATTTTACTATACATGTTTTTATCTTCTTTTTCTTAGATAAGTCCCTTTAACATTTCATATAATAAGGGCTTGGTGATGATGAACTCCTTTAACTTGACCTTATCTGAGAAGCACTTGATCTGCCCTTCCATTCTAAATATAGCTTTGCTGGATAGAGCAATCTGGGATGTAGGTCCTTGTCTTTCATGACCTGGAATACTTCTCTCCAGCCCCTTCTTGCCTGCAAAGTCTCTTTTGAGAAATCAGCTGACAGTCTGATGGGAACTCCTTTGTAGGTAACTGTCCCCTTATGTCTTGCTGCTTCTAGAATTCTCTCCTTCATTTTCACCGTGGCTAATGTAATTATGATGTGCCTTGGTGTGTTCCTCCTTGGGTCCAACTTTTGGGGACTCTCTGAGCTTCCTGGACTTCCTGGAAGTCGATTTCTTTTGCCAGATTGGGGAAGTTCTCCTTTATTATTTGTTCAAATAAGTTTTCCTCGTGTTCTTCCTCTTCACCTTCTGGTACCCCTATAATTCGGATGTTGGAACATTTAAAGATGTCCCAGAGGTTCCTAAGCCTCTCCTCATTTTTTTTGAATTCTTATTTCTTCATTCTTTTCTGATTGTATGTTTTTTTCTTCCTTCTGGTCCACTCCATTGATGTGAGACCCAGCTTTCATTCCATCACTATTGGTTCCCTGTCTATTTTTCTTCATTTCACTTATTGTAGCCTTCATTTTTTCATTTAATTTGTGACCAAAATCAACCAATTCTGTGAGCATCCTGATCACCAGTGCTTTGAACTGTGCGTCTGATAGATTGGCTTTCTCTTGGTCACTTAAAAGGATGGGTTCTGGGCTTTCATTTGTTCTTCTGTTTGAGTCATCTCCTTTTTTTTATTTTTATTTCTGGTCTGGTCGTGCCTGTTATGTATGAGAGGCAGGGCCTTAGGTGTTCACCAGGGCGGGGCACCCAAGTTGCTGGGTTGTGATGCTGTATGTGAGGGTGGGGTCCAAGAAGGAACAATGGCGCTTGCTCTGCTCCATAGGACCTCAATCCCTTCCTCTACTTCCCCCAAGCAAGCTGGACCCCTCTGGTGCCAATTCCTGTGTGTGTGGGCTTGTGCACCCCGCGGGCCTTCCTTTTCAATCAGTGCCACAAGGCTCCACTTCCTTGTGCTGGGACCCTGGGTTGTGCACAATGCCTTGCTTCACAATCGCCACCTCGCTGGGTCTGCTGGTTGCCACCCCTCAGCCTGGGTCTGCCAGCCACCGCTTACGTGCCCAGGGTCTGCTTGCTGTGGTCTTGCGCGCCCTGGTTGCCTTACATGTCTGGTCCCAATGCTCTCTGCTCCGAGATCCTCACCTGGCTCCCCAACTCTGCCCCTCCTACCAGTCTGGATGAACATGTCTGATTTAACTCTTTGGGTGTCTGACTTCCATGCAGTTCAATTTTCTGTCAGTTCTGGTTGTTATTCTGTTTCTAAATTGTTGTTGTCCCTATCTTAGTTGTGTGAGGAGGCACAGTGTGTCTACCTATGCCTCCATCTTGGCCGGAAGTCCGATATCTTATTTTCTATACATGTCCATAATACTAGAAAGAGATGATTGAATCACAGATATTCAGGGTTAATTGTAGAGATTTTGGGCAAATGATCACAATTCTATGGTAAATGTTTATATTTGTCACTTCACATTTGTCAGGCTCAAGAATTAGCAATGACTCTTGGGACTTTGTAAAGGTGTTTGGCATGAAAGGATCAGATCATGCTTGCTCTATTTTGTGGAAGCCACCAGTCCTTATAAATATGTGCTAATAAAGACAACAGTTAAGTATTCATGATATGCCAGGCAGGTCCTGTGTGGTTTCACACCTTTAACTCATTTAATCTTCAACAAACTCTACAAGTTAAGTACTGTTATGTCCCAATTTTAAGAAAGAGAAATCTGAAACACTGGGTTTATATAATACTAGCAGGATTACATAGTAATGAAGTATTTGATCCTAGGCCCTCAGTGGTCTATGCCAATGTTCTTAAACATTCTGTTACATGTCTAATGCTGACATTGGGTAGAATCCCTTTGGAAGGATGGCAAGTTGATTTTTTTAAAAAAACTGTCAAATTTCCAGTCAAGATGGAGGCATGGGTAGACACACTTCACCTCCTTGCACAACCATAGGAAGAATTACAACCAAATCTCAAAACTAATAACACCCAGAACCATCAGAAAATTGAGCTGTATGGAGGTCCAGCAACCAAGGATTTAAAGAAGACACTTTCATCCAGACAGGTAGGAGGGGAAGAGTTGCTGAGACAGGTGGAGAGGTGGTGCAGTGCAGAAAGGCAGAGGCAGCAGTAGTGGAACAGATAGTATGGATGCCTTTGGGAGTGAGTTGTCCCAGCTCTGGGCCAGACCGCACACATCAGGGTTCCAGCACTGGAAAGATAGATTCCTGTTACCTCTGGCAGTAAAAACCAGTGGGGGTTAGGGTGGTAGAAGAAACTGCCAGATTTTTGCCACTTAAAGGATTTTTGCCAGCACAGTTTTAGAATATATGAAAACCCACCCATTCTGGGATCCAGCAGTAGAGTAGGGCAGCAGCTGGAAGGGTGCCAGTTGCACACAGGAAAGAAATGAAGTGACTGGAAATGGAATTAGCCTCTGGTGAACTGCCAGAAGCCAGGCATTAGCATTGTCCCCTCTTGGAGGCCTCCCCACACAGCCACAAAGTGGTGAAGCAGGTTGCCCTGCCCTGGCAAGTACGTGAGGCTCTACCCCATACAATTTACAGGTGCCTTTTCTACATAGGCCATGCTACTAAAACAGAGAATAAAAGCCCCTCTACCTAATCCACAGAAATAAACACAAGGAGGCTGCTAAACTGAGGAGACAAAGACAAATGGCCCAAATGAAAGAACAGAACAAGACCCCAGAAAAAGAACAAAGCAAAATGGAGATAGCCAACCTATCAGATGCAGAGTTCAAAACACTGGTTATCAGGATGCTCAGAGAACTCCTTGAGTATGGCAAAAAAAATAAAGGAAGAAATGAAAATCACACTAAGTGAAATAAAGAATAAGCCACAGGAAACCAACTGAGAAGGGAAGGAAACTGGGATTCATACCAATGATTTGGAACATAAGAAAGAGATAAACATTCAACCAGAACAAAAAGAACAAACAACAATTAAAAAAAATGAGGATAGGCTGAGAAACCTCTGGGACATCTCCAAACATACAAACATCCAAATCATAGGGATGTCAGAAGGAGAAGAGAAAGAGCAAGAAGTTCTAAATTTATTTGAAAAAATAATGAAAGAAATACTTCCTTAATTTGGCAAAGTAAATAAACATAGAAGTCCAGGAAGCTCAGAGAGTCCCAAACAAATTGGAGACAAAGAGGACCACACCAAGACATATCATAATTAAAATACCAAAGGTTAAAGATGGAGAAAGAATCTTAAAAGCATCAAGAGAAAAACAGAGAATTACCTACAAAGGAGTGCCCATAAGACTATCAGCTGATTTTTTAAAAGAAACCTTACAAGCAAGAAGGGACTGGCAAGAAGTATTCAAAGTGAAGAAAAGCAAGGACCTACAACCTAGATTATTCTATCCAGCAAAGCTATCATTTGGAATGGAAGAGCAAATAAAGTGCTTCCCAAACAAGGTAAAGCTAAAGGAGTTCATCACCATCAAACCATTATTCCATGATATGTTAAAGGGACTTATTTAAGAAAAAGATGAAGAACAAAACCATGAACATTAAAAAGACAACAAATTTACAGCTACTTACAACTGAATCAAAACAAATAAACAAACAAACAAACAAAAACAACCTAAGCATTCAACTAGAACAGGAAGACAATCATAGATATGGAGATCATTTGAAGGGTTATCAGCTGGGATGGGGAAGCAGGAGAACAGGGAAATCATACAGGGATTAAGAAGCATAATTGATAGGAACAAAATAGACTGGAGGGGGGGTTAAGAATAGCATAGGAAATCGAGAAGCCAACAAATTTAAATACATGACCCATGGACATTAACTAAGGGCTGGGAGATTGCTGGAAGGAAGAGGGGTATAGCGTGGAAGGACACAAAGGGGGTAAAATTTGGACAACTGTAATAGCATAATCAATAAAGTATACTTTTAAAACTATGAGAGAAACTTCATTTCTCTGAACAACATTCTTATCTGAGTGACTTACAAATTTTACATTATAATGATTGTGGGGCTCTAAAGACCCAACCATCCATGAACCCACCATTAAAATGTATGTTTAGAGCAATCTTTCTAGCCTTCCCCTCTCCCCTTGAACTTTTAAAACTGATTTGGTCTTGGCATAGCGATTTATGGCTTGTCATATCTTCCCTATTGTAAGATCTAAGAACACAAGAAGAGTGTCTTATTTATAACTCTAATCTCTGCTTCATCAGGGACCATGTCTTACTGATATTGGAAACACTATTCTGTCTCCTTATTGCCCACTAAGTTTTCTATAGAATCAAGGAATACTACATTCCCTGGCCAGGTATATGCTAATAAATGTTTAACAACCTTCTCTCTGGAGGAAGTTGTTTAAGCCCTGCTTTTGAAGCTTTTGTCAATTTCCATGGTGTCCCTACTATTGCCATTACCAGTTTCAAGCAACTTACATTACATCACTGAATAAAGTTAGAAAGAGATTCTAACAACAGGGTCTTGTCAGCTGCCAGCCAGTGAAGCCTCCAACACATCATTGCTTTGGTGATGAAAAAATAAATGTCCCACTGAAGATGGTGGAAATAACTCAATAATAGAAGATATGAGTAAATCTTGAAGTTAGGGTTTTTGCATATCCTCTGGTCCCATGAACCTTCAAAAACTTGGTGAGATGCTTGCTCCTACTGTTACCTTTTCAAAACATCTGTGAAGACCATTCATCAAGGCATTAAGCCCCCTGTTTCTACTTGTTCAGCTTACCTAGTCAACTGTTAATTCTTTAAGAGCAGAAATTATTTTATCACTATTTTCTGCTCTTGAAGAGTTTACTGGTCCAAACAAAGTGTGACAAAATTATTGAAGAAAACAATTATTATGAAAAATCATTCTTTCAGTTGCCATCATGGGTGGTAACTAAAGTTCTGGAGAGATATCCCAGTTGCTGGGATTGCTCAAAAGTATGACAAAATTATTGAAGAAAAGAATGATTATGAAAAATACTATTCTAGCATAAGACATTGTATCTATTTCTTTATTAGTAAGTAGAGGTCATGAATATCCACCTGGATTTTGACCATAATGTGGAATTTGCCTGCCTTGTTGATTTATGGTTAATCCATAGCATTACCCTTTAACATAGGTATTTTTAATTGGTGATTAAGTTCTGTGGACTTATGATTAAGGAGCAATTAATTTTCTATACTTAACACTAATGAAATTTCACGTGAAATGAAAAGTAACTACAGAATTAGCATTTGCATCTACTTAGGAACTTGTCTCCATTATATAAGAAATAGAAATAGTGTACTTCCACTTCATCCTATCCAAACGTTTATGAGTAGAGTATAAAGAGCTAGGTAAAGAAAGGCAGTCATACAGACAAATAAGCAGAGAAGACTAACTTAAATTATTATAAATATATTTACAGAGCTAGGTTATCAGTTTGACTGCAGATATACTGGATAATAGAATAAAAATTGAATTATTTATCCAGCAATTTTTGCATAAGCAATATTATTAAAATGAAGACATGAAGGTTATAAAGGAGCATATATATAGTCCATGAATAAATGCATTAGGCAGCAGGGTTGGTGAATGTTTCAGTAGGTTTGGACTAGGTTTTGTAAAAAAGAAAAAGTAGTCAAATTTTGTGAAGTCTTAAAATATCTGCTGGCTGGATGGATTATTGAGAGTAGGAAAATTTACCCCTGTCTTTTTATTGCTAGTAGTGTTCTCAAAAACTAAAAGCAGATCTTTGTCACATTACTGTTCTAGAAAAAGTAAGAGAGAGTACCAAATGCAGAGGTGGAAACAGGGAAGAAGAAAAGAATGGTAGAGGAAGAGACAGTGCTAACAACCCAATAAAGTCGTGCATGACCACTCTTCAGAGTCCCAAACTTCCCATGGCATTTTGCGCATTTAAGCAGAAAAAAATGAGTCCTCATGGTCATTTTTTTTTTACAGTTAACCCATTTCCTTCTTAACACATACAATTATATAAATGCCATCATATATTTTTAAAAAATATACTGACCTTTACTATAGATAAAATGACAATATATTATCATTATTTGCTCAAGGAATAAACCTACATGCTAGTTAAACAGAGTTGGATTTTGCAGGTAAATTACAGCACATTCAGGCAGAAAATTCTGATAAGCAAGTGTTTGTGTTTTATTAAAAAATAAAATGGGATGGAACCTCAGATTTTAAAACTTTAGAAAAAGATGATCCCTCTACTGATGAAAATTTAGGTAAAGAAGGGATATATTGAGCATCAACTTTGCGGCGATATTCTCTAATAGTTGCTGTTAAAAAGAGCGGGTGGCAGCTTCAAATGTCAAACATTGAGATGCAGTGAGCACTCCTGAAACCAAATTCAGAAGCAAGCATGCAATTGCTTCTCAGACTTGCACTGCTACAATTGTGGGGGGTGCGTGCATGTGTGCACGGGTGCATCTCACTAATTCTGTTATCTGTGCTATTGGTCAAATGCAAAGATGCGGATCATGCATATGTTTGTCTTGGATTTTAGTATTTATTTCCAGATAAAATTGCCTCTGTTATTTAGAATTTTTAAATATCATTCTATTTTAGTGAGTTTTCTAGATACTGAGTATTTGTGGCTCCAAGCACTAAATTACTTTTCTTAAAAAGTTTGTTTAGACTTTTCAATAATATCTTAAAATCTTTGTCTTTAGCAGAGAAAAGCTGATTGAGTCTTTCTTTTATCTTCTTCTTCAGGATCACTGATGGCATTACTGTTTGATGCTGTCATACACAGAAGCCTTCAAGGCCCACTCAGTGTATTGGATCCTATGACTCTACACTGAAGGGCCTCACAATGCTATGTATTTTCAGTTGTTTACTGAAAATTTGGTTGCTGTAAATTAAGTCTGTCTGTAGTAGTTTAACTGCAGCATCATTATTTGTTCTCTTTTTGTTAAAACCCAAAACTGAGTCATCACATTTATCAAAATGGTGCATATAAAAATGCAAAGTAGAAGCTCTTTAGTGTAAAAATCTAATACTATCTCTTTGCACGTATGTTTGGATTCACTTTTAGTTTGTTGGTTATGATTAAAATAAATGAGGCATTTATAATACCTACATTTGAACAACCGAAGTATTCAATGTTGTAGGAAATCATGGAACCCCAAACAATATAAAATAAAAATAAGGTCCTATATGAAATTTATGACTTAAAAAGTTGCTCAGCATTCAGCGGGTATGATGCTGGTTTCTTCTTGTCAACTGCCATGATGAGGATCCATGGAAACAGCTCAAAGATTGCTCCGCACACACACGCTCTCTCTCTCTCTCTCTCTGTCTCTCTCTCTCTCTCTCTCTCTCTCTTTCTCTCTCTCTGTTTTCAGCCACTCACACACACCTTTTTGACCTTCTCTGAAGAGGAAAAATATTCTTTCTATGTTTATTTTTAAATAGTGGTGTTCCTTGATAGCCTGTGCAGGATTCCTTCTGCATTTCAGCCCACATGTATAATATGAAACAGTAGAGGTAAAATCACAATAGATATTTTGAGTAAACTGATGCTGCTGACCCTTTTATCACTTTCTTCTCCAGCTACAGTTTCACAACAGAGAAAGATGAAAATTCTCTAAGTACCATATTTCTTGGGGGCCATAGATATTTGAATACAATTCTAAATATTTTGGCTTCATTTCTTTGGTTGAAATCCAACTTATATCACAAATGCTAATACAAATTTATTTAAAGATTGAGTGATTCTCTGGGGAGTGAAAAGGGGAACAATTAATTATTATGTTTTTTTAAATTGTTGTTCAATTACAGTTGTCTCCATTTCCCCTCCACCACTTCCCTCACCCCAGCTTTCCCCACCTCCCACCCTCAATCCCACCTCCTTTTGGTTTTGTCCATGTGTCCTTTATAGATGTTTCTGAAAACCCTTTCCCACTTTCCTCCCCATTATCCCCTCCCACCTCCACTCTGGTTACTGTTAGGTTGTTCTTTATTTCCATGGCTCTGGTTATATTTTGCTTGCTTGTTCTGTTGATTAGGTTCCACTTAAAGGTGAGATCATACGGTATTTGTCTTTCACTGCCTGGCTTACTTCACTTAGCATAATGCTCTCTAGTCCCATCCATGCTGTCAGGAAGGATAGGGGATCCTTCTTTCTTTTGCTGTGTAGTATTCCATCATGTAAATGTACCACAGTTTTTTGATACATTCTTTTACTTATGGGCACTTAGGTTGCTTCCAGCACTTGGCTGTTGTGAATTACGCTGCTATGAACATTGGGGTGCATAGGTTCTTTTGGATTGGTGTTTCAGGGTTCTTAGGATATATCCCAGCAGTGGGATTGCTGGCTCAAAAGGCAGTTCCATTTTTAGTTTTCTGAGGAAATTCCATACTGTTCTTCACAGTGGCTGCACCAGTCTGCATCCCCACCAACAGTGCACTAGGGTTCCCTTTACTCCATATCCTCTCCAACACTTGTTATTTGTTGATTTGTTTATGTTGGCCATTCTCACCAGTGTGAAGTGATATCTCATTGTGGTTTTAATTTGCAACTCTCTGATGGCTAGTGATGCTGAGCATCTCTTCATATGTCTCTGGGCTCTCTGTATGTCCTCCTTGGAGAAGTGTCTGTTCAAGTCTGAAAAGGGGAACAATTAATTGTTAATATTAGTGAAGTGGAACACAGTACAATTTGGAGTTGCCCTGGGCAGAATGAAAGTGTCACCCTACTCAAGTGACATGTGATACTGTGAGTCAAGGTGCACACCTTCACCATCCTGAAGACATGTTTGTTAAGACTACACAGACTTTCATAATGCAAAAATGTCAGAGATATTGAGAAGAATCAACATTGAAAGTGAGAAATTTTATGTGTAACCATTTATCATTTTTGGTACATTTTGAAAATTATTTCATTTATTCATCTTAGATATATGATATCCTGTCTGACTAGGTTATAAAATGTTAGCCTTAAAAAGAAAAGGTACCTATTTCAATACATTCCCAAAGAAGTGGCCCTCAAAAAAAATAATTTTAGCCCTGACCAGTGTGGCTCAGTTGCTTCAGCATTATCCCACAAACTGCAAGTTCACAGGTTCAATTCCTGGTGAGAGCACGTGCCTGGGCTGCAGGTTCAGCCCCTAATTGGGGCATGTACAGAAGACAACCAATTGATGTTTCTCTCTCACAGCCTTGTTTCTCTTCCTTTCTGCCTCTCTTCTCCTCTCTCTCTAAAAAAAAAGAAGAGAAAAATTTCTATCCCCAATGGTGAACATATACAGGTGGAGAAAAAGTAGGTTAACTGTTGTAGGTAAAATAATATAGTAACTAATAAATAATAATAAAAGAATAAACTCTGTGTTTTGCATACTCACAACTTCTCGTAAACCTACTTTTGCCCCACCCTATGTTCAGTATTTAGAGGCATTCTTTGGTTCTTTGTCCCTATAGTTTCCACCTCAGAAAGGTATTAAAGTTTGTATAACAAACGACTGTTAGGTAAGTACTCTTAATTAACAAATATGGCTCCAGGCTCAATGTTTAAGGAGTCCTTATTAGAAATTAGAATGATATTATGCTGCTCCTAAAAATCTATGGCTGGGAATGGTATAGCCTTCATAATATATGAATCAGACTGATTCTCAGCCTAGAGAAGGATTCTACAGTCAGGCTGGGATTCCCTGGGGAAGAGAGCAGTTACTGATTGATGATATCCACTCCAGGAGTAGGATGGAGAATGTGCTGTGAGCTCATGGGATACATATTTGCTGATCTTGGTCTGTTAGATAAAGGCTTAACCCTACAACTTGAATTCAAGGGCCTCCATGCTAACCTGCATTTTAAGCTTTATATCCAGAACAACCACACTCAATTAAACTTCCACTTTGGCCATCCTGTAAATTCATTGCTCCCTAAAAAATCTTATTTTATTTCTCACCTTTCTTAGCTGGGTTTTTGTGACACAGACTCTAAGACTGAGATCTGCATGCAGGAAGTTTAATGGAGAGTCTTCTGGGGAACACCTGAAGGAAGTGATGGAAGCAGGATTAGGCAGAGCAAGAACTTGAATGATGGTGTGGTTTTTATGGAGACCTCAGCCAAATGCACAAGGAGGCTTTGAAGCTGGGTTGGCCTGCAGAGTTGTCTCATGTTGAGTTGAGGAGATTCGTCTATGTACATTTGTCTTATCCCATTGTTGGGTATGAGTTGCCCTTTGAAAGGCTCTATAACCTTGGATGACACAAGGATGAGGGTAGATTTTGGACAAGTACTCAGCTCTGGATTTCAGCAGCCCAAGCTCCTGGAAGCTGAGGAAATGAGTGCCCAGGTCCAGAAGCAGGGATGCAGATGATACGCCATTCCTTTACTTGGAAAGCCGCTTTGATCTCCCTTTTCTTTCCCTCCTAAAGAACTCTAATTATTCTTACAACAAAGATCAAGTGCCACTTGTTATTTCTTTCTTGGTCTGACCACTCCAGGCTAGAGAGTATCCACCCCCTGAATTCCTTTTTTGTATCATAATAGCTCAGGGCATAGCTGCTCCCCAACAAACACGGGAAGATTAAAGGTTGAGACACAATTCCACCCACTTGGGCAATATTTACTTTTGCATGAATTGATATGTATGAGAGTTTTATTTGGAATCAAAAAAAAGTAAGGAAGGTGCCTGGCACCTGGGACCCAGAAATATGTAAAAAGCATGAACCATAAAGGCAATGACACTGAATTTGTTCTCATGTAATCCCAGAAACCCCCTTACCTTTACAGCAGCTGTGACCAGAAGTTTAAGGTGATCTTGTCAAGAGAGGTTTTATGATACTTAGGATTCAAGTAGTGCCACTTTTAGGGCTGATGTGACACTGGTTACACAAATGAGGGAGCATATCTTCTCGCCAACTATTCTGCAAACCACTGCATCCCTTGCACTCCAAATAAATGTGACATAGCTTCCAAAGCTAAAGTCATCTCAGGGATGGCTCTGGCAGCCACTGAAGAGGTGGGAATATTTTTCTAGAGTCTTACAGGTATCAATAAGGAGCTGAGCAGAAAACATGAATGGACAATTCATGAGGGCATTTGAACAACTCTCTTAGGACTGTCATGTGAGGGAGAGATGGTTCAGATCATGCCCTCATTTATGGGGTGGGCAAGTTAATGAAATTTATGCATGGATTATAGTATGAGCTAATATGAAAACTTTAGGGAACTTTATTTATGTGTATATCTTCTCTTGCTAACTAGGTTATAATAGCCCTGCAGGTAAGGACTGTGTCTTTCCTCCATGAATATGTGATAATTAATTCATAGATTGATGACTGTGGTTCTTGTAGGGTCCCTAAAGATGTTATTTTTATTTACTCAATTCTTACATGTAAAGCTGGGTTTAGTAAGCAAAAAATAATAAAGGAGTATTTTCTCAATAGTCACCATCCAGTGATTAGTGTCCTACTCCACCAACCCTGTTCTTCTTTTAATTTCATAGTCCCTGTGCCTTTGTTTGTCTTCTTTCAGACGTCTCAGCTTCCTGTTTTCACTTCAACTATCACTGGAGTTATCTCATTGTAGTACAGCTCCATCCAAACCTACGGGCATATAAGATCACTGAGTTCTCAGATGCTGATGACATTAACCCAGCGTAAGGGTTTTTATAGGTTTGAACCACAGACAAGAAAGTGAGTTAAACAGAGGCTCTAACAAGCCTACACTACTTTTCATCTTCTTCCTTATGCTCTCAGATTTGGGGGGTTTTTGTCTTCATGTTTTGGCAATAAAACTGAATGCCAATAAAGCATTAGTTGGTGTAGTCACAAATATTTTTAAAAGGTAAATATGAGGGTCAGGTTAACCAACTAGTCTAAGAGGATTTCATGGGATTACCCATGGGATTGTAGGTTGGTTGGTTATTTCACTGTATTTTTTTTTGCTCTCTTTTCCAAACATAGAAAATTCTCACTATACAAAGTCTGCTCAATGCTAAATTTCAAAAATGACCTCCAACATACATACTTTGTTCAAGATGTGGGAACCATTTCCTGAATTTTAACTGGGCCAAAGAGACATATGTGTATGCATATCCATGATATTCTCATAAATACATAATATGTTACATATATAAATGTTTTATACTCTTTTCATAATGAACAATATGTAGACAAACACAGAGACTAAGACAAGTGCAAACATAAATAGGCGAGGATTCTAAGTCATATCAATGGAAGAAAAATGGATAGTGCTTTAAGGGGTCAGTACTTTGCTTGATAACAGGGACTCTGTGCTGAGAACTTTTTCTGTATACTTGAAGGAGAGTTTTGGCTGGACATGTCAGATTATAACATCATCTTTTTCATTTTTTGGTGAAGGTAGAAGGTAAGAAATGCAAAAGAGAGCAAGAAAACTTTCTTTTTAAAATTAACAGCATTCTCTTGCACAAGATTTAACTCCCTTGTGTAACTGCTAAGTGGCAGTAAGCATTATGAAATCATCTTCTGAAAGCATATCCTATTCCCTGATACCCCGAAAGTGTCTTCAGAGTTGGTTATCCTCTGGCTGAACTCCTTATTTTACCCAGTCTTCTTTCTGCAAAACTTTTGATCAGGCATTTCCCTCCTACTACTATTTACAAAAATTGAGGTCGAAGTGCAAGTGGTAATTGCTTTTGGCACTTTAAAAAATGGTTTTCTTTTCATACCTATCATTTTCTTTAAAACCTCTGTTGAGGTTTTATCAATTGTTTTGTACTGTAGATCAACACATTTGGGGCCTCCCTGCCAGCAGAGTCCCCTTCTAGTATAAGGAAGTTTAAGGCCCAGGAAGCAGCCCAGTGTAAATATACTTTCCATGTCATAATCCTGAGAGAAGGCAGAGATGTGAGCAGAAAACAAAATTCTTTTTCTGTGTTTATGGTGCAGTCAGAGTATTTGACATTTGGAGATTCATTCATAGAGCTGAGTCAAGACATTTAAGGAAAAAATTTAAAGGAGAGAAAACTTTGATATTATTTTCCTCTTTTTAAGATCATTATGAAATGAGAAAGACCACATAAGCACTCCATCTTTGCAAAGCATATGCACCGTTCTATTTAGACTTCTTATTGCCATCCTGCTGATATTTCCATGTGCCAAACCACTGCCTCGTTTCTCCCTTCAGTGTTTCTTAATGACTTGACTTCTCCTCCAGCCTTTGTTATTAATCCAGAGCTTGGGTTGGATCTACCTCTGCTTACTTTTCTTTCTTCAGTAGTTCGCTTGAGCTGTTTGCTCCTATCCATTACACCTACTTCACAGGAAACCAAGAGAGAGGCGTTCTGAGTTAAATTTCAGTTAGAGCTGTCTCCTAATTTCATTCAGAAATACCATCATTACATTGAGCCCTTATCTGCTTGGACAATGAGAATTTTTATTAATGAATTAAGACTCTCTCCATCTTTCTCTTGTCTACTGTTAATAGCAAATAATAGTGTTTGCTATAATAAGAGCATGTAATTGTACCTTGAAGCTTTATTCCACAAGCATCAAATAAGATAGTAAAAATAAGTCAAATTTTTGAGAACTGACCCACATTTTTAGAATTAATGAAGAGGGGAAAAATTCTGAAGGTATTCATAATCCATCAATCTTTGGGCAAAAATGTATTTCAATTTGTATTTACTAACTTGCCAAAGTGACTCATGTTTCCCAGTAGCAATAAAAAAGAAGATAATACTTTCACTCCTATAGCCCTTTTATCCCAAGATCATAAATATGCCGCAACCATTAATTAATTAAGTGTTACAGCCTTACCAGTGAAGTAGGTGAGTTTCCTGTTTCCTACTGAGGCCAGCTCTCAGAGAAAGGCTGAGTCTTCCCTAATGCAGCTAATTAGGCAGTGCTACACCACTAGGGAAAATATCTGATCCCAGCTGGAGATCAACATGTGCCCTAAAGAAAGGGGACTTGATAGCCCTTCAAGTTTTCTTTCTAAACTCTGTCCCTGCTATTGATATTCTTAATCATATCAATATCTAGTTCTTTATGGTCTATTAGAGAGCTGTTGGTCCACAGGGCATCCAGGGTCTAAAAGAAATCACAGATGAAAAGCACACTGTGTTAAAACAAACAAACAAACAAACAAACAAACAGATCCTTATCCTTCATTTTTTAGCGTGAACCTCTGTCTGCGGCAAGGACACGTATGTAATTGGTCCGAAAATGACTTCAGAGCTGGGAAAGGAGTCAACTCCGGGGTTTTATTAAAGGTGGTTAAAGAGTAAGGAAGGGGTAGGGGGTCCCACATTTATTGGTTGGGTCTGACATGGTTTGAACTTCCCACCAGTGGCAAAAGAGAAAATATGAGGGCTTTTTTTATAGCTTGCCTGGATGTGAGGTAGGAGAAAAAGGGAGAAATAATGCTTGAAACTTGTCAGCAACATCAAAAATTCAGTCACTATTTATTACAATCAACCTTCTGTATAAATATCATACAAAGATGCTATGTGTATAACACTATAAAAGAATTATATGTTAAAGAAACAGTTTGGGAAATAGAACAGAAATAAGTAATTCAACATACTTAACACTTTTGACTGGGATGTTATAAACACAGGGTATAGCAGCTGGAGGGTCTGTGGTAACAAGAAATAAAAAAACTGCCTCTCCTGATAAACAGTAATGAAAAGTGTTAAGGCTCCTGTAGAGATTCCTTGTGTTCCTGGACTTCTTATTTGACTCTTATCCTAGGAATATATCTGCTATTTAAAGTATCACTGTATTACTCTTATAACATCCATAGGAGTTCAAGGATTGTTTCTGATTACTTAACAATCATGGAAGTGGACACAAGTAAGAGATTTAACCTAAAGTCACATAGACAGTATCAAGATTTCTGACTTAGCATTAATACCCTTTCTCATTCTTAATTGCCATAATTTCAAAAAACATACATGCATGATTTTTCTTTCCCTCCCAGATTTCTAAAAATCATGAAGTCTGATTTCTATTTGGTCTTGTCGTTGCATTTACTGTGTAATTTAGCCATGCCATCTTGAAAGATTACATTCATATCAAAGAAAACTTTTAAGAGAACGTTAATGAGTTAAAGGTTCCCAATTTGTCACGAACAAGACAAATTGGTCAATATTTTAATTTTTTTCATTGTTTTCCCCTGTTATACAGTTCTGATGCCGTTCCTAAGTGTAAGTTAGACAACATTAGGTAGCACCTAATATTTCTCTCCAGGTTTAACAAATCCACTCTTACTACCCCTTTGTTAGTTCACCCATTGCTGCAAAACAGTATTTCCTGTTGAGCGCCTGCATTCCTCCTTTGTCTTCCTTTATTACACACTGCTATTCAGAAATGATCTGACAGCTGCTAAATGTAAAGGGTTTCATCATTACATAATGAAGGTAATTTGACTTATTCTCTCATTCATTCAACAAAAGTTTATATCCCATATTATATTTTGGGCTCTGGCAAAGTTAGACAGTCTAGTTCCTGCCCTCATGAAGTACAGTGTAACCCTACACTGAATGAAAATTCATTCTTCATGTAATGTAGATAGAGTTTTCATGACCTCTCCAATGTCTCAAAGCTGGTGTGTGGAAGAGGCTAGTATGCAAATACGTGCCCCTATGATTTTAAATCCCATACCTTTCACCATATCCTCATGTGGGAGCAAGGAGATGTTTCTAAGTTTAAATTCATTCAATTCCTTGGGGAGCTATTAATTTTGCAAATGGAATTGAATATTGGACAACCGGCCTTACCTAAATCAAAACCATTCCATACCACATAGCCTGTCCTTCTTCCATCCCTATTTAGAAGGCTTGGGGAAATTAATTTATTTTTCTGAATGTTTATGTAACCTTTTTACTATATTTCTTTAGGCTCCAAAATGCCTCAGTAGAGGTTTGCCTATTGCTAAAGGCCAGAAACACAGGAATTGGCTCCAGGCATAGTTATAAAACAAATACGATTTGGGTTGGTTTTTTTTCTCCCAACAAGAAAAATAGCCATGAGAAAGCCAGTTTCCTAAATAGGATGTGCTGGGATTTATTTTTGCCAATCATGATTGATTGTGGCACCAAACTAGAATTATTGTTTTGAACATCTAAAATATTTTAAAACCCAAAATAAGTGTGTCAAAGAACATTTAAAGCAAGCAGATCTCATAATTCTTAGGATTCATTCCAAGGTTGACCATTTGCAGATTATCTTAATATGTATGTTCACTCAGTTACTGGAATGTGAAATACCCTGTCACCAGTACAGTAGTTGATTTATCTGGCATATGCTATGTAACACCATTGAAGAACAAGCCACTTGACTTCGTGTTTGAAAACATTAAAGAAGAACTACACTCCATAATGTTTATTCTGCAAAACAGCATCTTTGAAAAAAGGATCAACTCAGAATAAACTTGCATTTTCTTTATGTTGTCAAGGAAATGGGCCAATGTTAGATCAATTTTGGTCCGTGTTAAACCAATTCCAGAATGAGTTTTAAAAAGTGGATGGCTGCAGAAGTGTATTTTCATTTGTTACACTCTGCTGAAATGGCATTGGCATAATGTGTTTTGACTGTTTCAAAGGTTCTCAGGACTTGAATGTCTGGTCATTGTTATGTCTTAAACTCTCAACAACCTGTCAGAAAAGAGTGGAATGTGTAGTCAAAATATAAAACAAACGAAACATTTCAGAGTAAGACAGTCTTAGACTGTTTGGGTTTTTTTAAACAATCTATATTGTGCCTTTAAATCTTGATACCTCATATGGGGGAAACAGTCTAAGTGAACAGAAAATGATACGACATAAAATTATTTCCACAAGAATAAAAATCACTGAAGAGAGGAAACATGTTTGAGACTGAAACTTACCATCCTATCTGAAAGCAAGAATGTATAGCTACTTTCCAATAGTTTACCCCAGACTACATTCTCCTTGATATTTCTAGTGATATTTCCCACCATTCAATTATAAAAGAAATATATCCAGTTTTTAAATAATAGGAAATCTAAAGCCATTTTCTCAACTAGATAGTAGCCAACAGTAGATATTGCATTTTTATTTATCTTATTTGCTAATTTATTTACAACAAATTGTGAGTGGGTACAATTTATAAGTCCTACCAAGTATTTAATTTACCTTATGATTTTTTAAAAGATTTGGCTGTGTATCAAAAAATCTCATGTTTTCCTGTGGATAATAATTAATGTTCATTTCCTCTATAGTTAAATATTACCTGTCTAACTCCATGTCTTTTAATAGGAAGGTTTAGCCTCAGTATTTTTCTAATCATTCAGCATTTATAAGAAAAATATTCACTTTTACAAATGCTGGAAGGAATGAAGCGAAAGCCTTAAATTGTTAATATTGACCAAAAATGTACACAGCCGCAGCATATGCCTCTTGCCATTCACAAAACATATGCTAATTTGAAGTAAATATCATCCATCCATGACTAGACTTGCAAACTCAGAACTGTTTTATAAATATCAAAATGTGCCTTTTTCTTACCATACAGCAGGAAGAAGAAAAAGCACCAGTGGCTTTGTGAATGCATTAATCGATACCCTATTATTTATTTGACTAAATAGAAATTACATTTTTAATGTTGTCATTGATTCAATGACAATATATGTAGGTAAGGAATGAAGAAAGAATCTTAGATAAAATTTCTCAATGATTGTCATGCCCATTGAGGAAAACATATGTAAATGATAAAAAAATTATTCATTATAATTATTTATTGATTCTCAAGTTTATTTAGTTGGTTTGTAAAAGAAAAATGATGTTTTTGAATATTCAGAATTTTTTACTGATTTGCAAAAGCTTGAAGAAGTCAAATGACCAAAAAAAATTGTTCTGAGTTCCTGGTATCTTAATATTACATATAGTGGGACAACTCATGGACCAAGCTGAATGTCATCACGACTATATGTAAGAATAGGATGACTTTTTGGACTAATGGCACTCTCCTTCAATGCTTCTTCCCTCACATCTGGTCGCCAAAGAGTCATTCCGTCACCAGGCAGCCTGCTAATGAGATCCCCCATTTAATTAATACCATAAGAATTTTAATTCTGACTGAATCAATTTAACGTGATGTGATTTTGTCAGCTCTATTCCCCAAGTAAAAAGTGAGCCTGATGCTTATTACATACATCATTTCACGGGCCCTGCATTCCCTGCTGACTTAAACAAATTCTAATTAAGACTAATTAAAGCATCATTTATGAAAGCGCTTGTGATAGCTATGCAAACATTCTGGGTGGGTATGCTTTGCATAATAATTATCCTAGTTAATATTAAGGCTAGGTCCTTGGCAATTAGGCCTTTGAAACAGAGAGTTATTCTGAATTTAGTCCTTTTCAGTGTGAGCAATTAATTTTTAAAAAGTGCTAAATTTATGTAGTGGCTTCATTAAGAAAATAAATTTAGAAGTAGCAGTAGTGTTTGCATTTTTTAAACTAAGCATAATTCTTAACACAGGTGACAGTTCTTTGGAAAAAAGGATGTGATTCTTTGATCTGGTAAATGTATTATAACCATCCCCCAAAAAAATAACTTTATAAGTTGCACTCAGATGTTTTTAATAAACCTTATTCAGTCTAAATCATTTCAAACACAGACTTCTGAAACAGTATTTTATTTTAAAAATTGCATTTTAAAATAATATTAAAAATCTGATGCACGCTCAAAGTATTATTAAAGCAGATTAAATTCTTCAATTTTATAATGACTTGATACACCTAATATCCAAGAGAATGCTTCCTTACACCTGCTGAGTTTAGTGAGATTAAAAATTCCTACAGCATTCATAGTTAGCTTTCTCTTTGTTTTTAAAGTCTCTATTATACTGTCAGCATTCTCTGTGCTGCAGAATTGAAATGTACAGGAAAGCTGTAGGAACTGCTAGCCTTTCAAACTCATATACTTTTTCTAGGACTTTATGGCAGGGTCAAGTGAACTTGGAGTTTTCAAGAGGTGAACAGAAAAAAGTAAAACATGACTCCTTCATTAAATGAGTAAAAGTGATTGAGAATAGACATACCAAAAAAAAGGACTAAGAAGCTCCTTTCTCTTTCATATTTGCAAATACAGTAACTAAAACAAAATTAGGACAGGAAACTTAAAGGTAGCAAATTATTAAAATAGGCTGTTACATTAAAAATAGAGAGTCTACTGGCTTTTACCCAGTACTGTTGAAAAAGGGAAGTTTCAGATACAATCTTATCTTTGAATATGCATGTGTAGAGAGTCACTGAAATTGAGAAAGAATTCTGTATCTTAGTATGTAGAGAAACGGGGGACCTCTCCAAATTTCTATCGGACACACAGTCACAAATTTAAAAAGCCTGTATTAAACCTCCAAGAGAGCAATATAATGCCGTGAAGAGCAACTGACAGCAGACTGAACTGAACTGTCTCCAGTGATTTTGTGGAACAAACTTGGTATACAGAGTAATGTGCATAAATCTAGTGCACTTGATCATAGTACACAAAATTGCCTTTGGTAATGTGACCTGCTTCCACAACTCTTGGGGCAGTGCTGAATTGCCATGGCAGGCCGTGACCAAGCAGTGGGTAATTAAACTACTTTAACCTCTTTATCAATGTGCTTGAAGTACAAGAGTAGGTGGGCTGATTTACTTGGCAAATAAAAAAAATGAGAGGGGTATCATTTTAACACCTCGAGAAAGTGTCCAAACTGTGTCTGATAGAATAAAGCTTGTTGGAAATATTTCCATAGCCTAAGCTAGGGAAAAACTATACGAAACAGAGATATTAAAGAGTTTCAAGGAGTTATAGTTAATAAGAGTTTGATCATGGTCTATCATCAGTTTAGCAGATTTTCCTAAATCCACTTGATCCTATGTACATGAATCCTATATAGATAGAACTGTATTATACATAGGCAACCAGTCCTTCAAATAAAGGTCACTGTAGCTTCAGAGAGATGGGGAAATGACCAGTGAGGCAAGGTTGTTTAGCCTAAATGATTTGATTCAATTTAATATAGAATTACTGAGTATCTTTTCAAGGCCAGACTCTTTAGGAGGACTAAGGGGAGATATAATCATGGCTTCCTGTTTTAGTAATTCAATTTTAGTTTTGTAAAGAAGACTCTGAGAGTCAGATGAACAATTAAATGACAAATCCCAGAGGTTTCTTCTGAAAACATGAGCAGAATGTTTGGGAAACTTCTCCCCAAGTGTGGTGAAAGAAATAGCTCCTGGACACGAAAAAGATTACGGGGCAGACAGAGAGCCAAAGTCTGGGCAGAGGTGAGGGCAGTTCTTGCCCAAGCTGAACAACTGATGAACATTTAGGACGTGGGTACAGGTCAAAATGTTTTTTTTTTCTTTTTTTAATCCTTGATCAAGGATATGTTTATTGATTTTAGAGAGAGAGGAAGGGTGAGAGAGAGAAAGCAGAGAGAAACATCAATGTGCGAGAGAAACATCCATCAGTTGCTTTCCGTACACACCCTGAACGGGGATTGGACCCTCAACATTTTGGTGTACTCCAGCTAAATTAGCCACTCGGCCAGGGCAGGGGTCCAACTTTTTAAGTGTCCTTACACAGAAGGTGGTGACTAGCTGATTGCTACAATAACTTATAAGAGAAAAAATAAAAATAAAACCCTCACAGGGATTTAGGTGAGAAAAAATACAATAAATAAAGACCTGAAAGGAACTTAAAAACCATTTGCTGACCTTCTTGACAGTGAATTTTAAACGAGGCTGGGTAGATGGTGGCTTTCCTGTCAATGAATACCCTTTTAAGGCAGTTGTCTGTAGCATCACATCATCCTATGAGGCTCAAGTGTTCTTTCCCTTATCCTCTCATTCATTCATTCATCCCTCTTTCTTTTGTTCCTTCTTTTTCTCACTCAAGGGAATGCTCTGTTAATGAGGGGCTGTTCTGTATTGAAACAGGTAACCAAAAACTTACCATCTAAAGCAGTGGTTCTTGAATTTAGACATGCATGTGAATCACCTGAAGGGCTTTTTAAAACACTGATGGCTGGCCCCCACACACAGAATTTCTGATTCAGTGGGTAGACCCCACAACCCTGGGGGCGGAGCCTGAGAGTTCACCTTTCTCAGAGCTTCCCAGGTATTGCTGAGGCTGCTGATGCTAAACCACGGTTTTGACAACCACTGCTCTGCCCAAAGTTCAAAGTCTGAGTATTGAAACCATAAATGTAACCACTAGTCTGAACAACTGCAATCTTTACATTAAATATTACTAATATTCAGCCAGTAGGCATCTCTATGGCCATACCAGTTTTTTCCAGATGGTGTCCATTTTCATTGTTTCATACTCAGGCCCAATTAAATGTTTTGGTCATTACCCCTGAACATTATTCATGAAGTGTCCACATATTTCAAATTCTATACCAAAATTATTCTTGCTGAAAAGTAAATTACAAAGATTTTAGGCTTAATCTAAATATTTTATTTTATAGTTGGGCTTGAGTTGAACTTTCAATCACATGTATAATCAGCAACTAGTAACAGCTGCTTAAAAATATTCAAAATGATCACAGAATAAAAATTCATATGGCACTCTAAATCCTGATTGTTAGAAATACTAGATGTTCCTACAATAACACTTGAATAAATAGTTATTATAAACATCAACACCTTTGTTAATCTTGTGGGCAAAAAAATGAGGGGCTCATCTTACATTTAGGATATAAAAAATTATTTAAGGATGCTCTTAAATCATTGGGTGGTTTTACCAATAAAGGCTATAAAATCTTCTGAATTTAAGAGACTTTGAAGTAGCATCACTTTTTTCTGCCTTGCTAAGTACTATCTTGCTTGGAGGCAGGTTAAAAAAAACTACTTGAGGTTAGAGATTCCTTTATAATCCTGTAAGTATAGATACATTTTAATTACCACAAATAAGTTATTAGGATCTCAGGCTGATTTTTAGCATATGTCATTACTAGATATGGTATTTCGAGCACATTTAAGGTTTATAAAATGTTACAATGAATTAGAAATGGTAATTTAACTGCTTAAGAAAAGGAGAAATGCCATCCCCATTTTAATTGTAGGCAACTTATCTCCATCCACTTCACATTAAGAAGGAATAGAAAATACTTACTATTACCCCAATATCATATAGTTGAACCAATTTGATATAAAGAAGAGGAAACTAAAGCTCAGAGAGATTAAGGGTCTTACCTGAGACCATACAGCATTGGGTCAAGATTAAATTTTCCCAAAACAAGGCAGTGATTTTTTCTAGTGCTATCCCACTGCCTCCATACTAAACCACTGAGAAGAATGCATTAAAAACTGGCCACCAGGACTGCCGGCCAAGATGGAGGCATATGTAATGCACTGTGCCTCTTCATGCAACCAGGATAGGGACAACAACAATATAGAAACAAAATAACAACCAGAACTGACAGAGAATTGAAGTGTATGGAAGTCGGACACCCAAGGATTTAAAAATAGACGCATTCATCGAGACCAGTAGGAGGGGCGGAGTCGGCCAGGCAAGGGACACGGAGCAGGGCTCAGAGCAACTGGGGCGGTGCTCAAGTCCGCAGCAGGCAGACCCTGGGCGCACAAGCTGTGGTGGCTGGTGGGCCCCGGCCAGGGGGTGGCGACCAGCAGACCCAGCGAGGCGGCCACTGTAAAACCAGGCACTACGTGCAGCTCAGGGTCCCAGCACCAGGAAATAGAGCTTTGGGTCACTGACTGAAAAGGAAGGTCGGAATTGGTGCCTGAGGGGCCTAGTTGGCTTTTGGAGAGTGGCGGAGGGGTCTGGGATCCTACAGAGAGCAGAGCAAGCACCATTGTTCTTCCTCGGGCCCCGCCCCCACATACAGCATCACAACCCAGCAACTGGGGTGCCCCGCCCTGGTGAACTCCTAAGGCCCTGCCCCTCACTACAGGAGCTTGACAAGACCAAAAAACAACAACAAAGAAAACAAAAACAAAGAAAAACAGCAAAAAGGTGGTTCAAACAGAAGAAGAATTGAAAGCCCCAGAACCCATCCTTTTCAGTGACCAAGAGATATCCAACCTATCAGATGCACAGTTCAAAGCACGGGTGATCAGGATGCGCACAGAATTGGTTGATTTGGGTTGCAAATTAGATGAAAAAATGCAGGCTACAATAAGTGAAATGAAGAAAGATGCACAGGGAACCAATAGTGATGGAATGAAAGATGGGTCTCACATCATTGGAGTGGACCAGAAGGAAGAAAAAACTATACAACCAGAAAAGAATGAAGAAATAAGAATTCAAAACAATGAGGAGAGGCTTAGGAACCTCCAGGACATCTTTAAACACTCCAACATCCGAATTATAGGGGTACCAGAAGGGGAAGAGGAAGAACAACAAGTGAAAAACTGAACAAATA
>CM052541.1:59024703-59039979 GCA_028533065.1 Trachops cirrhosus
AAGGTATGAAGAATAAGTAGCAATAAAGGTAGATAGAAAAGAGACAAGGGGGAGGGCAAGAATAGTAGGGGAAATGTAGATGCTAAAGAACTTATAAGTATGACACATGGGCATGAACTAAAGAGGGGAATTTGGGTGGGAGAGGGTGTGCAGGGTGGAGGGGAGTAAAGGGGGAGAATGGGACAATTGTAAATGCATAATCAATAAGTTATATTAAAAAAAGAAATTTATGCTTTAAAACAAGTTTTTAGTCTTAATTCATAAAAAATACTTTAATATGCATAGATGCTGCATGAATGTGAAGTATATGTTTATATGTTACACTATTTTACATATTCATTTATAATTTTATAATTTTTGTTTTTGTAGCATGGTTAACTCAATATCATGTCTTTTAGAAAGTGTAAGATTTTCACTATGTTGTAATGAAAAACAATTTTAATTAGATTTCTGATTCCTAATACAGCTTTTACTAAAATGATAAAAATATTTGTTTTTCAGTACATAGTGACCACCATGGAGTACCTTTTTAAATTATTTTCAGTTTGCAATTATAATTGATATTTAATACTATATTAGTTTCACGTATATAGCATAGTGGTTAGACATTTACAGAACTTATGAAGTGATCCCTCTGATAAGTCTAGTACCCACATAACACCATACATGGTTATTACAATATTACTGACTATATTCTCTGTGCTGTACTTTATATCACCATGACCATTCTGTAACCACTAATTTGTATTTATCAATCCCTTCACCTTTTTCACCCAGCCTTTCAATTCTACTCCCAATCTGCAGGTTAAATGCAGTCCCTATCAAAATCATAATAACTTTTTTAAGAAATAGAAAAAAAACTAAAATTCATAAAGGGCTTTAGAAGACTATGAATAGTCAAAACAATCTTTAAAAAGTACAAAGTTGAAAGCTTCATACTTCAGAATTTCAAAACATATTATAAAACAATAATAAGCAAGATGTAGTAGTAGCATAGAAACAGGTATGTAAACAGTGGAACAGAATAAAGAAGACAGAAATAGACCCTTGCATATATTGCCAAATGATTTTTGACAAAGGTGCTAAAACTACACAGTGGGAAAAGATAGTCTTTTCAACAAATGATGTTGGAAAAACTGGATATCTAAACACAAAAGAATGAATTTGGACCATTATCATACAACATATACCAAAAATAACTCATGATGGATTATAGACCTAACCATGAGACTTAAAGCTCTAAAGTTCCTGAAGAAAGCAAAAGATAAAAGCTTCACGACATGGGATCTGGCAATGATTTCTTGGGTATGACACCAAAAGCACAGGCAACAAAAGAAAAAACAGACAAATGGGACTACATCAAACTTAAGATTTCTGCACATCAAAGGAAACAATCAACAGGATGAAAAAACAATCGTTGGAATAAGAGAAAATATTTGCAAATCCTATATCATATAAGGGGTTAATATCTAAAATATATAAGGAATTCCCGTAATCCCAACAACAAAAACAGAAAACACTCCAAATAACTGGATTAAAAATGGGCAAAAAACTTGAATACACATTCTCCAAAGAAGTTATATAAATGGCCAAAATGCCTATGAAAAGATGTTCAACATCACTAATCATAAGAGAAATGTAAATCAAAACTATAATGCTATGAAACATCCTCTCACACTGTTTAGGATGGTCACTATCAAAAAAAAAAACAGAAAATAAGGAGTGTTGATGGAGATATGGAGAAATTAGAAAACTTGTGCACTGTTGGTAGGAATATAAAATGGCATATTCATTATAGAAAATAGTATGGTAATTTTTCAAAAAATTAAAAATAGAATTCCCACATGATCTAGCCATCTCACTTTTGGGGTGCATATCCAAAAGAATTCAAAGCAAGATCTTGAAAAGAAACTCCCTGCACAGTCAAAACTCCCTGGGGCACCAACTCCCTGCAAGGTCAAAATCTATATATGTACTTTTGACTTCCCAAAATCTTAGTCGTTCCCCAGTATCCACAGGGGATTGCTTCCAGGAACCTCCATGGAAGCCAAAATCCATGAGTGTTCAAGTCCCCTATGTAAAGTGAAATAGATTAATGCATACAGTCAGCCCTTTGTG
Source organism: Trachops cirrhosus (assembly GCA_028533065.1). Classification (NCBI taxonomy): domain Eukaryota; kingdom Metazoa; phylum Chordata; class Mammalia; order Chiroptera; family Phyllostomidae; genus Trachops; species Trachops cirrhosus. The sequence goes on from CM052541.1 coordinate 59,026,822, forward strand.
TCTGTGGATTCCCAGTCATGTATCAAAAACAGTGAGGGTATTCTTTGAAAAAAAATTCACATATACATGGACCCACACAGTTCAAAATCATGTTGTTCAAGCGTCAACTGTATATGCATACAATGAAATATAAAGAAGCTTTAATAAAGAAAATCCAGTTATATGATAAAACACCCCTTAATCTCAAGTACATTAATGCTTAGTGAGATGAGCCAGTCACAAAAGGACAAATACTATATGATTCCACTTGCATGAAGTATCTAAAATAGTCAGTATAATATAAAGAGAAAATAGAAAGGTGGTTTGTTTCCAAGTGCCTGGAGGAAAGAGGAGGAGGTATTAGTGTTTAGTGCATATAGAATTTCAATTTTGCAAGACAAAAGTTCTAGAGATCTATTCACAATGATGGGAATATACTTAACACTACTGAATTGTACACTTAAAATTGTTAAATGACAGATTTAATGTTTTTATCACAATAAAAATGAACTCACAGTAGAGCTTTCTTGTCTTATTTCCTATAGCTTATTACAGATTTGGAGTAATTGGTTCTGGTTAATTTTCTTCACTGTTCTTGTTGATAAAAAGATAAAATTGAAGAGACTGAGAGCCACTGAAAAGAATGTTTGTCAAGGCAAACTAACAAATAAAAAATACAAAGAAACAAAAACAATAAATAAAAGCTAAAACTGATTTCCACATTGAAATGCTACTCCCCACAGTCATACCCACTGGTTTACCTGTAAAAGTATGTTTGTATATTATGATATATGAATACTTAATGTCAATGAAAGAAATGTGTGTGACTATCTAGAAATTCTAAAGAAAAGGTTCATGAACTGAATTATTTCCATTTCATATTTCTTATAACATGTTTTAATTAAATTCTCTTTATGAATGCCTCCCAAGTATCTTCAAAAAAGACTTCTGAAAAATCATATTGAGGGAAATCGACTAATAAAATTTTGTCAAAATATGAGAAACAAGTGTCAACTCTATTTTTTATATTATAGGATTAGATTCAATTATCACAAGAAAAGTATTTTAAAAACTGTTTTTCTGAGTACAGCCTGGTTTTTGTTTCACATGTTTTACCATGCCTGTGTGTTGTTGTTGTTGTTTAATTCTTTACTGGGTACAAATCCACACCTGTGTGTATATTGCTCCATTCCAAAGAAGTTTCTTTCCCTTGATTTTTCCATTCTCTGTTCATCTCACATTGCCAACAATGATTCAGTCCAAACTCCCCATGAGGCAGGAATTTCCTCAGAGAATACTTCTCAGGCTCCGGTGTCTCCTTTGCCTCCAGGACACGTGCAGTTTTGCCACTTCTTGGGCACACAGGTCTCTCAAGGTAGGGATACAAGAGAATTACAAATAGCTGTAGATGATTGGTTTCTTATAATTTTTTACTTCTTCATGCACTGATTTTTTTCAACCTAATGACTTAACGCTGAACCATTACATTTCCCGCTGCAGCTGGGCATTATTTCCTGTAGTTATATAGTTTTATGTTTCTTCTCTTATTTATGTTTGTTTGGGGAATTTGTGAAATGCTTTTTGATCTGCAATAAGATGACGGTTTTTATATTGCAAAATAATGGGACTACATGTCGCATGAACTACCTTATCCTTTGTTCATTTTGCCTATTTTATTACACCCATTGGCAGCCAATAAATATGTCAACATGCTCTCATGTGAAACCTGTCAAACCTATGAGGCATGACTCCCCATCATTGGATAGAAATCTGAAAACAAATTTATCCCTGAAAAGAAATGAATGATAGGTTAAAGTACTTAAATCAGCCAGGGATTGGTAGCAACAATTTTCTCAAATGGCTAAATTTAAACAAAGAGTACTTTCTTTTTCTACATTGGAATTATTAAGAAGTCGCAATCTAAAAGGAAATCTGCAGAGTAACTACTACTAGCTGCAAGGTAAAATAGCTGCTACCATCATCTCCTAGAGTTTAAACCCCTATGATTTCCTCACTCTTACTATCTCTTTAAATAACAGAAAAGCAATGATGACATAACTTCAGTAGCTACAAGCTACAGTATCCAATACGGTAGCCACTAGCTACATATTTAGATTTAAATTTAATTAAAATCACACTAGCCACATTTGTCTGTGTGTGCATAGGAGCTTTAGTCTTAAAAATCAAAATTAAAAGTAATTCAAGTATCCATCCATGATAAAATAAACTATCGTGCATTTATAGGATGGAATATTACTCAGCGATGAAAAAGAACAAACATTGTTACATGCAACAACATAAATTAATTAATCTTACAAACTTAAATAAAAGAAGCCAAATTTTAAAAAAAAGGTTCCCTTTATTTAAAGGTTGGCATAAGGCAAAATTAATCCATGGTGACAGAGGTCTGAATAATGAAAGACTGCTGACTGAGAGAAGGAGAGGGTAAAGAGGAGGAGGGAGGGATGAAGGAGATAAAGAGGAGCCAGGGGAGGGGGAGGAAGGGGCAGGAGGTAAATAGAGAAGAATGGAGGGTCAGAGACAATGTCTGGGACATGCAGTGGAGGAGGCAGAGTAAATAGCCACACAATTTGTGGCAACTTGGTATGGCAGCCACAGGGAACTAGTAAAAGGAGAGACTGAAGCAACACCTTAGTACCTTGCGATGCTGCTCGGAGTCCACCCTGACTGGGTTCACCACAGCAGAAGCCCAAGGGGCCAGGTCTGAAGGTGGCGGGTTTCGGAGGAGCCCTTGTCCAGGGAAAGGACTTGTGGCCCCACCCATGCCGCTTCCCAGTCCTCAGCTCTCGCCCTTGGACAGTAGATACCAATTGTTTTTGTCTTCCCACAGGCCACCGGAGCGTGATGCTGCACGTGGCTTCCAGTCCAGACCAGATTGCACGTTCTCTGCCAGAGTGGATGGCACAGCCTGTGTGTGCAGTTTCTGCCAGCCTGTTGCCCCTGAGCTCCAGCTTCCTCATTTTTAAGTGACAGTAATTATATCGGCCTGTCTTCTGCATGGGGTTGTTGTGAGGATGGAACGGTATGAGATACTTTTCCTGAGGTGAATGCCTGGTCTGACCTTCTTGCTCAGGTTATTTGCTCTGCTTCCTGCCACTACACTAGCCACATTTTAAGGGCTCAGTAAACACACGTGCCTAGTGGTGGCCGTACTGGACAGCGTATATAGAAAATATTTCCTTCTCTCAGAAAGTTCAATTGGATAGCGCTCTCTAAAGCATCGTGTATACACATTTGTCAACATTTTTAGTCTTGGAAAATGTGCTCCACAGTCATATCGCTAAATGCCACTTGTCTCAATCTGCACCTGTCCAATTTTACAAAGAATTTTAAGAAATCTCTAATTTGAGGTAAATAACTAGTGAGTGGCTGCCTTGTGAAACGTAAGAGCCACTTTCATGGTTTAAGGATTCTCAAATATCCTTTAGAAAAGATCTAATAATCCCTTTTAGACAATTGTTAGATACACTTATCTTTGTTTTTCTGAATTTCAATGAGTTTAGGGAGTAAGGAGTAAACTTGTTTTGCTATTAAATATTCAAAAGGACTTTAAATATAAAATCTCTAGTAGTAAGGAAATGAAACATCATGTTCTATTCAATTACTACCCTATCTTCATTATTTGAGTGTTAGGTCCCCTTTTCAACCTGAAAACCACCTCTTAACCGCAATTCACCCTCTTTATTAAATGCAGAAATGCTTTCTTTCAGTGAGGGAGTTAAGTGGATTTTTATCAGTTAAAAATGAAATGGTGGTAGAAGAAGGATATTTTAATATAGGGACAATGGAAAGATAAGAAGGTAAATCAGATTTTCTGATCATATGGGTATATCTGCTTGTATATCACCCAAAGAAAGCCATTTCTCCCAAGGGACATTCACAGTTGTGTTCCCCAACCCACTGCTGTGCCTCCTTCCACTCTAAAACTCACACAGCAACACATTTAACTGTGAGTAGTGGGATTATTAATGCCTAGTCACTGTGAAGCAAGGAACTTAGGTGCAAACAGCAATTATGAATAGCGGTTTATGCTATTTACATCAAAGAGTATGTGTCACATGACAGACTAGAGGAAGGCTCTTACTCAGGACCACACACACACAGCAGGACAGGTTGGGCTGTGCACACACTTTCAGAGCAGCTCCAGCTCTTCAGCTCTGCTTGCCTGGGAATGTACCCAACAGTAGTCCTTAAGTGGAAAAGGACATTTTTTAAAAGTCTAATTTTAAAAATGAGGCGATTACAATCTTAACTTGGATGGTTTGTTATTCTTTGTTTTATATTTTTACCAATTTGGGTGAGTATTTTCACTCCTGATACCCTATGCCATTGCTTGGCAGTTTGACTTTTCAGTGGGACCATGAGGTGTAGTGGAGTTACACACATTTGGATCAAAACCTCAATCTCTGCCACTGATTAGTGTGATGATCTTGGGTGAATCCCTCAACGCCTCTGTAACAGCTTTTCCTTCTGGAAAAGGTAAGCTCTTTGACCTCAAATGATGTCTATGAGTAACCAATCAAATTGTATATGCTGAAAATGCACTATGTACAATTTGTACTAAAAACAAGTTATTTTTTTTCAATTATTTGTTCAGTATTTCAAAATTGTAGATAATATTCTTCCTTCTTAAAACACTATTATTTTTGATCATTTACCATATATCCAGCACTTGCCAAATCATTTGCATATATTAGGTTTACTTATTATACACACTTTGCTTTCAGATGAGGAACCAGTGGTAAAGTGAGATAGGTAACATGCCTGCTCAGAACTTGCCCAACACGGAGATGTGTCTGTTGACACAAACCAAGAATTGGAACCCAATTCTGTAATCCCAAAGCTGTAGTTTGCACTACCTCCCAATAGGTGAAAATATAATGTTTAGTTTAGCCAGGTGTGTAAGCAAAATTCCAGAAAAGTGATCACTTGTCCCCAATAAGGTAGAAAGTATTTTGACAATTAAAATTTACTTCTGACTAGTCAAAGAAAGCTTCTTTAGAGGTTGAGGGCATGTGTCTTCATAAGGCATGTATCTTAGCCCTGTTTTTCCGTGAGTTGCACAGTGCCTCTTGGACATGTGATTAATTGGTTCTTGTTAAATGTCTCAAATTCACATGAAATGTTTTTCACTACTTCTTCAGCAATAATTACTGAAACGTGGATACGTTTAGTGTTTTATTCTTCCAAAGTATGACTTTTCTCTGATTGTTTAAAAAATTGAGTGTTAAATACTGAAATATATATATACATATAAATATATGTACATATACAAAACACATATGCACACACATATACATTTCCATGATATGGTCATGCATTTTAATTTTTTACAAGTATTGAAGAAACACAGAATAAGTTCCATTTTGGTTAACAGTACACTATGTTTAAGTTGGGTTTTGTTTTTTTCTTTGCAATTTCCATTTCTGATTTGTTGTCATTTCAACAAAAGGAACAGTTGCCCCCTTTTAGTTCCTGAAAGAGTATTGGGTTGTTAGTAAATCAAAAACAAAATTAAGATTTGGCCACATTCTGAACTACCATCCAGAATGTTCAGTCTGCAACATGAAGACAAAATGGAGATGGAAAACTCAAGATTAGTGAGATTATCACCATTCTTTGTCTTTCTTTCTTCTCCTTTTTTTTGTACTGTGTATATAAATCTGTACTACCCAGCTTTTCTTCACCGAGCAGAAGATTGTAATCATTGCTACAGTCTCAGATTTTTGCTTCTCTGCACAAAAATGAAATCAGTGATGTGTAGCTGAATGCATTCCAGATCGCAATAGCATGTCATTAGCATATTGGTGACAGCAACAAAAAATACATGAAAACAAAAACATTGCATACAAATAGAGATGTGTAAGAGTTTTCTACACAAGAGAAACTGTTTTGCTTGTGGCTTTTGGAATGGGTCTTGACATTACTGTAGTACAGAACCAAAGCTTTCAAAACCTGAATCTTATGAAATAAAATAAAAAATGAAAATCGAGAAATCCAGACACCATCCCTACTAAGTCATACTATGTTCTAAAGCATATCATTATCTCCCTGTGCTCCAAACTTTATCATCTACCTGACCAAAGCTAGCATTTGTCTTCATAAAGCATTTAATAAGGAACCTCCAGTAAAATCTGCAGTTTGCTATATAAGCAAGCACATGATACATACAGTTCAGCCTATAAGGGTTTTCATTTTTTTCTGTTTATTTTTACTTCTTATCTCCAATAACTTAAGTATAAGTATTATAACCAAATATTTTGGGATAGGCTAACAATGAAAATAATAGAAATGCATAACTATAAATGTATAAATGATATATAAAATAAATATAATAAATGCATTTATATACATTGATAGGTTTGTATGTATGTATGTATTTCTCATTCCCTAATAGGCAGACACACGCATTGGTCAGCGTAAAGTTAATGCACATATCTAATTGCAAGACATGCTGGGAAATGTCTTCTAGCTTATGTCGAGGAAGAAGAAATAGATTTGGGTGAACAGCTAGAAATATCTACCACAATAGGCAGGATTCCCTATATTTTTTCTGGTGTAAATAGTCACAATTCTCTTCTAGAATTTTCTTTAGCACAGAAAGTCACAGTTTTCTCAATGGAAGACACTCAACTGAAAAATTAAATGTTACTCATTCTCTTTACTACTCATTTAGAGCTGTAGCAAGCCCTTCTGCTCTTCTGTAGTTTGATCTCTATACCACCCTCTCTATTAAGAATGTTGACTGTTACATTTTCACTGATTTAAAAATCTTACTTTATACAGGATTTCTTTCAGAAATAACATCAAAGAAGAAATTACTGTTTTTGAAAAATGCAAGACTCATCTCTCTGTACTTCTGACAAATCAACAAGGACTAAGAAAATATTGATCGTGTTATAAGAAAGTCATAAAAGAAAAACCTTTCTCCAAATGGCATGCATAGTTCATGACAAACCTTCAACTTGAAACTAAATACATCTTTAAAAATTAGCAGTTTTTTCTAGGTGTGAGCATGACCCATTTTAATCAGCACACAGAAGAAATTTTTATGAAGTCAGAATGCTTTGGTGCTAGTACATTCTCCTTTAGTTAATTAGACTTTATTTCTGAACCTATGATGTGTGCTCTAAAAATTCTAAACTATTCATAAAATGTATTTGAAGAACAGATTGAGGTTTCATTATTTATAACTCAGTCAAGATACCAAACTGACTAGATTGTAAACCTGCTGATACAGTAGCTTTTCTCCACCACTCTTCAAATTGTTGCTACTCAAGTTTCTAATTTATGTGCAAATTGAATTTGCCTAATGCATATACTAAGCTCTTCTTTCTCTCTCTCTCTCTCTTTTTTTTGAGCAGTTTCCTATACAGTGTGGTTTAAAGCATTGTTTCTGCATATTATAAAAAGATAATTGTACCAGGTAGATTTATTTATTTTGTCTTCCGTGTCACTCTTTATATACCCCACCTAGAAAGTGGATTGAGTTCCTACCAAGAACTATATATTCATCAGGAAGCAAATTCTCCTATACCCTGACAAGATTCAACTAAACTAAGAAATAAATGTAGAACTGCTTTTGTGACATATTAAAAGCATGAAAGTCAAAACTTCAAGATTCTGTTTTCAATATTAGTTCTAATCTCCTCAGTCAGATGACTTGACATTATGTCCATTACATTCTTTAAAAAGAATATATAATTCCTTTAGGGTAGATTTACTTAATTTTATTAAACTTTCACTCTATTAGGCACCATCTAAAGAATCGGGAATCATAGACAGATACAATGGTTATTGTTGTAGGGCAGTGCAAAGTCTACCAGATGAGATGGGCATGTAAACAAATCACTTGTATACAGGTAGTTATCAGCCTCTCAGGGTTCTAGAAATACTTTCAAATACTATAGTCATTTGGAATATTTGAAAAGATTAAAAGACTCAAAAATGTCAGAAATAATTTCTTAAGTGTCACTTCTACTGAATAACAATTTTGTAGGACTCTAGGCAATATTTGATTCTCTCACTATTTGGTAACTATAGCATTTTGTTGCTGTTTAAATAGACTGCCCTGACCATATTCTCTTACATATTCACTAGAAAAAGTTAGCATACATTCCAGTAAACATGGAAGTATTTTATGGGACTGAGCCACCTACCTACCAGAAACATGTTCCTTAGATGGTGATGAACATAACACATATATTTTCATTACGTTTGAGGCACCATGCATTTGGAGGTCTGTCTGTTACCACTGTCTATCCTACTGTAACTAACACTACATACATAACTTTCTTTCACTAGTTTTGCTCCTTTATCCAAAAGGATACTCAAGCAAGCACTAAGTAGTGATAGGAAAGAATCTAATAGTCACAAAATAGCTCTTTTCTCTACCTGATCATTAATAGCCTCCCTCATAGAAACATCTGCATATTTCTCCCTCACATCTTTTTAACAATAACCTCTTCATTTACAATCTTGTTCATTTGAAGTTCCTGACCCTCTAAATTGTTAGCCACTGCCACTAGTCAGTGTCTGTGTATTCCTCCATCTCATCCAAATATTCCTCCAGAAAAGAAAGAATGAGAGAGAGAGAGAGAAGAAAGAAAGAAAGAAAGAAAGAAAGAAAGAAAGAAAGAAAGAAAGAAAGAAGAAAGAAAGAAAGAAAGAAAGAAAGAAAGAAAGAAAGAAAGAAAGAAAGAAAGAAAGAAAGAAAAAGAAAAGAGAAGAGAAGAGAAGAGAAAAGAAAGCTCAAAATACAAATACTGCTTTAACTTGGGACCTGACAGTCTTTCTCTTGCTCAGAGTCCTTCAGGGCAATCGTGTGGAGCAGTAATGTTACCATAGTCCACTCTGGACAGAGCCATCTTTAAACTAAACTTTTTTTCTTCAGTGAACTTTTTATAGGAAACCCCATGGGGGCACAGGATTTATCTGAGGGAGAGGAGGAAGTGCAACCTGAGTAGATGCAATGAGTTTGATCCATCTACTCTTTTAGGTCGTGCTTGAGCTGCTAACATGGAGCCATAACCCAACAGGATCAGCCAGCCTAGAGGCAGGTTCATTATGTTGGACCAGAATCACCCTGAAAAGGAAGTTACCTTTCCTAGAATAAACATTCCTAAGTAAAAATTTTCTTTAATTACTCACAATTCTTCTGACCTCATCTCCATACATCTAGTTGCTGAAAATCTTATTCTTTGCCAAATATTTTTTAATATTATTGGGTTGGACAAAAAGTCCATGTTTTTTCCATAAAATAAAAGATACATTTTTCATTTTCACCAATAACTTTATTGATTTGGATATTTTGAGTATGTCAACTATCTCCCACATGGCATAATGTTGATTATTTTCATTTAATGTCTTGATTTGATCACTATCACTTCAACTCGTCTACCCAAAGGTGGAGCATCATCCAGCAAGAAATCTCCAGCATGAAACTTCACCAACCACTTTTGACACATTTAATCAATTGCGGTAACATCTCCATACACTGTACAAATCTTTTCTTGCATTTTAGTTGCATTTTTACCTTTCTTGAAATATAAAACACAATATGCCCAAAATGTTTCATATTTTTCCATCTTCAATATTAAAATGGCTACACAAAAATTCATCAATTTGGACAAGCTTTTTTAATGCACACTGATGTGTCACAATACAATCTAACAAAATAGTTTTGAATGAAATTAGAGTCAGCTAAGTGCTACTAGAGCCATCTTACAGAAAAAAAAAACAAATTAACTCTTTGGCCAACCCAATACTTTGACTAATAATTTGTTTTACAGTAAAAGAAGTGAGGCAGTCTATGTGTATTTTTAGATTTCACTACGTTTAACATGTACTTCATTGTCCAGAGCAGCTGGCTTCATAGAATGATAGAATTGTTGGCTGGGGGTGATATTTTGTGAAGTTGGGCACTTATTCTACATAGAATTATCAGATAAGATATAGGGCACCTGGCTAAATTTGAGTTTCAAATAACAAATAAATTATTTGGCATAAATATACAGTCACATCTCGGTACTTATAGATTTCAGAACTCATCAAACCCTGTACTTGTCACATTTTGAAGAGAAAACAGAACTCAGAGCTTGCTTAGGACTCATCACCCTTGCTAGAACTTGTATGAGTCATGATGCTGCCCTAAAAGAGAGAATGCTTCATCATTCAGTACTTGTCGGTTTCAGCACTCATGATGAGTTCCAGAACAAATTAACAATGAGTACCAAGGTACCACTGTATTTCAAATATTGCATGGGACTAACATGCAATATACTAACAAGTATTCTTTGTTTACATAAAATTCAAATTTAACTGGAATTCCTGTATTTTTATTTACTAAATCTGCAATCCTAGTGCCATGGATACGATTCATGTTCTGTGTCAGCAACAAATAACATGACGCCATTTCTCATATTACCAGTGTACATGAGCTTAAGAGGTGGAAGTAGGAGCAGCACTGATTACACCAAATAGAACACCAGAAAACAATTGGCTCCCATCTCTACAACTTTGTTGTGTCTAGTTTTAGAAGTCATAGTAACCAATAAAGGAATGTTTCCACCAGAATGCATAATCATGTCACACTGAAATAAAAGCTGAGGCTCCTTAGGCCAAGGGACCAACAAAGAATAAGACTGTATATGCTATGTATTACCGTGTAACAAACTGGTTATGTATTACTTTGTAAGAAATTATCCCAAAATCAGTGACTTCAAGAAACACAAGCATTTAATTTATTAAAAAATCTTGAGTTGTTCAGGTTCTACTCAGAGTCAGCTAGGATAGCTCAGAGGCTGGGGGCTGGAACCAGCTGAAAACCCAGTCACTCCTAGGTCTGGCAGTTGACGCTGGCTGTGTAGGCTGACACCTCAGCTGGGTCTGGGATTGGAACATATGTATGTGGCCTTTACATGTTGTCTCTTGGCTTTCTCATAGCATGGTGGCAGGGCTTCATAAGGCCAAATATCTCAAAAGAGAAAACCAGGTGAAAACTGTATTGCCTTTTCTAACCTAGCTTTGAAAATCATGCAGGATCACTTCTGTCACATCCCATTTGTTAAATGCAAGTTACTGAGTCTGGCCTAACAAGAGAAGGTTAGACTCTCTCATTTGATATGAAGTCTGCCAAAGAACTTAAAGTTATTTTTAAATGACCAAAACCTACCCTCTGCCCACAAATTATTTACATTCCTCTCACTTTTAGATTACACTCACCCCTCCTCAATACCCGCCGGAATTTTTATTTATTATGATACCAGGCTCAGAGCTTAAGTATAGAACTTCACCACTCAAACCAGATCCAAATACAGATGAGGTTCCTAGCTTGTCATTCTTCAAGTGTAGCCTAATACAGTTCCTCTTAATTTGAAGATCTATAAACTAAAGAGATAAGTCATCTCCCCTCCACACATCCAGTACACAATGGAAGACATGGAGATGATAACTTCTATAAACTTCATGTTTAAAAAGGGGGAAATTAGAGATATTCCAGAGTTTCTAGTTGATCACAATTCTGGAATCCAACTAGGTTCAAATTTCCACAAGTTGTGTTAGGACTTAGTTCTAATGTTTGGGAATGATTCCCCATGGCTATTGGCTCTGCCCGCTGAATTCCTGATCCACCTTCTGATTCATTCATTGTACCTCTTTTTATTATGAGAAATTGCCAGTATTGTAGCTAAGTAGATTCTCCAACCTGTTTCCTGTCCACAATAGTTCAGGGGTCCAAAGACCTCTTTTAATTTTGCATTGTCTCTGTCTCTTTTAGTCCAAGCTGTTGGTGCTTCTACCAAAACAACTTTCTTAAATTCTTTGTGTCTTTTTTTGAGTCTTCTTGGGTTCATTCCATTAAATAAAAGCCACACCTACAAATCTCATGGAGATAAGCTGTTCTCTAAATTGGGCTTGCTATTAGGCTCTAGAGAGACAACATATTTAAGATTCTTTGGAGGTCTATTTTTCATTGAAAAAATTGTAAGGTATGCCTGTAATATTAATAGAGGGACATTCCTATGTTTGAGTACCAAGTTAAATCTTTTTCAGGTTGTGTTAAAATATTTTAAACTCATGCCCAAGGTTTAATTTTTAGATTATATTTCTGACAAGAGCCTGGACTTCATATCATTTCTAAAGTTATGTTTTTCCTATTTAGCATTATTTGCCATCTGGAAAAACCAGGAATAAAAAAAAAGTTTGTTTTTATTTTCAAGTAAAGAAATTGCAGGATCTCAGCATTTCTTTCTTCAACTTATATTTCCTTCTTACATTTTACTATAGGCAACTAGAAGAAACTAGGAAATACCTTCAATACTATGTCTAAAATTAACTTCAGTTAGAAGTTCACCATTTCATTAAATATATTTTCTATGTTACTGCACGTGATAGTATTGCTAAGCCTTCCATCACCACAGATCAAAATCCACCTCTATTCCAGCTTGCAATAACATTTCCCTCACTTTTTATTAAGCTTTCACCAATAGCCCTTTCATGGGCCATCCGTCTTCTGCCAACAATCTCCGCAAGGTGCTTAAGCTTTCACTAACATAACCCTTCTGGTCCTTCCATATCCCACTCAACCCAATTCCAAAGCTACTGCCACATATTTTAATTTTGCATTATGGCTGCAACCTACTCATATCAAAATGTGCCATCAATTACTAGGTAATAAACCACTGCAAAATTTAGTAGCATAGACAACAACAACTTTTATTTTGCTCACAATTCCAAAATTCAAGCAGGACTCCACAAGGACATCTGTCACAGGGCTACTCAGCATCAGCGTGGCTCAAAAACTGAGGGCTGAAATTCAGGTGGAAGTTACAAACACCTTTCTTTATCTGCATGTCATTTCTGCAACATTCTATTCATAAAAGTGAGTCACTAAAGTCAACCATATTAAGCAAGTTTAGAATTAGAATGTGTCACTTAAAAAAAACATTTCAGAGCCCTGGGGTGTAGCTTAGTGGATTAAGCGCGGGCCTGTGAACCAAGAGATCATGGTTCGATTCCCAGTCAGGGCACATGCCTGGGTTGCAGGCCAGTTCCCAGTAGGGAATGCACAGGAAGCAACCATACATTGATATTTCTCTCCCTCTCTCCTTCCCTTTCCTTCTAAAGATAAATAAATAAAATCTTTAAAAAAATTAAAAA
>CM052541.1:59040479-59055625 GCA_028533065.1 Trachops cirrhosus
TTAGTGGATTAAGCGCGGGCCTGTGAACCAAGAGATCATGGTTCGATTCCCAGTCAGGGCACATGCCTGGGTTGCAGGCCAGTTCCCAGTAGGGAATGCACAGGAAGCAACCATACATTGATATTTCTCTCCCTCTCTCCTTCCCTTTCCTTCTAAAGATAAATAAATAAAATCTTTAAAAAAATTAAAAAAAAAAAAACATTTCAGACATTTTAAGACCACCACAGGTGGGAAGAATGATTCTGATTATCAAGAGGAAATCTAGTAGTTGCTACATAATGGAACGGAAAGGAAAGAAGTATATCAAGAATGCAAGGGTGTCTCTGGGGTGCCTACTAACACTCTGATAGCCAGCAAGAAAATTAATGGATGTTTACAGCAATCCAATACTAGTTAAATCTCTAAATGGCAAAGACACTTCTAGAGTGAATAGTTAGGTAAAACCACAGGTAAAGAATATAGACTTGCTAAGGTGCTGGCTGATGGTAAAGGAAGTATAAAGGAAATAATGAGTAATGGTTGAAATACTAACTATGGCCACATGACTAGTTGCAGAATGAGAATGATAACGGTTTCTTCCTCATAAATATATTTGTATGTATTTAAATTTTTTGTCTCCCTTCAACTCTGCTTTTCCCACACTATTTTATACAACATGTGTAACTGCTGGTAATCTTTAGATTTTAGGTCACAGGATTTTAAGGTACAATTTTACTCAAACAAGAAGAGTTAACATAACTACTGATAAGCTCCTTTTGAAAAGATCAATAGGATTGCTAACCCTCTAGCCACACTAACAAAAATATTACTGATTACTAATATCAAATTACTAATACCATATATGAAAGAGAAGCCATCACTACTGATTCCATGGACATTGAAAGGTTAATAAAGGAATATCATGAACAAATCTATGCCCAGAAATTTGATAACTTGCATGAAAATTGACAAATTCCTTGAAACATAGACACAAGAATAAATAAATAACTTGAATAGTCCGACATTTATTAAAGAAATTAAAGTAACAATTAATAACCTTCTAAATCAGAAAGCACCAAGCCCAGATAGTTTCACAGGTGAATTCTACCTAAAATTTAAAAAAGAAATGATACCAATTCTCTATAATCTCTTCCAGAAAATAAAAGCAAAAGTAATACTTGTCAAAAAACAGACAAAGACAATATAAGAAAGGACAACTACAAACCACTATTTCTCATGAACATAGATGCAAAAATCTTTTTTAAAAACTAAATTTAACAATGAATAAAAAGAATTAGACACTATAGCCAAATGGGATTTATTCAAGGTATGTGAGGCTGGCACAACATCACAATGACAGTTTATAAAGAAAAATCATATGATCATATCAGTAGATGTAAAACAAGCATTTGGAAAAATCTCATATCCATTCATGATGAAAAATCTCCCAACTAACAAGAAACAGAGGGGTACTTCCTCAATTGGATAAATAACACCTACCAAAAAATCTATAGCTAACATTACATTTAATTGTAAGAAAATGAATGTTTTTTTTTTCTTAAAATCAAAAATAAGATAAGGATGTGCCTTCTCACCACTTTTCTTGCTAAGGACCATACTGGAAGTCCTTGCTAATGCAGTTAGACAAGAAAATAAAGAAAAAGTATACAAATTGAGATGAAAGAAATAAAGCCATTTTCTTTGCAGGTGAAATGATAATCTATGTAGAAAAATCCCAAAGACTCAACAAAAAACTCTTAGAGCTAGTAAGAAATTATTGCAAAGCTTCAGAATACAAGGTTAATATACAAAAATCAAATTTTTACTATATTCAAACAAAGAACAATTGTGATTTGATTTTAAAACACAACACTACATTAGCAACTTCCCCCAAATGAAATACTTAAGCATAAATCTAAAAAATATGTACCAGATCTTATGAATAAAACTACAAAACTTTAATAAAAGAAATCAAAGAAGAAATAAGTAAATGGAGAGATGCTCTATATTCACGAATAGGAAGATTAAAATTCATTACATGTCATTTATTCCAAATTTGACCTCTAAATTCAAAACAATCAGATAAAATTCCTATCTATTTTGTTGATACTGACAAAGTAATTTTAAAGTTTACATAGAAAGAAAATTTCTGATCAAGGTGGTGGCATATGTAAACACCGCTCACTTCCTCACAAAACCACATCAAAATTATTACAAAAATATAGGACAACCATCACTCAGAACCATCAAAAATTAAACTGAATGGAGGTTTAACTACAAAATTAAAGAAATCTCATATGCAGACTGGTAGGAAGGGCAAGAGACATGGAAGGGGCTGGTCCCATATCTGTATGTGGTGTATAAAAAATCAGAAGGGATATCTTGGGAATGAAGAGTCCCAGACCCACACCAGGCTCCTCAGACCACAGTTCCAGTGCCAGTAAGATAAGTCCCCATAACTTCTGGTTGCAAAAACCAGCAGGGATTGAGTCAGTGGAAAAAACATAAGGAGTCCCAAGCAGTTCCCCTTAAAGAACCCACATATGAATTTACCCAGACTCACTCTCCTTCTCCCTGAGCTCCAGCACCAGGATAGCATCTTGAAAGGCACCAATGGCATATAGGGAGGAACTGAAATATCTGGCATCAAGGAAGGAACTGGAGGATAGCTTTCTACCAGACAGCAAGGCAGGCAGAGGCCATTGTTCCTTTACTGAGCCCTCTACCCACAGAGTCACAGAGACAGCAGGCAAGTGGGTACCATATCTGAGACTCCATCCACCTAGCTAACACTGTTTGCCCCAACCTGAAGATCCCCTGAGACTCTGTCCCAACCAATATATGGGCCCACCCAAACTCTTAACAATGACTTTTCCATGTGAATGGCTGGTCTTGATTCATGCTTCACAACTTCCTAAATTTTATCAAACAAGAAACAGCTGACCTCACTAAGACCTGAGCCGCCATACTTCTTATTAAGTGGCTTCAGGACTGGTACTAGCAGCAGCCAGCCTAGATTCACAGCTTGGTTTCACCTGGGATCTCCAAGCCCAGTACATGTAGCGGCCACCTCAGATTGCTTTATAGCTCATGTAGGGTGGCCCCAGGCAGAACACAGGTGGGGGCTGACCTTGCCTTGAACCACCCAGGAAACCCCAGAACCTGTGCACCCGGTGGACAGCTACAGACCATGTTAGAGTACCACTGCCCTGCCCCTGCACAGCTGATCTGCCACGGAAGGCAGAGAGAGGTTGGTGGTGAGTGGTCACAACTAGTTCCTGCAGTGGACTGGTTTGGGTAAATACCTCCTGTTGATCTGCCAATAACAATCAAGGCTGAGCTACAAGAGGAGGGTGTACTCAGCCCACACAGAGGGTGAACCTCAAGCACCCAGCTCGGGTGAAAGAAGAGGATTTGCCACTGGACCCTACAAGACACCTACTACATTAGCTCATGCTACCAAGACAGAGTCATAGCAGCTCTACCTAATATATAGACACAAACACAGGGAGGTGGCCCAAATGAAAGAACAGATCAAAATTCCAGAAAAAGAGTTAAACCAAATGGAGATAAGCAATCTACCAGATGCAGAGTTTAAAACATTGTTTATAAGGATGCCCAAAGAACTTAGTGAGGACCCCAGCAGCATAAAAAATATCCAGTCAGAAACACAGGATTCACTAATTGAAATAAAGGACAATTTACAGGGAAACAACAGTAGAGTGGATGAAGCTGAGAATCAAATCAATGATGTGGAACACAAGGAAGCAAAAATCAAGAAATCAGAAGAAAAAAGACTCCAAAAAAAACAAGGATAGTGTATGCCACCTGTGGGACAACTTCAAGCATTCCAACATTCACATCTTAGGGGAACCAGAAGGAGAAAAAAAAGAGAAAGAAATTGAAAATCTATTTGAAAAAATAATGAAAGAAAATTTCCCTAATTTCTGGAAAGAAATAGACATGCAAGTCCAGAAGCATAAG
This sequence comes from Trachops cirrhosus, assembly GCA_028533065.1. Classification (NCBI taxonomy): domain Eukaryota; kingdom Metazoa; phylum Chordata; class Mammalia; order Chiroptera; family Phyllostomidae; genus Trachops; species Trachops cirrhosus. The sequence goes on from CM052541.1 coordinate 59,044,443, forward strand.
AAGTCCCAAACAAGATGGATGTAAAGAGAACCACTCCAAGACACATCATAATTAAAATGCCAAAGGTTAAAAATATAGAGAATCATAAAATCAGCAAGAGAAAAAAAGTTAGTTACCTACGGTGGAGTTCCCATAAGACTGTCAGATGATTTCTCAAAAGAAAGTTTGAAGTCTAGAAGGGATTTGCAAGAAATATTCAAAGTCATGAAAAGCAGTGATCTATGGCCAAGATTGCTCTACCCAACAAAGCTATAATTTAGAATTGAAGAACAAATAAAGAGCTTCCCAGACAAGAAAAAACTAAAAGAGTTCATCATCACCAAATCATTATTATATAAAATGTTAAAGGGATTTATTTAAGAGAAAAAAAAGATCAAATCTATGAACAATAAAATGACAATAAATACATATCTATCAACAATTAAATCTAAAAAACAAAGCAAACAAGAAGAACAGAGACAGAATCATGGATGTTGAGAGTGTTTTGATAGTTTCCAGATAAGAGAGGGTGTGGGGATGGGTGAAGATGTGAGGGGGTTAAGAAGTACAAATAGGTAGTTACAGAATAGCCATAGGAATGTAAAGTAGAGTATAAGAAATGGAGTAGCCAAAGAACTTATATGCATGACCCATGGACATGCACAATGGTGTGGGGATTGCCTGAGGGAGTGGAACAATCTGAGGGAGTACATGGAGGAGAGCAAAGGGGGAAGAATCAGGACAACTGTATTAGATAATCAATAAAATATCATTTTAAAAAAGAAAGGAGAAGAAAAATAGCCAACATAATACTATGAAAGAAAAAGTTAGAGAATGGATGCTATCCCACTTTAAGACTTACTATAAAGCTTCAGTGACCAAGACAGTGTGATACTGGTGAAAGAAAAGACAAATAGATTAGTAAAACAGAATAGAAATCCCAAAAATAGAGCCATGCAAATACTGTCAATTATTTTTTTGGCTAAGAAACAAAGACATTTCTCCCTGGCTGATGTTGCTCAGTCCTGAGAACTAAAGGGTCACCGGTTGGATTCCCAGTGAGGGCACATGCCTGGGTTGCAGGCTGGGTCCCCAGTGGGGGAGCAACCAAGATTAATGTTTCTCGCCCTCTCTTTTGCCTTCCCTTTCCCTATCTCTAAAAATAAATAAATAAAATATTTTCTTAAAAAAGGTATTTCAGTAGAGATAGTCTTTTTTAGCAAATTGTGCTGGAACTAGACATCCATATGCAAAAAAAATTAATTTAGACACAGACCTTAGACTTCTTACAAAAATTAACTCAAAACAGACCATATACCTAAATGTAATATGTGAAACTAAAACTTCTAGAAGATAACAAAGTAGATAATCTAGGTTTGGCAATGACATTTTACATAGAGCAACAAAAGCACAAGGCATAAAAAAATCAATAAATTGGATTCTACTGTACTTAAAAATTTCTGTTCTATGAAAGGTTATGTTTAGAGAATTAAAAGGCAAGCCACAGAATGAGAAAAAAAGAAATCTTTGCAAAACATGTATCTGATAAAGTAGTTATAATCAAAATAAACAAAGAACCCTTAAAACTCAACAATAAGAAAAAACTCAGTTTTTAAATGGGCAAAAGTCTGAACAGACACCTCACCAAAGAAAATATAAGATGACAAATAAGCATATGAAAATATGCTTAACATTATATATCATTAGGGAACTGAAAATTAAAACAAGGAGATATCACTGCTTATATTTTAAAATGTACCCACGATTTGTTTAATAAGCCGTAATGAGACAAGCACACAGAAATGACTGTAATAAAGGAAAAAGTTTCTATGCTCACAGATCCCTAGAAAGAGGAGGCACAGCACAGGACCCCACCAGGACTGTATGGGGAATATCAGGGTCAGTCAGGAGGCAGAAGAAACAAGGGAAAAGCATGGGCCTTTATTGTGGTTTTCACAGGAATTAGTGGTGAGACAAGGTAAATTGGTTTAGGACTGGCCAGTTTGAATAATTTCAGCAGGCTCTCATTCCGGGCCCAGGGTTGATTAGGGCAGGGGAATATTGACTGGGCCTGTGAGAGTTATAGTAGAGGAGGCAGAGGTGGTTGGGAGTCTGCAGTCTGGTTTGCATATGAAAGTCAGACTCACAGGGAGTCGTTTACTATTTCTAAAATTAGCTAGTCCTAGAAGGAGCACTCTCACTTCCCAAGGCCCTAAAATGTCAAAGTACCATAAAGTACAGAAAATAAGAAACATGAAAATGGAGCCACAAAAAACTCTCATTCTTTTTGGTGGAGATGCAAATGGCACAGCCACTCTGGAAGATAGTTTGGCAGTTCTTAAAAAATTAAACATAGATTTACCATTTGAACCAGCAATTGCAGTCCTATTAACCCAAATGAGTTGAAAATTTAGAACTATACAAAAACCCAACACACAAATGTTTATAGGTTAATGTATTCAAAATTGGCAAAAATTAGAAGCAACCAACATGTCCTCTATTGAGTAAATGGATAAACAAAATATGCTACATTCATAAAATATATTATTTAGTGATAAAAATAAATGAATTATAAAGCAACAAAAAGACACAAATGATCCTAACTGCATACTGCTAAGTGAAAGAAACTAATCTGAAAAGACAATGTACTGTATGAGTCTAACAATATGACATTCTGGAAAAGGCAAAACTATGGAGATGGTAAAGAGACCAGTTGTCAAGGATTCTAGGTTAGGGATGAGTGGAGGGATAAATAGCTGGAGAACATGGCATTTTCAGGGCAGTGAAATTATTTTGTATGATACTTTACTGGTGGGTACATGATATTAAATTAAGCATTTTTCAAAACCCATAGGATATACAACATAGAGAGTAAACCCTAATGTACATTATACACTTTAATTTGTATCAAAGTTGGTTCATGAATTATAACAAATGTACTATAATAAAGTCAGATATTAATAATAGGGGAAACTATGTTGACTGAGACAGAGTAAATAGAAACTCCTTATTTTCTGTACTATTTTTCTGTAAATGTAAAACTGATTAAAAAAATAGTCTTAGAAAGCTGAAAGGCAAACACAACCTAGGAGAAAATATTTATATCTCAAGTAACTGACAAAAGATAAATATACAAAATATTTAGAAAAGCATAACAAAATAAAGAGAAAAGCAATCATATTTTTAAAAGAAGGAAGGGAAAATGAACAGGAAATTCACATAAGAGAAACCAAATGGACGACCTGCCTGTTGAATTCAACTGCAGTACCTAAAACGATAGTAAAATTGACATACTTCTCACTGACTAAAATTTAAAAGTTGAATCATTTCAAGTTGTGGTGAAACTGCAGAGCATAAGGAACTCTCACACACTGCTTTTACACGCATAGATTGAAACATTTGCTCTGGCAAGATCTAGTTGGTTAGAATCTGTGTGTAATACTCAACACAATAACCACACCTGCTGGAATGCCTCCAAGAGGAGTTGACACATGCACAAAATGGTAAAAAAATGTGTATACAGTAAACCAGGTCCATAGCGTTTATCTTGAAGATGAAAAAGAAATTGAGTGAAAGATGTTGTTTGAGACAATGACCTGTTAAGGACTACCACCATCATAATATAATGAGGTCAGTGGGCTCAGCTCAGGAGACAGTGATGAGGCTTAGCTGTCATGAACACAGAGAGAGGAGAATGATGCCTAAAATTAGCAGCAGTGACAGGGTCAGAAGCCCTAATATCCTCACTAATCCCAGCAAGGAAAGCTGTCCCAAATCACCACTTGATGGGAATGGGAAGGCTCACTCTATCAGGACATCCCCTGTTTTCTGAAAACACTATCAGCTGAGTTGTCATTATTAACAAAGCCTAAAAGGAGAGTGAAAGCTTTGTTTCTCTCTTTGACCATCCCTGCAACACTTTTTGATGTGCCTATTCAGTTGTTAAATAAACCTGTTGTATTGCACAGCTGCACTGTGCTGATAGGAAAGTGAGTTGATATCAGTGTCTGTAATTATGAGGGGGAGCGTGGATGTTGTGTGATGTGAAAAGTTTATGTGCATGCAGATTAAGTGGGGAAGCAAATAAAAAACAGTTAGCAGAGTTGAAGATAATAGAGATTATAGATCTTTCTGAGATTTGGGTTCGGGTTTGGCTTTTCAACAAAGAGGTAACCTATTCATTTTTAAAAGTAAAAAAAGAAATAAAGGTAAATATGAGAATCTTATTTTTATCCCTTTCTCTTCTTGTTTCAGTAGATAAAGACCAAATTGAACCAAAGAATAATAAGATAATGACTTGAGATGGTAAACACATAATGCAATATACAGATGATGTATTATAGAATTATATACCTGCAACATATATAATTTTATTAACAAATGTCACCCCAATAAATTCAATAAAAATGAATAAGACAAAATAAGTAGGAAAAGCAGATTTCTGAAATGGCCAACATGGAGATCAAATAGTAAGTCATCCCGGAAATGTAGTAAGATGAGAGTCAGGAAAATTGAGCTTGAGACTTAGCTCTGACATAAATTACCATGTCCATGTAATTCAATCATTTCATCTATAAAATGAGGGTTTGGGCTCAATCAATATTTCTGAAATGTAGCCCTTAGGTTTCCTGCATCAAAATCATGTAGAGGTGCTCATGACAAATGCAGATTCCTGGGCCATGTAGCAGATTTACAGAGTTAGCATGCTTTGGCCAGGCTAACAAGATGCATGTTAACAATTTTTCCATGAGTTTGTGTATACCATTTGAATCCAGTATGGTATATACCAGATATTAAATGTCCTCTTCCTATGTTAGCCTTTGATGATTGAACATGATTCCATTTAACTATGCCTCTAGATTATATCACATTTTCTGCATTCTGTAAGAGAACTAGTCTATTTGCTCTCTTAAGTTTTTGGTGTTGTTTTCCCTAGAATGTAATTACAATGTTTGATCTGCCCTTTGAATAAAATTGCCCATAGTTCCTAGTAAAAACAATTCTGTCTAGATAGAAACACACAGAATGGATATTTATTTCATTTTGTAGTATTGTCATTTAATTTCATACAATGAAACAGCATGGAATATTTAGAAAACTTATTTAGCAAGGGAAGGTAAAATCTTTCTTAGGAGATACTCAGAATTAGCTTTCCTAGTTTACTGCTTTTTGTACTCATCTTCAGTACTTCACTGTGTTGATTCTAGTTTGCTTTATCCTCATTTTCTTTCATTAAATATGTGCTAAATCTTCTAAATGCCAGGAGTTGTGTTTTATGCATGGGCTACTAAGATTAAAAAAAGACACATTTGCTCTCCTCAAAGAACTCATAAATTTGGGGAAAAAATAGATAATATACACTACCATATCATTGTAAATACTAAAACAGTTATAAATAAAGTGATTTAACACCACAGAAAAGGAAGCAACTTGCTTACATTTGGGAGAATCAAAGAAGATTTTACCAAAGGGGTAATACTGGATCTCGATCTTAGAAGTTGTGCTATGCTTGAGAAGGAAAGTGAATAAGTAGAGAAGGCCAACAAGGGTGTGAAGAAAATCCCAGGAAGAGGAGAAGTCTAAACAAAGGCATAAAAGTTTAAAATTGTACCATCTCTTTAGGAAATGATACATTATTCCTTGTTTTAAGAGGATGGAATGAGTTTGCGAAATAAATTTGGGTTGAAATTGAGAATGCCATGCTAAAACTTAAGATAATTTTTACTTCATTATGATGGCATACTTTAATCTACATTTTGAAAAGTTTCTCTAGGACAAATACGAAAAGTAGAGAATGAGGTAGAACTCAGTAGCTAATAGGTTGGTCAGGAGACTATGTGAGCACCTGAATTAATATAGAAGCAATAGCAAGAGAAAGAAAGAAAGAGATTGAAGCGTTATTTCAGCAGCAGAATTTGGAGGGTTAAGTTGATGATGTGTAGAAATAAATGGCCCAAAGGAAATGCTGAAGATGTTTCTGTGATTTTTAGAGTTGCTGACTAAGAAATTGAAGGTACAATTAATAAAGATAGATCAACAAAAGAACAGGAGCAGAGCAGGGTGAATGAGCTTGATTTGTGGAGTTTGAAGTGCTTCCACTAATCCAGAGATTTGAAGCTCAGGACAATGTGGCCCAGGGCATACAGGTTTGGAAGACATCAGTGTAAAGTGCCTTTAGTGAAGGGCGTTGATGTTATTAAATTAAAAGAAAGAGAAGCAGGTGACAATTGGTTTATACTGAATGTAAAAATAGGTATGCCATTATTTTCTTGGACCGCTTATTAAATATTTTTAAGTTTTCTATAACTTGAGGTTAAGAATTATTCATGAAAATAAAAAGGAAAATTGTATAAAGAGAGAAATACCTCAAAATAAAAAGAAATGAACAAGTTATGTTTTAATTTTCTTTAAGAAAACCCACTCTTATTTCACGATTTTTATTGCTAAAATTGATAGAGTGGGTAGGAGAGTAGAGAATCAACTTAATTCATAACTAGATAAAGAATTAACTTAGCAATTCAGAAAATGAGAATCTGGCTCATTATTTTCATTAATTCAGCATTATTTTAACAATTTTTTATTGAATGTTTACCACATGCCAGACACTATTCTAGGTGCTGGGATATACCAGTGAATAAGACAGATGATAATTCCTGCCTTTGTAAAGCTTACTGAATACATACCTAACGGATTAATAATTAATAATTGCTAAAGTGAAGGGGGAAAGGCAGGGATAATGGATAAGAAGTGTATGGGGTGGGCAGTGGTTGAAAATTATGAGGAAAACCCTCACTGACAAAGTAACATTTAAGTGATGACTTCAAAGAGGGTCGAGAGAAAGCCATGTAGACTTTGGAGGGAGCAGTGGTTCCAGGCAGAGATGATACTAAATTCAAAGGCAAAGGTAGGAGCCCTCTTGCTGTATTGGGTGAGCAGACAGGAGTCCTGAGAATCTGGGTTGGATAAGAGTATCCAAGGTGTGAGAGGCAGTGTTGGCTAGATCATGGAGAAATCTGTAGGCCATCGTGGGGACTTTGCCTTTTTTCTGAGTGTGATTCCGAAGGAGGTTTCCAAGCATAATTGCAAGAAGTCTAGTCTTGTGCTGCAATGGAATAAAATACTGGCATAATTTCTATGGTTGACTTTCTTATAGAAAATAAATTTCTCATTTTTTGGTAGGCAGAATTCTAAAGATGACCTTCAAGATTCCCATCTCCTGGTTACCAATTACTAACCTAGGTACTACTATGAAAGGATTTGGCAGGTAGAATTAAAGTTACTATCAGCCCTGGCTGGTGTAGCTCAGTGGATTGCGCATGGGCTGTGAACCAAAAAGGTTACTATCAGCTGACCTTAAAATAAGGATATTTTCTAGGATTATCTGGTGGGTCCAATGCAACAACATGAGGCATTAAAAGAAAGGAAGGAAGACAGAAAAGTCAAACACAGGGAGAGAACAGAAAGATTCAAAGTAAGAGATAGACTCCACCTGCTATTGCTGGCTTTCAAGATGGAAGAGGGGGGTTAGGCAGGCACCTTCAGAAGCTGAGAACAATCTCAGGCCAGTAGCCAGTCAGAAAACAGAGATCTCAGTCCATATCTGCAACCACATGAAAGTGAATCCTGCCAACAAACCTGAATGAATTTGGAAGTGGATTTCTCCCCAGAACCTTCAGAAAGGAGCACAGCCCTGGCATCTTGATTTCAGCCTGAGAAACTTGGAAAACAAAACTAGCTAAACCTCACTTTGTCCAGACTCCTGAAATACAAAACTGTGAGATAATAAATGTGTGTTGTTTTAAGCTGCTAACTTTGTGATGCATTGTTATGGCAGCAATAGAAAACTGAAACACATGGAAAAGATAAAACATCTAAATATTGTATTGCCTAAAATTTCATTAAGAACAAAGTCTATGCCTTATTCTTCTAAGAGAATTCTCTTTATTGTTCTGTATGTGATTGTCCTAGTTCAGACATGACTCAGTAAAAGAGGGTGAATTAATGAAGTAGAGAAGGAATCATGTTGCTTCAGTGGTTAAGAAATCAAAATGATTTGCTGTGTAAATCTTGTTCATTGTATCATTTTCTAAATAGTTTATGTGAATTCAGAAAACCCAGAATTCATTAGGAAAAATTAAAATATATCAGACGAGGGAGATGAAATAAATAAATATGACATGTGCAATATTTTTATAACTATACATTAAAAAGAGAAAAATCAGAAGTGTTTTTTAACTAGTTAAGACCAAGAAAGCAGTGAAATAAAACACTACCATAAAATTCATACTACCATAAAGAATCTCAAATATTTGCAGGATTATAAGTATAGAGGGCAAACTCTATAGTTCCCCAAAACTGTTTCTAGGTTTGATCTCTCATATTCGATATTGTCATATTTACTATAAAATGAAAAGCAGATTTGTTTCACAATGAGCCTTTTCTTAATTTCATATCAACATAAGAGAAAATTGGTCACCGGGCTCCCAGCCTCCTTATAATGTGAAGTATTTTTACAAACCTCAAGTCTTACATAACTCACGCTGCTGGCTCCCATCTGAACATCCTGAGCACATTGTTTCTCTTGTTAGGAGATTGTTTTCTGGTGCATTGCATACACTTAGGCTAAAGCCCAAGTCACTGACGTCAAAACACAGACTCTGCATTTTCCTGTAAGACATCCTAGCCATTTTACAGCCTATCAAAAAAGATAGTGAAAGCTGCCCCCACAAGTTCTAGTCTTTGGTGAAGTTGATGAAACACACTCAGAAATAAATAACTTCATTCAAACCAGAGCTGAAAAACACCAGACTGATCCACTGGTTTCAAACGGGTTTTCAATAGCAGCTGACAGCGGCATCCTGTGGAGCTCAAAAGATGGTCTTGTCTTATTTGAAAGTAGGCCTTTCAAACACAGACGCCATTCAGAACACTTCGTAACACCCTTCTCCTTCTCCCTGTATATTTGATTTCATTTCTTTCTCTTCCACTCGAAAATTTTTCCATAGAATAGATCAACTCAGAAAATGGAAGGGAAAATTCAGAGCCCAATAATCTTTACATATAAATTTGTATATATCCCAGAAATCATTTCTTACCTGAATAAACATATTAAAAACATAGTCTTATCTCCTTCCCAGATTCACCAAACCACCAAAGATTATAACTTTAAAATTTTTAAATGTATTTATTTATTAGATATTTAGAATTGAATTAGCACTGTAGAGAAGATTAAAAACCTACCCACATTCTGACATTTCCGGCCAAGATGGAGGCGTAGGTAGACACACTGTGCCTCTTTGTACAAACAAAATAAGTCAACAAAAATTTAGAAACAATAAAACAGCCAGTACTGACAGAAAATTGAATGGTATGGAAGTCTGGCAACCAAGGAGTTAAAGAAGAAACATTCATCCAGACTGGTAGGAGGGGTGAAGTCAGGCAGCTGGGTAGAGAGGACTCACAGTAAAGTGGCAGCTGGCAGACCCAGGCCCCGCAGTCAGTGGCTGGTGGACCCCAGGCATGCAGGCAGCAGCGGGCAGACCCAGTGAGGTGGAGGGGCTTGGTGCACAAGGTGGCTGACTGACCAGCGGTCCCACATTCACGCGAGATAAACCAGGCAAAACTGGGGAGCAAGACAGACCGCACAACCCAGGGCTCCAGTGCTGGGAAATAAAGCCTCAAAACACCAATGAAAACACCGTGGGGGTTGAGGTACCGGGAGAGACACCCAGCCTCACAGGAGAGTTTGTTGGAGAGACCCACAGGGGCCTAGAATGTGCACAGGCCCACCCACATGGAAATCAGCACCAGAAGGGCCCATTTGCTTGGGGGAAGTGTGGGAAGCTCAGGAAGTGCCATTGTTCCCTCAGACCCCGCCCCCACATACTGCATCAAAACCCAGCTACTGGGTTACCCCGCCCAGGTGAACTCCTAAGGCTCCACCCCTCATATGTAACAGTAGCATCAAAAGAGAAAAAATTGCCCAAGAAAAGACCAGATCAAAGTTCCAGAAATGATATAACTAAGCAACGAAGATATAGCCAACCTATCAAATGCACAGTTCAAAACACTGCTACAAACAGAATTGGTTGAATTTGGTCACAAATTAGATGAACAAATGAACGCTACACTAAGTGAAGTAAATGCACAGGGAACCAATACTGATGGGAAGGAAACTGGGATTTAATTCAATGGAGTGGACCAGAAGGAAGAAGGAAACAACCAAACAGAAAAGAAGGAAGAAACAGGCTTCTGGCCAAGATGGAGGCATAGGTAGACACACTGTGCCTCCTCACACAACCAATATAGGGACAACAACAATATAGAAACAAAATAACAACCAGAACTGACAGAAAATTGAAGTATATGGAAGTCCAACACCCAAGGACTTAAAATTAGACACGTTCATCCAGACTGGGTAGGAGGGGCAGAGTCGGGCTGGGCCAGGGACACAGAATGGAGAGCAGAGCAACTGGGGCAGAGCTCAAGACTGCAATAGGCAGACCCTGGGCACATAAGTGGTGGTGGCTGGCAGACCCCGGGCGGGGGTTGGCGACCGGCAGGCCCAGCAAGGCGGCCATTGGGAAGCAAGGCACTGCGCTCAACTCAGGGTCCCAGCGCTGGGAAATAGAGCTTTGGGTCACTGACTGAGGAGGAAGGTCCCGGGTGTACAGGCCCACCCACATGAGAATTGGCACCAGAGGGGCCCAGTTGGCTCGCAGAAAGTGGAGGACGGTCTGGGGTCCTACAGAGAGTAGAGCAAGCGCCATTGTTCCTTCTTGGACCCCGCCCCCACATACAGCTTACAACCCAGCCACTGGGGTGCCCCTGCCCTGGTGAACACCTAAGGCCCTGCCCCTCACTACAGGTGCTCAACAAGACCAAACAAAAAACAGCAAAGAGATGGCTTGAACAGAAGGAGAATTGAAAGCCCCAGAACCCATCCTTTAAAGTGACCAAGAAATAGCCAACCTATCAGATGCACTGTTCAAAGCAATGGTGATCAGGAAGCTGACAGAATTAGTTGATTTTGGCCACAAACTAGATGAAAAAATGAAGGCTACAATAAGTTTAGTGAAGAATAATGCACAGGGAACCAATAGTGATGGAATGAAAGATGGGTCTCACATCAATGGAGTGGACCAGAGGAAGAAAGAAACAAACAAATAGAAAAGAATGAAGAAATAAGAATTCAAAAAAATGAG
>CM052541.1:59055725-59095002 GCA_028533065.1 Trachops cirrhosus
AGGAAATAGACTTCCAGGAAGTCCAGGAAGCTCAGAGAGTCCCCAAAAGTTGGACCCAAAGAGGAACACACCGAGGCACATCATAATTACATTAGCCAAGGTAAAAATGAAGGAGAGAATTCTAGAAGCAGCAAGACATAAGGGGACAGTTACCTACAAAGGAGTTCCCATCAGACTGTCAGCTGATTTCTCAAAAGAGACCTTATAGGCAAGAAGGGGCTGCAGAGAAGTATTTCAAGTCATGAAAGGCAAGGACCTACATCCATGATTGCTCTATCCAGCAAAGCTTTCATTTAGAATGGAAGGGCAGATCAAGTGCTTCTCAGATAAGGTCAAGTTCAAGGAGTTCATCATCACCAAGCCCTTATTTTATGAAATGTTAAAGGGACTTATCTGAGAAAAAGAAGATAAAAAACATGTATAGTAAAATGACAGCAAACTCACAATTATTAACAAGCACGCCTAAAATGAAAGCAAAAACAAACTAAGCAAACAGCTGGAACAGGAACAGAACCACAGAAATGGAGAACACATGGAGAGTTAGCAACAGGGTAGTGGGAGGAGGAGAGAGGGGGAAAATGTACAGAGAATAAGCAGCATATATGGTAGGTAGAAAATAGACAGGGAGAGGGTAAGAATAGTATGGGAAATGTAGAAGCTAAAGAACTTACAAGTATGACACATGGACATGAACTAAAGGAGAGAATGTAGATAGGAGAGGATGTGCAGGGTGAAGGAGAGGGAAGGGGGAAAATGGGACAACTGTAAAAGTATAATCTATAAACTACAAAAAAAAACCCAACCTACCCACATTCTCACTTGAGGCCGGGGTATTTTAGAAAGTAAATACCATATTTTGTTATTATAAAAGTGTTATGTCCGTGTTTTTATTCATTGTGTTATAAATAATTTAATAGGCTTCTACTGAATATCTACTATCATGTACCAGGTTCAGTACTTGGCACTGGGGATACATAGATTAATAAGATGCAGTCCCCAGCTATGAAAACTTTACAATCTAACCAACCGATTTCACTCACACACAGACCATGCACACCCACCAACAAGTGAACAGATGCCAATTGAAAGTTCCTTCTACAATGAAGATGATCCAAGTTTATCTCAGTTGGGGAATGGGGAATTTCTCAGTAAGTAATGACCTTTCACCTACTGTCAAATGGATTTTTATCATCTATCATTTATTAATTGATCTTTGAGGCTGAATGAAATCAATACATTTTATGCTGCCTTCTTAAAGGCATCATATTTCTTGGAACTGAAGTGTACTAAGGGATTCATGATTGTTATCTGTAAACAATCTTAGTAAATGGTATACAGTTAGACACCATTTCTATTGAAATAAGTGCCAATAGAGACAAGGGGACCAAGAAGAGGAGGTTAAAAAGTAACCCAGCGTCCCATAATGTCCCACCACTGTGCCAAGAACATGTTTCATAATTGTACATGAAAAACACTTAATAAAGGTACCCTTTGTAAGTTAAGTTTTTATGATAATGTAGAGAAGACATCTTTAGGCATAATGGCATTAAATACAAACTTACTATACACTTGTCAATTTTCTTTGATAATTTGAGGCCTTCTTTTTTAAAACAGGCAGCGCTGAATGAATAAATGAATGGACGGAAGCAACAGCAGGGGTTCAAAGAAGAAAAATGAGGATCCCCTCTTTAGACTGCCTCACAGCTAAAAGTAGAGGAGACTGAACTATTAGTCTCCCTGTGAGAATAGGTGTTTTGTTGCAGAGATGATACAAAGTAATGACTTCTGTGATTGGAATCTCTTTTCCAGAAAATCTTGAAAATCATTAAAATTCTCTTTCTCACATCCAAATTTCCATAAGTATGGCATTATATGCTTCAGGAATTTGCATAATAATTTCTGGCTTTATTTTGCCATAAACTAATAAAGTGCTTTATTTCAATAGAACAGCAATTAGACCATAAATAATTGTTAAGCTCAATATCTATTGTCCCTCATTAATGTTGCAGAGAAGCAATTAGCATTTTGAGGCAAACAAGGTGTACTTAGTTAGTGGGACATGACCCTGCTGTCACTGCTTTATATGTATGATTAATGATCTTCTCCAGTTTAAAGTCTGAATCACAACAAAGATATTATAAGTGGAAAATAGGAGAGGGATAGAGAAATGTGGGAAACATGAACCTTAAGACTTGAATCATACACGCCATTGTTCAACATTGAATTCGGCTCATAGGACAGTTGACCTCAGGTTGATGCTCAAATTCCGAGGCAGTGGTTTTCAACTCTGGCCACACGTTAAAATCACCTGCAGAGCTTTTAAAAAACCCCAGTGTTCAGGGACCACCTCTGACTTATTAAATTCTCTGGAGGTAACACCTGAGCACTTTGAGGATTTCAAAGAATAAATGCCATAATGTCCCCATTTGAGAAATAAAATTGGAGTCAGGAAAAGAAAAAAGTATATAAAACCAGAGCTCTATATTTAAACATGTTATAATAAAGATCCTGGTTTGGGTTTTCTAAATTACTTAGACAGAATAAACATCATGGTTCAGTGACATACTATTTAGTCTTAAGCTAAACAGAGAATTTTTGTGTTAGTTTCTAGGTATTTACTTCACCATTGGAAGCATCATCTTATTTTATGGAACAGTTTTATTTCACTTTAATCAGTTCATCATAATTACAGTCAAATGTGAGAGATCAAAACCTACAAAGTTAGAGGGAACTGTTTTAGAACTATCTGCAAAAAGATCCCCACCCCCGCCATGGACGTGTATGTATATGCAAACTCAAGCCTACTACACTGTGACTCCCTTTTCAACATCTGATTTATGAGCCATTTAACTTAATAACAATAGATTTGTTACCAGAAACATTGGAAAGACTTAACTATTGTAACCCAGTATTATCTAGAATAAGATATTTCAGGATGTGACATAAATAAAACATAAAATAGGATTACATTCAGACCTTCACAAACCCTAAACACTGAAGAGATTATGGTATACCTCCAAATGCAAATCAAATAAACACAATATTAGGTCATTAAATAAAAATATCTATATATACTAATATAAAGCAAAAATTCCCAAATTTTGTGACTATAAAATTCCAGATAAGTTCATTAAAGTTGTAATTTTCTCAAAATGTTAGTGTCTCTAATACATGCCAGCCAACCAGTTGGGTATCCTACCACTCTATGACTCATATCCATGTGTGTACATGAAATATTAGTGTGTTTGTGTATGTTTGGCAGGCTTCATATCTGGCATTAGTTGTAGCTAATAGGAAGGTGAGAAAGGGGAAGATCAAAGAGTTTGAATGGAAAGAAATAAAGAAAAAGAAAAAGAAAAAAAAAAGGAAGAAAGTATAGGAATAAAACCAAAGAGAATTTGGTCTTCTTTTTAATCCCCCATTCTTAAGCTCATTTCTACTGTTCACTTTCCGTCTTCATTTGCCCCTCCATCCCCTCCTCTGACAAATATTCCTAGCAACTTTTGGAGTTGGTGAATTGCCATTGTACTTACTAAAACAATTTTACAAAGATTGCAAGCTAGGTTCAACAATAAAAAAATTTCAGACAAAATTTTGGGTAACCCTCTAACACCTTTGGTAGATCACCCAGTTTGAGATCATTCCAATTGCTCTACCACTTACAGTTTGCTTAAAGTAATTGATTGATGCACAGTTTTTTAATGTATTTACTTTATTACTTAAAGTAATTTTCACCTCAGTAGTGCTACCTGTTAAATACAGTATGTTGATCTTTTCAGTCTAGATATCAGTGTATTGTTTGATATTAATTTTTGTGAATCTGGTTAGTTGTGAGATTTTTTTAGTGCTTCTATTTAGGCAGATAAATTCTTCATCTTTTCCTCTGCTAATAAGCAGTTAATATGACTTTGAACTCCATTAGGAATGAATTACTAACTTTAGTTGAGCCATTTGAGATAGAGAGGAATCAGTACAGCGATTCAGACTCCTTAAGACATGAAAATCATTCCAGGTCCTTTCAATGTATACTTAGAACTAGAGCTAGTAGTCAGAAGAAAATAGAAAAATACCTTTGTTTTATAATAATGTCTTGTAGTCATCACTCAGAAAAAAAACAAAGTCTTCATTTAATTTAGTGAAAAAAATAGTTAATTATATAATCAGTTGATACATTACTAACTTGTTTCATATAGTGACAGAGGCATTTAATCTTGAGTCCTCCACACTCTTGGAATATATTAGCACTGAAAATCAGGGATTAAATTCTTAGGCATATTGGAAAGGTAAATATAATGGTGATATGTGTTATATAAATATGTGCATAAATATGTAGGTAGAAATAAGATTTGGAAAGGCTGGACTGGTACATTATCTTATCAGTTATGAATTTTTTTAGATTTTTAACTTGCTGCCAAATTTCATGCTTAGTTGGAGAGAGTTTCATATGATTTTTTGTATGTTTATTTATGGTATTTTTTTCACTAAAAATGCATCATTACCTTAGCAGCTGCCGCACCACATGGAGCAGCATGTGTGCTTTTTAAAAGAGATCCAGAGCACCTTCCCCCAGAAACCCAGAGCCAATATGCTTTGGGAAGTCTGCAGTAGGACTCACATTTCACCAGCAGGATAATGTAGGCTTTAGATATTTTTGCAGGATTTTTTTCCAATAATAATATTCTTCAGCATTTCTTCTTTCCTAAGTAGTCTATTTAAAAATACTATTTCAAAAAAGGAAAAAATATAAAAGTTAATGCATAATGAAAAACAATTTAAAATACATCCCCCCTTTTGCTTGAGGCCATTTTGGAAGGGGCCTGGGACTGCTTCTACTTAACAACAAAAACATGAGAGAGAAAAATAAAGATATGGGTAAAGTTGTATGTTTTGTGAATGAGCCTTTCCTTGTTTTTTATATTTGAAAGAGCCTGTACCTTACCACCTTATTTCTTACTTTGTGTGTATGTGTGTGTGTCAGAGAGGGAGAAGGGGAATGCGACAGGAGTCATTCCAAGTCTACCTCGTCTCCTGCTTAGGCACTCAAGTGCTTGGTCCCACCTTGATGCATCTCCTGAAAATCTATTTACTCCACAGTCTCAACTCTATACACTGACTTTTATGGCTCTCCTCTTCAGGTTATTCCAGATTACCTTTGGATAACACGTCTTCAAGGCTACTACTCAGGTCAGACATTAACAAATGGACAGTTGAGCAATACAAGAAAAGTAACCTATAAATGTAACACTCTGTATGTGTTGTGCAAATGGTGTTAAGTGATTCATTTCCTTCATTTTTTGTGAAATTAAGTATTTCAATGAAATGTCTGATTTATTTTAAAGCATGTGGACTTTACAGACAAACTTTTTATCTCATCAAAACACATTAGTTCAAGATATGCCCTGAAACTTTCTTTATGAATCCCCCTGCTGAGATAACTATTAAAGAGTTGTAATTGAGGAGTAAATTTATAATATTCATGGAAAAAAAGAAAAGACACAATTCTGAAGGATGGTATCATCAGAAAAACATTACACATAACCAAGATTCCTTAAACTGTTTGCCCAGATCACTCATCTATGAACACAGGTCAGGCATATGAATGTGTGTGATTTGATGTAACAGGGAAATATTTAATATATGGCATTCATTTTTAAGTTTACTGATGAATCTATGGAGATGAAGAAAGTATGGTAAATCAGAAAAGAAAGAAATATTCCTGAAGTTGAAGTTGAGTCATTTGGATCTAATCCTGACTATCAAGTTTGGGACCACTTCTGTGAGCCTTCGGTCCCTCAAAGGAAAAGTGTGTGTGATAGATGAATCCAGCTCACATTCAATGGTTTCAGGGACTGAGCTGGCAATATAAATAAATGAAGGACCAAGTGACATTAAAGGCAACTGACACTTGGATAATATGTCCAGGAGAGAGTAGGTGGTGAGGAGAGGGAATTGAAGGGTGTATGGCTTGTCTAAGATGGTCTAAAGCCCCTCAAGTTCCAGCTATTGGTTGCATATAGGAAGGTGAGTCCAAATGTGACCGCTCTAATTTTAAAGTAAGCCCAGAAATCCAGATTTGAGCATGAAATCTTATGAATTGTACAAACCAGTCATTAATTCAAGTTTTGCTTTATTTTGATTTTTTAAAGTATTCTGTGCCCATCTATGGGGTGTATCCAATTCATAAGCTATCTGCACATGTTAATACCCTTTAGACTGCATTATTACAAAGATGTTCTAAAATTCTATGGATTTATGGCAGTGTGAATTTTAAAAGGCAAAAGCCTAATAGACTGACTTGGTTTAGTTGGGAAAAACTCTGAGCTATGGGGGTTTTGAGATCTGGGTCAGCCATATATGAGCAGACAGAGCCAGCCTTACCACCATCTGTGCCTCAGCATTGCATAGACATTTTCCCCTAAAAATGGTCTTCTCACCTTTCAGTAGAGCACCACAGTGCTAAAGAATTCATTTTGTTTCTACAACATACAACTTCAATCAGTGGCCAATATGATATACTAGACCACCACTTTTGTCCCGCCTGGCCCTTCACAAAGCTTGGCAAGATTGAATCTGCCAAGTTCCAGTGAGAGTTCATGCTGGAGAAATAGGAATTGGCTCTTGTTTTAGCATGTGATCCAAGAGACAGCACTGTGAAGGGCAGCAAGGGCCAAAAAACTGGTGGGGCTGTGAAATAGGGGTGCAGAGACACAGCCAAGTGAGAGCCAAGGACTGGTGACTTGGAAAGCTGGTGCATTAACTGCAGCTGTGGCTGCAGGCCATTGGATAAGCTGGCTTAATTCTGCTGGATAGCCACCTTACCCAGAGCTGCTGTCACGAGGCCAGGAGTTTTGTGTCCTGACTCTTTTTTATTGCATCTTAGTGATATCTCTCCACTCTCAACAGTTAGCATAACTTCCATGTCTGCTCTCGAGCTCTTTCTTAGCAAAAGCTTGTCTGAGACACATGAAATTGAGGTAAGATCATCTTAGGGACATCCTAGCCCACAATTCCTAGTTGGTACTTAGATTCTGTCCTTGGAATCTAGCAGACCATCAGATTTTTGGATCACTTAATTTAGGCCCTCACAGGTTTGCTTGTACTGAGTTGCACTTTAATATTAAATTTTATGATCTCATTAAAGATACTTGTGAGAGTCAGAAATATGATTGTATTCTTGAGAAATGCTTTTGAATATTATTTTCATTAGATCACTGAGATTTCCTTTTGCATAGTTCTGGAAAATAGCTCTATTAAAGTTCAGGGGACTACTCACTTTTTGTCCAGACTATAAAGAAGCTCAAAGTCAAAGATAAACTTTGTTTTAAAGCTAGATTGTTCCCTGAGTTTACACAGTTGTATTTGACTATTCCACTATTTCTTTGGTCCTCTTTATCTACTCAAATACCATCTGGAAAAGGGGAAGGAATAAATAAATACAATAAACAAACTAAAACTTTAGCAGCTAGTTCATTTTTTTCACCAAGGCAATGAAACTAGGAAGTAACCGCTCTTAAGATGCAATTGAAACAAAAATAAGTTTGCTGCTTTCTATGTAGGTATGCACAAAAATCCAACTCAGTTATCTAGAAGAAAGATCCTTCCAAGCCTTCAGAAATGAGCCATGTATAACTTTTGTTGTATCATAATAGTGGCTACATTCACCTTGCTGGATCTTCTCAGAAGTATTTTGATATTGTTACAATATCAGTTTACCACATCCCCCTACCCAAATCTTGTACCAAACTTCAGCTTTAATTATATTATCTTCTTAACAACTGTAAGTTTATATTCTTTTTACCCCTTAATAACATGCTGAAATGGCTTGACTAGAATTTGACCTTTATTTCCTCACACCTTGGACCAAAATAAGAATTGTATAATATCCTGTCACAAGGAGAAAAAGGGATAAAGCACTTGTCTTTGAAAGGTGATAAATTTCTGTTATTCTACACTATTCCAAAAGCTAGGAATCAGAAAACTATCCTTAACACTTGCCTGTCAACCCTTTCCAAGCCAGTGGAAGTTTAATTCTTGAGTTTGTGTTCCCTTATCTGTAAAATGGAGATAATATTTCTCTCACTAAGTAGCTGTGAATTTTAAATGAGCTGTTTTATATGAAGTTAATTGGAAAGTCATTATTCAAGGGAGAATTTCTGTTTGCTCATTTTTAGGGATGCAATTAAGACTAGAGGGAATTGGTACAATCCTGGACTTGTGTCCTGACTCTGACTCAC
The DNA here is from genome assembly GCA_028533065.1 of Trachops cirrhosus. Classification (NCBI taxonomy): domain Eukaryota; kingdom Metazoa; phylum Chordata; class Mammalia; order Chiroptera; family Phyllostomidae; genus Trachops; species Trachops cirrhosus. The sequence continues at coordinate 59,063,960 of CM052541.1, forward strand.
TCTTGGACCTTAGCCACTTAGCCTTCCCAAACCACAGGCTTCCCACTGGAAAATTAAACATCCTCTCTGCCTTAGCAGCTTGTTGGGCATGCATATTAATTGAAAGTGCTCTTCAAATGAAAATCATTATTAAATCTCTGGGAGACTCTTATTCAAGAAATTGTAATTATTTTTATTCAAATGATCCATTTTCATCCATTTCCAATGTACAATATAGCATGGTATATTTGAATTAAACATGAAGACATTATCAAAAAAAAGTAGACATTTCTAAAATGAAGATTGCAGACTTCCGGCCAAGATGGAGGTGTAGGTAAATACACTTTGCCTTCTTGCACAACTGAGAGAAGGACAACGACAAATTTAAAAACAAAAAACAACCAGAACTGCCAGGAAATCAGACTCTAAGGAAGTCCAACAACCAAGGAGTTAAAGAAGAAATATTCATCCAGACCAGTGGGAGGGACAGAGACAGGCAGCTAGGACAGAGAGGACATGTGGCAAGGTGGCGGCTGGAGGACCACGTGGGCAAGGTGGCAGCTGGCTGACCAGGCAGTCCCAGATTCGTGTGCAGATAAACCAGGAGGAATAACTGGGGAGCAAGACAGACATGGAAGCACAGGGAAATAAAGCCTCAAAACCTCTGACTCTAAAAACCTGTGGGAATTCCGATGGTGGGAGAAACTCCCAGCCTAATAGGAGAGTTCATTGGAGAGACACACAGGGTCCTAGAAGGTACATAAGCCCACACACCCAGGAATTGGCACCAGAAGGGCCCGGTTTGTTTGTGGGAGGCGGGGAAAGGGCTGGGAGCCAGCTGAAAGCTGAACAAGTGGCATTGTTTCCTTTTGGACCCTTCCCCCACATATGGGCCCACAATGCAGCAACCTGGGTTGCCCCACCCTGGAGAATATCTAAGACTTTGCCCCTTACTACTTAACAGGTACTCTGAGACAAACAAATATGGCCCATATGAAAGAACAGATCAAAGCTTCAAGAATAGAATTAAGCGATGAAGAGGTGGCCAACCTATAAGATGCAGAGTTCAAAACACTAGTAATCAAGATGCTCACAGAAATTGTTGAGTATGGTTGCAAAATAGAGGAAGAAGTGAAGGCTATGCAAAGTAAAATAAAGCAAAATATACAGGGATCCAACAGTGAAAGGAAGGAAACTGGGACTCAAATCAATGATTTGGAATAGAAGGAAGAAATAAGCATTCAACTGGAACAGAATGAAGAAACAAGAATTCAGAAAAATGAGGAAAGGCTTAGGAACCTCTGGAACAACTTTAAATGTTCCATCATCTGAATCATAGGGGTGCCAGAAGGAGAAGAAGAAGAGCAAGAAATTGAAAATGTATTTGAAAAGTAATGGAGAACTTTCCCAATCTGGCAAAGGAAATAGACTTCCAGAAAGTCCAGGAAGCTCAGAGAGTACCAAAGAAGTTGGACCCAAGGAGGAACACACCAAGGCACATCCTAATTGCATTACTCAACATTTAAAATAAGGAGAGAATCCTAAAGGCAGCAAGAGAAAAGGAGACTGTTACCTACAAATGCGTTCCCATAAGACTATGAGCTGATTTCTCCAAAGAAACCTTACAGGCAAGAAGGGGCTGGAAAGAAATATTCCAAGTCATGAAAGGCAAAGACCTACATCCAAGATTACTCTATCCACCAAAGCTACATTTAGAATGGAAAGGAAGATAAAGTGCTTCCCAAATAAGGTCAAGTTAAAGGAGTTCATCATCACCAAGCCCTTATTATATCAAATGTTAAAGAGACTCATCTAAGAAAAAGAAGATAAAAAATATGAACAGTAAAATGACAACAAACACAACTGTCAACAACTGAACCTAAAAACAAAAGCAAAAGGTAAGCAAACAACTAGAACAGAAACAGAATCATTGAAATGGAGATCTCATGGAAGATTATTGGCAGGGAGGGAGTGAGGGGAGAACAGGGGAAAAGGTACAGGGAGTAAGAAGCATAAATAGTAGATAGAAAATAGACAGGGGGAGGTTAAGAATAGTACAGGAAATGGAGAAGCCAAAGAACTTATATGTATAACCCATGGACATAACTAAAGGGGGAGGGGAGGTGAATGCTAGTAGGAGGTGGGGTGCAGGGCAGAGGGGAGTAAAGGGCAGAAAAAATGGGACAACTATAATAGCATAATCAAAATATATTTTTAAAAATAAATAATGTTAGAAATCAAAAAAAGAAAAAAGAAAGAAAGAAAGAAAGATTTTGTTCACTAAAAGAGGTTCTTATGAAAATCTGGTTTTTACCTATTACCCAAATGTATTTTAGAACAATATGTATGCCTTAGTATTGCAATGGTTTCTATAGAATATATATACAAATATAAGCATTAAAATATTTACTAGTAGTTTTATCTCTAGGGTTTCCACTGATGTGATAATGGACTAGAACTAAAACATCATCATTTTTTTCTAAGTCTGTGACAAACTTGTGAATTATATGGTACTAAGTTGTATAAAAAGTTAATAGTTACTAAACATTATCTATCAATCCATCATTCAAACATATCCATCTTCACTGTAATTCATTTACACTAACACACATCATTCTCTACCCTCAGCGGTCAGTATTACCACTATTTTTCACCTTCCTAATAAAAGATTATGAAAATTTAAGACAATTCAGAATATTGGACCATATATATTGAAACCCTCTGTACTAAACTTTCCTCAAACTCAATGGCTTACAGATGAATGAGTGTTTGATCTTTATCTATCAAGGGCTAAAAATTTGTCCCTAAATACCTAAATCCCCTACACAAATATCAATGATTCAAGTTTGACCCAGCAAAGCTGTCATTTAAAATCAAAGGAGATATAAGGAGCTTCCCAGACAAGAAAAGCTAAAGAAGTTTGTTAACACCAAACCAGTACTGTAACCAATGTTAAAGGGCTTGCTTGAAGAAGAAAAAAGAGAAAGAAAAAAAACATAAGAAAATAGCCTAACAATAAAATGGCACTACATACGTATCCATCAATGATCATCTTAAATGCAAATGGCTTGAATGCTCCAACCAAAAGACACAGGGTACCTGAATGGATAAGAAAACAAGACCCATATATATGCTACCTCCAAGAGACCCAGCTCAGATTGAAAGATACACACAGACTAAAAGTAAAGGGATGGAAAAATATATTTTATGCAAATGGAAAAGAAAAAGAAGCTGAGGTAGCAGTATTTATATCCAACAAAACAGACTTTAAAACCAAGGCTATAGTAAAAGACAAAAAAGGACACTATATAATGATAAAGGGATCAATCCATCAAGAGAATATAACCCTAGTAAACATTTACACACTCAACATAGGAGCACCTAAATATGTAAAGTACATCTTGATGGACATAAAGAGAGAGATTGACAGAAATACAGTCATAGTAGGGGATTTCAACACACCATTGACTTCAATGGATAGATTCTTCAGACAGAAAGTCAACAGGGAGACAGCAGCCTTAAACAACACACTAGATCAAATGGATTTAATTGATATCTTCAGAGCATTTCACCCCAAAGTGGCAGAATATACATGCTTTTCAAGAGCATATGGAATGTTTTCTAGGAGAAACCACATGCTAAGACACAAAAAAATTTCTCAATAAATTTAAGAAGATTGAAATCATATCAAGCACCATTTCTGATGACAATGCTATGAAACTAGAAAACAATCACAAGAAGAACACTAAAAAGGCACAAAGACATGGAAGCTGGATAACATGTTATTAAACAATGAATGGGTCAACAACAAAATCAAGGAAGAAATCAAAAGATACCTTGAAACAAATGAAAATGAGGACATAACAATGCAAAATCTGTGGGACACTGGGAAAGCAATCCTAAGAGGGAAATTCATAGCAAAATATGCCTCTCTCTCAAAAAAGAAAGAAAAACCTCAAATGATTCTAGTTTATGTGTGTATGTATAGCCATCTATTAAATTTATATATATATTTATATTAAGTACTCTGTTAATCCCAGAATAAATCACATCTTTGTTTTCTATGCATAAAAGAAAAAAGTTTAAAAAGCACAGCAGGAAGGTAGAAATAGTACATTTAGGGCAATAATTTATCAGATTGAACTGAGGCCAGAATCTTGGTGTCCAGTCTCTTGATCTTATTTTTATCACAAAGCATGACCAAAAAACAGGGAGGGGTAAGGGAGGAAGGCAATAAAAGGCCCTCCTGCAAGGACAGACAAAACCAGCCATTGACTGTTATATCTGATTGTTCACTGCCCAGAGCACCTGGGCTGTTTCCCACCCCTTTCAAAATCTCCTCGCTCCTGAGGGCTGAACAGTGCTCATCTTGCAAACAAGATCCAAACTGAGATCAAATTAAGAACTGGAGCTAAATTTATCCTGGCACTTTCTTCATTCCAAGCTCCCACTTTCCTGTGACGCACAATTGTCATTTTTGATGAAGGGGAAAAAAGCTATTTTCAATAATGAAACATGAATTGCCCTTCCTACCAATATCAGTTCAACTGCGTCCCACAGAAGTGTCACTTATGGAACCATAAGCAGGAAGACAGATGTCACTGTGTCCTCTCGTCTGTGCTTATTTTTCACAGAGCTTCAGCAGTCAAGGCAGGAAACAGGAATGTGGGAAAAGTCTCCAGCCCGACTGGGAATGACTACATATAGTGTCTCCAAAGAAATTATTTTATTTTAATTGCAAAAGTAAAATAGAGTTTTAATGGATTAGCTGAAGATTCTAAAATTGGATCATAATCTTATCAGGTAAAAACAAGCAAAAAGAATTTCTGGTTTGGCAAAAACCTGTCCAAATAGTCACAGCAAATTACTGCTCTTCTTTTGACTTGAGGGGAGTGTTTGGTGACATTACAGGCATCAACTTACAGTCTTGCATCTGACCAAACCAGACTAACAAAATCTTTGGTGGTCTACCAATGTGTTTCTAAAATCACATTTGGAAAACTTCATATCTATGCATGAGACTACTTGACCCAAATCTGGAAGTCTTGAGACTGAGTAAGCAAATAAACAATGATAATATTTTACAGATATTTTCTAGGATACCTTCATATCAGACTTACATGAAAAATAAGAAAGTTAAAATGTATGACTGGGCCATCATCCAGTGTCAGTAATAGGAAGAATACCAGTTTGGGGTCAAGTATACTTGTGCAAATTGAGATATTGATGCAACATTCTTAAACTCAATCTGTTCACTAAAATGATTAATACCTATGAGGATGTTTGGAATATCAAATAAAATAATAAATGTCAGGCATACAAGAATTAAATTATAGTTTTCATTTCCTTTTGATTGCTATTATTATTGTTGCTAGCATTTTCAGAATTTAGTCTACCTTTAGAATGCTTTTGATACAGACTTCCTGCTACAATAGATCTGATCTTTGCAAAAAATAATTTCAGAAATAAGAAACTAAATATAATGAATAAAAAATGTTTTGAAATTGCTCAGCATTAGAGAAGGCCAGATTACTTGAATAGACCTAATAATTAAAGCACCAAAGCCTATCATTTATTCCTGAAAAGACAGTGGGAAGAGAAGGAAATAGTCAATGATGTGTAAAAAGAAGATCTCCACTCTTGGTTACCTCTTATTCAATCTATTTCATGCAGCCATGCCTGAGGTCATAAAAAGCGACCTGAAGGCTGGTGGTAAAATATGTTTCTGCTCCTCTGAGAAGCAGTTAACTCAACAGGCTGTGAATAGCCTCCCAAGTCTTCAGAGAACAATCGTACACTTCTGAGTGTGTTCTCAAGAGGGGCAAATGAGAGGACATGTACCCAGAGACCAAGGGTGAAGATAGCCCCAAGGGAAAACAGGCTCATTCTGCCTGGCAAAGGGACTCTTCCTGCAACTGCCCTCATTTTCATTTTAGTAATCTCACAAAAAACAGGCCCTTGTACTTTACTTGATTCAATTTTGTGACCAAATTTACAATGTAATGGACGAGACTTACCATGTCACTACTTCCATTTTACAGGTGAGGAATCTTAGAGAAAGGTTAATGACCTACCTAAGTACATAACTGGACTGCTGAAAATTTGGGGCTTCAGTCCAAATACACTGACTGCAGAGCCTGAATTCACCTCAGCCGATTGCCTCCTTCAAACAAGGTAGTTGTAAGCACATGCTTAATCTGAGATGCAGAGCTACAAACAAAGGTGAGCCTAAAAATGGTTGCATTCACATACGCTTTCCATGAACTGAGTGTAAAATGAACATATACAAAATATAAATGCCAATGTCCATATTATAGCATGTTCTCCAGCCCTGAGATCACACAGCTGTGCTACAAATGACAAAGCACAGGTCAAGCCACCAGGACATACTCTAGCATACATAAGGGAATCAACCTCAAGGTAAGGAATTTCTCCCTTTCCAGTTAAGAATGTGTGGAGTTAAATACAAACACACACTAAAACTCTGATGAAACAAAACACCAAATCATAAGCTTGTTGAGCCCAAAGATCTCAGTAAAAGATGCTTTCATCTACATTATAGAGAGCTACGAGAAAAGTATTCTTAAATGAATTTTAAAAGTTTGAGGGAAAGACTGATGATTGACAATATGATTCACAGAGCTTTTTATTTTTCATTGCTATAAACTGAATGTTATGGTGCCTCAAAATTCATATGTTGAAACCTAATCCCCAATATGATGGTATTCGGAGATAGGAGCTTTAGGAGGTGACTAGGTTGTAATGGTGCAGCTATCATGAATGGTTTTGGGCCCTTGTAAGAGATCCCAAAGATCTCCTTCAGCTCTTCCCCCATATGAGGACATAGGGAGAAAGCCATCTATGAACCAGCGGTCAGGGCCTCACCAGACATGGAATCTGCTGGCACCTTGATCTTGGCCTTCCCAGTTGCTACAACTGTGAGAAATATATTTTTGTTGTTTATAAGCCTCCCAGGCTATCATATTTTGTTATAGAAGCCCGAGGTTACTAAGCCATTATTTAATAATTTTGTGATTCTATGGAAATCTTCCTAAAACTTAGTTTTCTTTAATATTGTTTTATGCTCTCATTAAAATAGAAAGGACTGACAGGAGTCTCTTGAGGGTAATTCTTTTGCAATTCAAATGATTCTTACTAAGCAAACCTTGGGAAGATGGTCTATTTTATTATTTTTTTTTAGAAATAACTGAAACCTAGTATTTAATCAATGACTCATTTTGTCAAACAAATATAAAAAAAAAGGATCAAGTGACTCCACAGGATACAATATCAATTCGTATGAAATTATTTATGATTTTTAGAATAATGTGCCAAATTAAGGTTGCTAAGATCTTTCTTCATTGTATAGAGAACAACAATGATGAGAAGGAATTAATGTTGTTTTGGAGTTACAAATGGCTTCCTTTTAAAATACATTTCTTTGATGAGAACCATGGTACACATGATAAAAGACAGAGACCCAGGTCAAAACAGGCCACTGTGACCTAGCTCAGGCATCTCCCATCACAGTACCCCATGGCTAGGTGAAAAGGTTAACATTCTTTTAAACAAACTAGTTAACTATTTTAGAACGAGAAAAAAATGAACTTACTGATAAAATGAATCTTAGCTTCAAAAATGATTTAATGCTGTGTATTAGGAGGAAGCTTTATTCATGACTTTAAAATATTTAGCTAACAGATTGTTTATCGTCAACCACAGATCTGTAGCTGCTGTTTAGCTCATGGAACTAAAAATATTCCCTTATTTGGCACATTCTTCTGGTGAAATTATTGGCAGAAATTTCAAATTAGGTAGAAATCTTATGTTTCAGAATGCAAAGGTGGTTTGTGTGGGGGTGAGGTTCAGTTTTATGTTTTTTGTTATTTTTTCTTTATTATAGGAAGTTTATAAGGATGCGGGCAAAAGGTAAAGTACAAGAATTAAGAACAGAAGAGTAATAATTGTCAAGTTAATGAATCATCTGACAAACCTGTGTACAATTCTTTTCATTTTCAGGACAACTACAAACCAAGACCTCTCTCACCCTTCATGCTATTGTTTTTAAATTAGCCCTTTAACTACTTGGCAATCATACGAATCAAGAAAATAAAAATTACAGAAAGGCATGATTTTTTTTTCCAGTGGCTTTCTTATCTTCATAGCAAATGGGCGCCCACACATAAATGACAAAAAAGCTGGTTTCCAAGCCTACTTTCTTTAGGAGAAAGATAAAAACTAGCTGCCACCTAAGCATCTACTGAGTTCACAGCAACAAACAACAGATAATTCACACCCATGTGGTGAGAGAGAGAGAGCACCCTGCTGTAGGACAACTTCCCTACCAGAATTTTTTCACACCACTGAATTCCACAGTGAGAACTTTTGAGTGCCTCAGCTGCCTATAGATTATCTCTAGCAAATCTGGACGATATATCTGATATTTTGTTGTAACCTAAAACAACCAACTTCCTATATTTCAACTTACACATTGAGATGTCCCCTCTTCTCCCTGTATCCCTGTTGGCACTGCATAATGTCATCCTCATAGGACATAATTTATGGTAGACACTTGTTAGGTTTATCATTCCCACAACTTCATGGTATTTCATTTACAAAACACTAACCCACAGAAATAACTGCTGTTCTCCTTGCCCCTCCCCAAGAATCCCTTGTCCCTATCATGAGAACTATTGTGGAAAAAGCTTGGTTTTCTTAGAGATATGTATATTTTGTAGAAAAAGAGAAGACACTGTGAAAAATAGAAATAGCATTAGAGAGCCTACCTAATTATAGTTAAACTGATTTCTTTACTACAGCATTTCTCAGAGCCTTTGACAATCAAAGTATAAAGTTATTGTAAGGGTAGGTCTCAGGGAAGAACCCATTCATAGTGCATTGATATGCCCACCTTATAGTTCTCCGCTAAAAAGTATACACTTTGCATTGTCATATTGCTGAGGAGACACACCTCACCCCTGCCCTCCACTATGGTTTCATTTAGGACACAGGTATCCTTTTTTAAAAACTCAAATACTTTGGGAGGATAAGGAAATTGATTAGCAATATTATGCTTCATATATCTTAATGTGATTTGATTTAAGAAGGTTGCTTTCTCCCTAGCATCTAGTTACGCTGAATTACACTGGTATTGATTTAGAAAGAAAGGAGGCATATGAGTTTAGAGCATTGTGCAACTGGATGGGTACATTTCTGAGTGTGGGGAGTAGCAGGAGGGACTGGGTGACTGAAGATGTGGAGGAGAACTATGTATGTAGTTTATTTTGGGTTGGGTTGGAGTTTGTGGGAGAAGTGATAATAAACTCACTATAAAACCTAATGATGCCTATTTCACAAATAGGTATATTTTTCACAAATACATCCATCTTTCTCCTACATGAGAAATATCCCTACTCTAAAAATTTTTGCTAACAAAATTTTGGTACCCTGCATTCAAAGTTTAGCTGTGTTTGGATTAGATACACTAAAGATGACTAAGGGGCCACCAAACTCCACATATTGAAACTGTTTCTATAACAAAGATTTTTCCAAATTTCAAAACATAAACTTAGACATGTAGTTTAAAATATAACCTGTTGTAATATGTAGTCTACTTAGGGTTTTCTCCACTAAAAGAGTCATCTTTCCTAAACTAAATTAATAAGCCATCTTTCTCAGTGTGGGAATGTAATTACTAGTCATAGAAATATGTGTATTTTGGAGGCTTATATTATCACTTTTCATTTGGAGAGCTCAAGTTATTGCCAAAGTTCAAATGACATGCAGCTCCAAAAATATTTACTATGTTGTATAGAGACGAGGTTATATAATATTAGATACTCCAGTTTAAGCAAAAACAAACTAAGCTGAAAACATCATTATAGGAAGTTATGATATTGATAATCAGAGCTGGTTCTCTTAAAGGGCAGCCCTATCACCCCAAAAAGGACACAATCCATGTTTTTGATAGAAAGACTATATTAACTATATTTTCTTATTTTCTGTATTCTTGATACTATCGCTTCTAGGACCTTGTGAACTAGGGGAAGATTGCCTGCCCCTCTCATGGCTAGTTAATTAGTAAAGATAGCAAATGAATCCCCTACAAGCACAACATTCATATGCAAATCAACCAATCCAGAGTCCATACACCCCCACACCTCCTCTATTGAGCTTTTACATCCCAGATCACTATTCTCTGCCCTAATCCTCCCAGGACCAGGTACCAGACAACTGGAGAGAGCCTCTCTGCCTCAGAGCCTACTGAAATTATTTCAACTAACCAACCTGTTGACCCATTGACCCTGCCTCACTTGTTCCTTCCCACAGAACCACAATAAAGGCTCTTGCCTATGATTTCCCCCTGCTCCCTCTCTCTGCCTTGTGATCTTCCCTGGTTCCTCTCCATGTAGCCCTGCATGGCATGGTATACCCTCTCTCCTTGGGAACTGTAACAAACTATCTTTTCAATGACAATGATCTGAACTGTTGGTCTCATCATACCTCAATTATAATAAAACCTACTTTTTAAAACAAAGACTAAAAATTCATATCAATGGATGAACACATGAGGTTGTTCAATTTCTAATTCAAAATGCCTAGAAATAATATAGGGTGAGGTCTGTATCTACAGATGGTGGTTGTGCAAGTAACTCTTGTGGTAATGAGAGATTAGAAGGTATAAAAATTTGGATCCTCTACCAGTTCAACTCTCATTGACTCTCAGGTCTCAGCTTCAATGTCCTTATTTGTGAAGTCAGAATGTAAACTAATAATCTTTATAAATCTTTCTAGATATTTAATATAATTTCACATGTTTCTGTTAATATATTTTTACTAACAAGATCCCCTTGGTTAGTATAACTTCATCTATCTAAACATCATGGTAATATTATTTCATCTAGTGACAATTTTGCCACCAGACATGAGTTGCCTATGGTAGCTATTTGTTTTATTAATTTATCTATTCCTGGTGCCTTATCATGGTGTGTATCCAACAGTAGAACTCAACAACCACCACAAAAAAACACAATAATTGACTGATTTTAAGTATAGTGTCATATTGTATAGAAAACCAATTAAACAAAACCAGTGTTTCAACTGTAGGCTTGAATAAGAAAATTATACATTGAGACATTTAGTCCAAACATTTCTTGCTAATAAATAAATTGGATATTTGTAAAATGAAAGAATCAGTTACTAGAAATATATTCTCAATAACTAGAAGAATCAAATGAAAGCTTTTAGAAAATATTATTTCAAGTTTCTTTAAACTTTTTTTAACAACTGGTTATTGGTTTAAATTATTATTTCAGAGACTGATTTAAAACTTTTTATACACTAAAAAGAAACAATGGGCATTTTTAATTTTATAAAAAAATGAAAAAAAAATATTAATCTTCAGCCATGCCAAAAGGCAAACAAAAAGAGCAGCATTTAATTAAATCTAAGGGCTGGAAGTCTTGGTACATTTTTTTTTCATTTCCCTCTTCATTCCTCTCCCAGCCAGTAGCTTAATGTTGCACTGCAACTGCTCCTCATCTGATTTACATTTTCCTCTCTTCAGAAAGAAGAATATTGAAAATCACAATAGTATACATCCTGGAAGAAAGTTTTAATTGCTAATTCATAAGAAGTAATATTCATGTGCTACATTACATGACCTAAATTAAAACACAAAGTTTAATTTGTTCTGGGAGAATGTTAATGCCAGGTAATATAGGTAAAAGTTATGTGGATGTTTTCCATGTTCTGTAAAAGAAAATTCTGAACTTCAACAAGTGAGTACATTTCAACATATCAGTTAAGGGTCCCTTTGTGATCCTTGTTTTTGGGAAGGCTTGTATTCCAGAAATGACATCTGAGTGATTGAATTCATTCTCAAATTGTTCCTGATTCTCAACAGCAGAGAAGGTCTGGAGGGTACTTCAAGCCTCTTTTGCTTGGAGAGATCTTGCTACTAGTTTATCATTAAAAATTTAAGCACAAGAGTTTAAAAAGGACTAGAAACATAAATGTGTTAAAACTGAGTCTGGATTAGGCTGGGAATATTTCTTTGTGTAATTGCTCTGATACCTGAGTCTTCCAGTCAGTAGGCTCCACTTAGCAATTTCAATGAAAAACAGAAGGTATGGAAACAAAAAGACATCACTGGCCAGACCAGCTTCATCAGCACACCGTGAAAATTAGAAACACTTTTGATGAGTACTCCTAAGAAGTACACCTTGAGTTTGTACAGAATCCAAACCCACAAAAAATCTTTAAGAATACTGAAGCTTTATTTATAAGTCAAGAATTAAGAATTTTACTCAAATGAGTTCTATTTAAATGACAGGAAAATATATATTGCAAATATAAATGAGAGAAATGTGACAAGACATTTCTGTGAATGAAGCAGTCTCACCAGTCACAACCATGACATCAATGTGATCGGGTTTGGTACCCAGACAGTACACATGCATCATCATCCTTTACTTGTCTTAACCCACCTAATGTCTTACACAGAATAAATTTTCGGTACTTCTTTATAAATTGATGTGTTTATTATTCTAATTTAATATAGGAAAGTCTGTGTGTATAATATACAAATAGGCTAAAAAAACAAAAAAATCATATGATTTATTTAATGCATACTAACAATTCCTTTAAAAACCATACATTCCTTACTTTCTTTAAATGAAACTGCAAATGGAATGGTTTTCCTATAACTTAAAATATCTGTTTTGAAGCAAAAATTGCCATTGTGTTTGATGGGAAGTTTCTAGTATTTCTTTCTTAAACTCAATTTCTTTAAACTGAACTGCCTTAGGGTGATAAAACAAAAATAAACCACATTTAAACTAATGAACCCATTTTCTGCTTCATCCTATGCAGTAATGTGTTACCTCATCCTGCATGCCAAGTTCCCATACTCCTCCCATCTGTATGTGATGTGCACTTTGGACTTTGGTGACTGTCAAGATCTTCTGGATGTTGGTTGCATCCACTGTGGACAAGTCAGTCAGGTGTGGGCCAGGCTCATTCTACTGCTGGGACTCCTGGAGTTATACCTGCAAGTCATTCTCAAGAGGCATGGACAGTGTGTCTGTGTTTCTGTGCTTGGTGTTAGGGCCACTGTTGCTCATGGCAGCTCATAATAATGCCAGATTCCCCACCATTGACCAGTTTTGGTTTCACCGTTTCCAAAGCTACGCTGCTACTACCTCAGGCCACAGAGCACCAGAACCACACAGGCAGAAGTTGCAAGAACCTTTCCTTGCAACCCTTTTACCACTTCATTGCATTATTCATATTGCCTTACTTGTATATTCAGAAGATCAAAGATCTGTGAGAAAACTATTTTTTATTTAATCTTTATTGCATTTTTTTCCATTACGATTTAGTTCCCTTATACCTCCATTACCCACCCTCAGTAAACACCACCACCCTGTTGTCCATGTCCATGAATCCTTTTTCTTTTTTCTCAATCCCTCCACCTCCTAAACCCTGCCCCCACTAGCTGCCATCCTGTTCTCCATCTATGAGTCTGTCCCCATTTTCTTGTTAGGTCAGTTTGTCCATTAGATTCCATATATGAGTAAAATCATGTGGTATTTGTCTTTCTCTGACTGGCTTTTTTGACTTAGCATAATGTTCTCGAGGTCCATCCATACTGTCACAAAGGGTAACATTTTCTTCTTTTTTACAGCTGAGTAGTGTCTATTGTGTAAATTTCCCATAGTTGTTTTATCAACTCATCTACTGATGGGCACTTGGTCTGCTTCCATATCTTGTCAATTGTAAGTAACACTGCAATGAACATAAGGGTGCTTATGTTCTTTCAAATTAATGGTTTGTGTTTCTTCAGACTTATTCCCAAAGGTTGGATCTCTGGGTCAAAAGGCAGATCCAGTTTTAATTTTTTGAGGTATCTCCATTATACTTTCCACAGTGGGTGCACCAGTCTGCATTTCCACAAATGGTGCAAAAGTTTTCCCCTTTCTCCACATCCTCACCAGCTCTTGCTGTTTTTTTATTTATTGATGCTAGCCATTCTGACAGGTGTGAGATGATACTCATTGTAGTTTCAATTTGCATTTCTCTGATAGTTAGTGATGTTGAGCATCTTTTCATGTGTCTATTGGCCATCTGTATATCCTCTTTGGAGAAGTGTCTACTCAGCTCCTTTGCCCATTTTTAATTGGATTGTTTACTTTTTTTAGTGTTGTGTTTTGTAAGTTCTTTATAAATTTTGGGTATTAACCCCTTATCAGATATATCAGTGAAAATATTCTCCCATTCTGTGGGTTGTCTTTTTATTTTGTTGATGATTTCCTTTGCTGTGCAAAAACTTTTAGTTTGATATAGTCTCATTTATTTAATTTTTTTTCTTTTCTGTCCCTTGCCTGGGGAGATATTTCCAATAAAATATTGCTATGAGTAATGTCCAAGATTTTGTTATGTTTTCTCCTATGATTTTTAAGGTTTCAAGTCTAACACTTAAGTCTTTAATCCATTTTGAATTTATTCTTGTGTGTGGTATAAGAAGGTGGTCTAGTTTCACTTTTCTGAACATATCTGTCCAATTTTCCCAACACCATTTATTGAATAAACTATCCTTAGCCCATTGAATGTGCTTGCTTCCCCTGTCAAATATTAATTGAATATAAAGGTGTGGGTTAATTTCTGGGTCCTGTATTCTGGTCCATTGAGCTGTGTGTCTGTTTTTGTGCCAGTACCATGCTGTTTTGATTACTATAGCCTTATAGTATAGTTTAATATTAGGTAGCATGATTCTTCCAACTTTGTTCTTCTTTCTCAGGATTGCTGTTTTTATGGGGGCCTTTTGTGGATCCTTATAAACTTTTGAAATATTGTTCTACTTCTGTGAAATACATCATTGGAATCTTGATAGAAATTGCATTGAATCTATAGATTTCTTTAGGTGGTATGGACATTTTAATGATGTTAATTCTTCTTATCGTGAACACAGTATGTGCTTCCACTTATTTGTATCTTCTCCTACTTCTTTCTTCAGTGTCTTATAATATTCTGAATACAGATCTTTACATCCTTGGTTAGGTTCATTCCTATGTATTCATTCCTTCATAGTATTTGTGAATGGTATTGTTTTCTTAATTTCCCTTTCTGTTAGTTCATTATTGACATATAGAAATGCAACTAATTTCTGGATATTATGTCATCTGCAAATAATGACAGTTTTACTTCTTCCTTATAATTTGGATACCTTTTATTACTTTTTCTTGTCTGATTGTTGTGGTTAGAACTTCCAGTACTATGTTGAATAACAGACATGAAAGCAGACATCCCTGTCTTGTTCCCAATCTTAAGGGAAATACTTGTAGTTTTTACCCATTGAGTATGATGCTGTCAGTGGATTTGTCTCCTATAACTTTCATTGTGTTTAGCGGTATGTTCCCTCTATTCCTGTTGTGCTAAGAGTTATTATCACAGATGGGTGATGGATTTTGTCAAATGATTTTTCAGCATCTATTGATATGATCCTGTGGTATTGACCTTTCATTTTGTTTTTGTGCTGAATCTCATTTATTGATTTGTGAATATTGTACCATCCTTGCATTCCCAGAATAAATCCACTTGATCATGGAATATGATATTTTGGATGCATTGCTATATTAGTTTCACTAATATTTTGT
Organism: Trachops cirrhosus; assembly: GCA_028533065.1. Taxonomy (NCBI): domain Eukaryota; kingdom Metazoa; phylum Chordata; class Mammalia; order Chiroptera; family Phyllostomidae; genus Trachops; species Trachops cirrhosus. The sequence goes on from CM052541.1 coordinate 59,079,595, forward strand.
TGAGGATTATAGTATCTATGTTCATCAGGGATATTGGTCTACTATTTTTTTCATAGTGTCTTTATCTGATTTTGGAACTAGGATAATGCTGGCCTCATAAAATCAGCTTGTGAGCCTTGCTTCCTCTTGATTTTATGAAGTAGTTTGAGAAGGAGAGGTGTTAGTTTTCAGAATGCTTGGTAAAATTCACCTGTGAAGCCATCCTGGCCAGGGCTTTTGTTTGTTGGGAGTTTTTTTATTACTGCTTCATTAGGTGTAAACTCTCTATTCAAATTTTCTGATTCTTCCCGATTTAGTTTTGGGAGACTATATGTTTCTAGGAATTTATCCATTTCGTCCATGTTCTCTAGTTCATTGGCATATAGTTTTTCACAATATTTTCTTACAATCATTTGCACTCTTTGGTATGCCTTGTTATTTCTTCTCTTTCATTTCTGATTATATTTATTTGGGTCATGTCTCTTTTTTTTTTTCTTGATGAGTCTGGTTTAAGGTTAGTCAATCTTGTTATTTCTTTCAAAGAATGAACTCTTGGATTTATTGAACTTTTGTATCATTTTTAGACTCTATTTCATTTATTTCTGCTCTGATCTTTATTATTTCCTTCCTTCTACTCACTTTGGGCTTTGTTTATTGTTCTTTTCAAGTTCCTTTAAGTGTAAAGTTAGATTGCTTATTTGAGGTTTTTCTTGTTTTGTTTTGTTTTGTTTTTTTTGAGATAGGCCTTTAATGATATGAAATTCTCTCTTAGGATTGCTTTCTCAGCGTCCCACAGATTTTGGATTGTTGTGGCTTCATTTTCTCTTTTTTCAAGGTATCTTTTGATTTCTTCCTCGATCTCATTGTTAACCCATTCATTGTTTAATAACATGTTATTTAGCTTCCCCATCTTTGTGTATTTTTAGTGTTTTCTTTTCATGGATTTCTAGTTTCATAGCACTGTGGTCAGAGAAGATGCTTGATATGATTTCAGTCTTCTTAAATTTATTGAGATTTGTCCTTATGTGTGGTCTATCCTAGAAAACATCCCATGTGCTCTTCCAAAGTATGTATATTCTGCTACTTTGGGGTGAAATGCTCTGAAGATATCATTAAATCCATTTGATCTAGTGTCTTGTTTAAGGTTGCTGTCTCCTTGTTGATTTTCTGTCTGGAAGATCTATCCATTGAAGTCAACGGAGTGTTAAAATCCCTGACTATGGTTGTATTTCTGTCTATCTCTGTCTTTATGTCCATCAAGATTTGCTTCACATATTTAGTTGCTCCTAATGTTGGGTATGTAAATGTTTACTAGGGTTATATTCTCTTGATGGATTGTTCTCTTTATCAGTATGTAGTGTCTGTCTTTGTCTCTTGTGATAGCCTTGGTTTTAAAGTCTATTTTTTTGGACAGAAGACTGCTATCCCTCATTTTTTTCCTTTTCATTTGCATGAAATATCTTTTTTATCCCTTCACTTTTAGTCTGTGTATATCCTTCGATCTGAGCTGAGTCTCTTGGAGGCAGCATATATATGGGTCTTGTTTTCTTATCCATTAAGCTACCCTGTGTCTTTTGGTTGGAGCATTTAAGCCATTAACATATAAGGTGATTATTGAAAGATACATATTTAGTCTTTTTTATTTGTAGACTATTTTCCTCTGGTTCTTCTCCTTCTTTATTGTCATCTTGTTTTTCTCCTCCTCCTTCTTCTTTCAATCCTTTAACATTTGTTGCAGTACCAGTTTGGTGTTTACAAACTCCTTTAGCTTTTTCTTGTCTTGGAAGCTCTTATTTCTCCTTTGATTTAAAAGGATAAACTTTCTGGGTAAAGTAGCCTTGTTTGTAGGTCCTTGATTTTCATCACCTAGAATATTTCACACCACTCCCTTCTGGCATGAAATGTTTCTGTTGAGAAATCAGATGACACTCTAATTTGTTCTCCCTTGTATGTAACTACTTGTTTTTCTCTTGTGGCATTTAGGATTCTCTCATCTTTAAGCTGTGTCATGTTAATTATGATGTTACTTTGTGTTGGCCTCTTTGGGTCCAGCTAGTTTGGTACTCTCTGAGTTTCCTGGACTTGTGTGTGTTTTTCCTTCACCAGTTTAAGGAAGTTTTTGGCCATTATTTCCTCAAATGGGTTCTCAATCCCTTGCTTGCTCTCTTCTCCTTCTGGTGTTCCCATGATGCGGATGTTACACTTCATATTGTCCAAAATGTTTATTAAGCTCTCCTCATTTTTTTGAAACTCTTTTTTCTTTTTGCTGCTCTGCCTTGGTGTTGTTTTCTACCATGTGTTCTAAATCACTGTTTCAATCTTCTGCTTCATCTAACCTACTGTTTATTCCTTCCAGTATATTATTTATTTCAGATACTGTATTCCTTACCTCTGACTGGTCTTTTTTTATGGTTCTATGTCTTTTTTCATCTTGTTGAATATCCTTATACTCATTACTGTAAAGTATCTGATAAATTGCTTACTGTCCTTTCATCTAACTCTTCTGGAGAATTCTCTTTTTCTTTCATTTTGGATCTGTTTCTTTGTCTTCTTATTTTTGTTGCTTCTTTGTATTTGTTTCTATGTATTAGGTAGATCTGCAAAGACTCTGGTGTAGGCCTTTGTCAGACACTGCTTGTGACTGACCCTGGCTAACCTGTTTGGAGCTACCAGTGGTCCACAGCATGTGGCTCCCTTTGCTGAGACTGTTTGAGTGCAGAGAGAATCAGGCTGCACACCAAGATTGGCTTTTATCAGCACCAGGCTTTGGGGAAGGTCAGCTGAAGTCTCATAGAGTTCCCAGAGATCAACCACAGTTGTTAAACTAATCAATGATATAGCTTCAAGCTGTAATCAACAGCCCAGCCTAAGCTCCACTGGTTGGAGCAGAGTAATTCCTGTGGGCAGACCTATTGCTACCTCTCAGGCTGATGCCATTCATAGAGGAGTGCTCTGCCTGAATGAGGAATAATTTAGCACAGGGATTCTGGCAGCTGTTCTTTCAGTGCTCTCCCCAGAGCAACTTACCTCAGACTCTCCTCAGCATCTCTAGTCCACTGTACCTTCCTTCTGATGGAGCCCAGGGTATGTGGCTATAAACAGAATTTTGTGTTGGCCCTTTAAATGTCTCTCTGCATCTCCAGCCATCTCTCCTCAATGGACAGAAATCCTGCTGCTTTTCACAGCTGGGTGTTATCTGGGCTCCTTTCCAGCTCTGGTGCTATAGGTTAGGGATCCCTGCTTAGGGTTTAGACCCTACACATCACAGGTAGAACCCCCCCAGTCACTGAAATATCCCCCCAGAGTTTCAGCTGCTGCCCATGGGAGCCCAGCCAGCCCATGTACACCTCCTCCGCACTCCCTACCAGTCTCCTTGTGGTGAAGTGGTTTCTGCTGTCTATCTGTGGTTAAAAGGCTTCTCTCCAGCTAGTGTACAGTTGGCTATTCAGGATGATTTATCTACAATTTCATTGTAATTGCAGGTTGGTCCTGAGAGATTAGTGTAGCTCCCCCTTATTTGTCCATCTTGGATCTCTCTATGTTTTTTTTCCCATACTTCCTGCACTATCCTATTCCTCTCCCCCAGCAAACTGTTTTTTACTAGTGACCAGTTCTCTGTAGGATTAATGGAAAATGCAAAGAAAAGGAAAAATGAGGGTTTTTTTAACCTAATAAAGAAATACTCATTGGAATTGTAAATTGCTGCATCTCTTTTGGAGCACAAATGTGTTTGAAGAATCACAAAATTTGTACTTTTAAACCAGTAATTCCACTTTGGGGAATTATTCCTAGAAAAATAATGCAATGTGTGAGAAAGATTTTATAATGAAGATGTTCATTACAATATTATTTATAATTTTGAAATGTAAAACCAAATTAAATGCTCAAAAAGAGGAGAATGGTTATGTTAACTCTGAGTGAATGATTAAGTTAATTATAGCATGGACACTCAATAGAAAGATAAATATAGAAAATGCACATATATGGCTGAAGAAAATAAAAGCATATGTTTACATGAATACGTAAAAACTTAGAAGGGAACATATAAAATTATATTCATTATAATAGAGTTGTAGGAATAATTGTTTCGTCTAGTCTCTGCTTTTTGAAGTTATTGTTTTTACTTTGTAAACCATGCCTTCAAAATAAGATAAAGGATAAATTAATAAATGACTACTTATGATTTTTTTTTAAAATTACAGTTGACATAGCATCTTATTTTAGTTTCTGCTGTATAACCTTGTGATTAGACATTTATATAACTTATTATGTGATCACCTGGTGAATCTAGTACCCATCTGATAACATTCATATTGACTACAATATTCCCTATGCTGTGCTTAATTTACATTGCTCTGACTACCAGTTTGTACTTTCTAATCCTGTCACATTTTTCATCTGTCCCCCACCCATGCCCCAATCTGAAAGCATTTGTCTTTCTCTGTCTGACCTTTTTCACTCAGCATAATACCATGTTGTTGAAGATGGTAAGAATTCAGTCTTTTTTATGGCTGAGTCATATTCCATATTATACAGACACTATTTCTGTGTCCATTTATCTATTAATGGACACTTAGGTTACTTCCATACCTAGGCTATTGTATACGGTGTTGCAATAAACACATGAATATATGTCATCTCGATTTAGTGTTTTGGGTTTCTTCAAATAAATACCCAGAAGTGAAATTGCTGAGTCCTTCTTTGTCTCTTATTATTGCCTTTGTTTTAAAGTCTATTTTGTCTGGCATAAGTATTGCTACCCCAGCCTTTTTGTCCTTTTTGTCCTTGAAGTTGTCCAAGAGGCTCCCTAATGCTATCCTCATTTCTGGATTATTTTTTCTTTTTGTTGTTCTCATTGGGTGTTTTCCACTTCCTTATCTTCCAAACCTGTGATTTGATCTGCCGCTTCATCTGCTCTAGTATTCATTCCCTGCAATGTATTCATTTCTGTCTGGCACTTTTTTAAGTTTTCTATCTCCATTTTTATGTTTCATTTCTCTCTGTTGAAGTTCTCACTAAGTTTATCTACTCTATCACTAAGTTCATTGAGCATTCTTATGATCAATGTTTTGAAATCTGAATCTGGTAGATTGTCTCCATTTTGTTTAGTTCTTCCACTAAAGTTTTGTTGTGTGCTTTCATTTGGGGCACGTTTCTTTGTCTCCTCATTTTGGTAGCCCCCCCCATGTTTGTTTCTGTGTATTAGGGAGAACTTCCATATCTCCCAGTTTTAGTAGAGTGGTCTTATGTAGTAGGTGGCCTGTAGAACTGAGTGGCACAGCCTCCCCAATCACCCAAGCAAGGCACCTCCAGTGTGCACCCTGTGAGAGCTGTGTGCACTCTCATGTTATAATTGAGCCTTTATAATTGATGGGTTGGCACATCAATGGGATAACCTATTTAGCCCCAGGCCAATAGGTTAGGAGGTCTGGCCATGACCACCATGAAATATATGATGTGCAGGTTTTGACCCTGTAGGAAAAAGGGAGTCTGTCAGGCTCCCTCACCAGGATGTCCAGGCAACTATGATAAGCGTTTTTCACATAACCTTGAGCCTGTCCCTGCATGCACGGAATCATACTTTGTTATATGATATCTTGGCATCCTTCTGGCTTTGTGTGAATTTAACATATAAGGGAGTTGGAACTTCCTGCAATGGGACTTGCAGCTTGTGGCATGCGTGGACCGCCCCACCCCAAAACAAAGGTGTGTCAGACATCCTGATGACTGCGAAATTTTTTTCATCTGCTCGAGTCCCATGTGAACCAGCCTGGCCTTGAAAGGTGGCAAGACAGACCCCATGGAGGAGAACTCACTTCAGTGGGGCTCAGGTACCTGCCAAGTCTACCCCTTGAGTGTGTTGCTAATGGAGGTTGTTGACTCTGAAACTATTCCCTGGGTGTGTTGTCTCCAGAGCCTCCAGGAAGGTGTAGGACAAGGTTAGCTGCCTCTTGTGCCTTGCCTAGGGCCACCCAACATGAGCTACAAAGTAATCTACAGATGACTGCTACTTGTACTGGGCTTGAAGGTACCTGGCAGAAGCCAAGCTATATGAATCAAGACTGGCTGCTACTAGTGCCCAGACCTGGGCCACTTAGTGAGAGGTATGGGGCATGCCAAGGTCAGATGCTATTTGTTTGAGAGATTTTAGGAAAAGTCTACAGCATGAACTATTTGTAGGAAAAAGCCACTGGAAATCACTTGGGTGGTCCCAGAAGTCAGGTGAGGTCTCAGGGAATCACCAGGGTGGGGTCAACAGTGTTAACCAGGTTGATGGAGACTCAGATACGTTGCCTGCCTGCCATTCTGCAGGGGAGGGATCAGAAAAGAACAGTGTCCTCTGCCAGTACTTTTGTCTTGGAGAAAGTTGTGTCTCCAGTTCCCTCTGATGCCAGACAATTCAGTTCCTCCTCAAATGTCTCCAGAGCCTTTCAAGTTGCTGCGCCAGTGCTAGAACTCAGTGGGAGGGAGGGTGTCTGAGTAAGTCATGCATAGGCCCTTTAAGAGTAATGCTGGGACTCCAGAAGCCCCCGTCTCATTCACGTACAATGTCACTGGTTTTTACAGCCAGAAGTTATGGGGACCTCTCTTTCCCACAGCCTTGTGTGGGGCTGGGGCCCATGGTTCCTCAGTGGAACCTCTGCAGCTTAGATATCCCTCACAACTTGTAACTACCACACATGGATGTGGGACCAGTCATTCTGCATCTCTGCTCCTCCTTCCAGTTTCTTTGTGGCTTCTTCTTTATGTCCTTAGTTATAGAACTTCTGTTCAGTTAGATTTAAGGCAGTTCTGAATGATGTTTATTCTGTAATTTAGTTATACTTTTGATGTGATTGTGGAAAGTTCAAAGTACCACATTTACTTATGCCACCATCTTGACCAGAAGCACGTATTTTTTTTTATTAAAGAAAATGCATACCTTCTCATTAAGGTTAGCATTGGTAGCCTGGAAGTAGCCCATTACCAAAAACTGGCAAATCACCAACTGTAACAAGTTCTCATGGTTTTTAATGTAACATCACTGAACTTTGGCAGGGTATCTTTCAGGTATCCTGCTGAATTTCTTGGCTTTTCCAGTTGTACTTCATTACACAAGATTGGCCAGGGCTATTGGTCAATAAGGAGAACCACAATTTTTTTTGTAGCCTTTGTCTGGGATTTCTGAATCTCAGCTGGTTGGGAATGGTCACTATATTTGTAAATCTCTAAGCTTCTGAGGGAGAGTCAGCTGGAAATATTGCTGTTGTAAACCATATTATGGAGCTGTTGGAGATATTTGAATTATATTATATCAAAGGAAGAAAGGAATACAGGAGAGGGGAACTATAATATTTCAAATGTCATCAAGATCATGTGAAGAGTGGCAGATATGGCACCTGCCTGAAGACTCTGTGACTCTATTGGGAGAAGGCTTAGAAAAGGGATAATGGCTTCTGCCAGGACTTCAGTTTAGGAGAAAGCTACCCCAAGCTCTTGTCCTGATTCTGGACTATTCAGTTCCTCCTCATAGGTCTCTGATGCCTTTTAATCTGCTTCCTCCATGCTGGGAGCTCAGAGGGACTGAGTCCCTGTAAGTCTGTGCATGACCCTTTAAGTGGAATTTCCTGGGATTCCAGAAGTTTCTGTCTTCCTTAGTCCCAATCTCTGCTGGTTTACATAGCCAGAAGTTATGAGGACTTCTCTCTCTAGCACTGGAATTCTGGGCTAGGGAGCCAAGTGTGGGACTCAGACCTCTTGCTCCTGAGATATCCCTTCCAATTTTAATATGCCACATGTGGGTGTGGGACTAGCCCATTCTGCATCTCCGCCCCTCCTACCAGTCTTGGTGTTGTTCCTACTTTAATTCCATAGTTGTAGTACTTCCATTCAGTTCAGTTTCTGATAGTTCTGAACGATGGTTATTCGATAGTTTAGTTGTAATTTTGATCTGGTGGTGTGAGGAGGTGAGCTGTGTTTACCTACTCCACCATCTTGAATGGAGGTTGGGTCTATTACTTTCACCTGATGAAATAATTTTATAGTTGATTCTGATATCTGTTCCTAAGCTGTATTCCAACCACATCTTTGTAAGCCCATATTTAATGTTTTTATCAGGTTTTTAATGAAAAAACAGTAAGTTATGAAAATTCCACTTTAGTTTGTACATAACCCAGGGTCATATCTGTTTAATGCACATTACCTAATAACATGTTACTTCGATTATCTGAATCTTGTAATCTAAAATAGTAACTTCTAAATTGTTTTTAGCTACAAAACTTTATTCAAATAAAACATACCTTAAATATTGAAATAAAAAAATAGAGTTAGAGTTGCTCTGATTCAAGTGGTTGGTGGAAAGGGGAGCCCAGAATCTGCCTGTTTCACTTTCTCTGTAGCAACAGCTTTTCAGAAACTCTTGAGGTATCAGCATGCACACCCATAGCTATGTAGGTTGCACTGAGAAAATCACTGCACAAAAATATTGTTAGGCACTTTGTTGAATGCCTAGCTAAAATCAAGACATTGATGGAACTAACCCAAGTGTCCATCAATGAATGAGTGGATTAAAAAGTTGTGGTACATATACACAATGGAATATTACTTGGCAATAAAAAAGAATAAAATCTTACTATTTGCAACAGCACAGATGGATCTAGAAGATATTATGTTAAGTGAAATAAGTCAGACAGAAAAAGACAAACACCATATTAGTTCACTTATTTGTGGAATCTAAAGAACAAAATAAATGATGAAACCAAAAGAAACAGACTCAGAGAGAACAGACTAATGGTTGTCCAAGGGGAGATGGATGAGGGGTTGGGTGAAAAGGGTGAAGGGAAAAAGGCTAGCTCTGGGGAGAGTGCACATGAGACTGACTGAGTGCAGATCATGTAGGGAGAAAAGCCATACCAATCGCCCTTCAGCCTGCTGCAGCCAGCAAGACCAGAAAAACTGGTTTGGCCTGTTTGAAACCAACAAGAGGTTTGGGGTTTTTTATTTTTATTTTATTTTTTAAGAAATCTTTTATTTTTTAATTTTTATTATTGTTTTATCTTTCAATTCCTTTTTCCTCTCTTTCCTTCTTTGTTGTTTTATTCCTTCTTCATTTCTTTCCAAATTTATCTCTTTTTCCTCCCTTCTGCTTTTTTAAAAAATACCCAGAAGTGAGACAAAAACACAAAAAACCAGGAACTGTGAAAAGATCAGAGTTGGACCCAAAGAGGGGGCATCCCAAAAGCTGAGACAGTGAGACAAATTTCACTTTGCTGTTACAGAGAACCTGCAAGTTATCACATATTTGTACTATTATTTTTTTCATTATACTTAGGTCTTTTATTTTAATAGCACTTTTGTATTCCCCTTCTTTCTGTTTAGTCTTCATTGCTTGGCTGGTTATATTGTATCATTTGATAGGTTTCCCCTGTTCTCTCTGTCATGGTGTATTGCTAATTTACTGTCCTTCACTTCACTTGTGTTCCATTAGCACACTACTCAAGGTCCTATACTCCCTATTCTTATTATCCAGATCACATAGATTCTGTCATATGATTGTTGCTCTAATATTATTGTAAACAATGGCTGTTCCATACAATTGTAAATATTTCACAACACCCCTCCCAAATCTTACCTCACTTCTCAGTTTCCTGAACTCTAGTACTATAGTGGTTAACTCTATTCTCTCACACACTACACATATTTACTATCCTTTACTCTCACCTTACCTCAGAATCTGATCTCCCACAACTTCACTGCTTTCTAGATCCAACTCACAATCCTTCCCTCCCCAACAAGAGTCTTATCTTCTTTCCATCCTTTCTAAAAAGTGGTTACTTGGGTGGAAGATCACGGTTCACACTATACAGAGCCAAAGGATCTCCTATCTCTTCTTTACCGGCTGCTACTGTAAATATCGTAGAATACTCTCTTGCTGTCTTAAACCATTTTGCCTTCCCCCTCCAACTGATCACAAAAAAAGAGTAGGTGGAAGCGGTGAACAGCAGGATACCCACTGGAAGAGGAAACCCAACACAGGAACCACAAACAGATAACAACAGAAGAAGGTGAAGGAGGGAGTGGAAACCACACAAACCTCAATCCAGGACCTATCTGGAAACACAACTAAACAGTGGAGAAACTACCCAGTACAAACAACTGAACAAGAGCAAGAGAGAATCCTCAAAACGTTCTGCACACGGAAGAACCAGCTGCAACACAACCTGCCCTCACCAGCACAACAAAATACAAGAGGTGGTGGACAGAGTGACCCTCAGTTAACCAGCTGGTGGGAAGGACCCCTCAAAGAAAGACCCAACAACACTCAAAACCCAAAGACAAACACAGACCCAACTTAAACGACAGCCCAAGACTAGTAAGCTCAGGAGATCAAGGAGACTGCATCACTGAATCTCACAGGTATTCTACCACAGAAGTTCACACCATAAACCCAAGGAGCCAAAACAGACCAATTTAAGAAGCTGAGGCTAAGAAGAAGAGTCTCACAAATAATGGGAATACAAAGAAACAATCCTAAAATGAAAGGAAAGGAGGAAGCCTCAGAAAGAATGTGAAATGAAACAGAGGAAACTCAACTATCACATACTGAGTTCAAAGCAATGATTATCAGGAAGCTCAATGAGCTCACAGTGAATTACCAGAAACTACAGGGAAATTACAACGAACTCACTGCAAACTATATCAACATGAAAAAGGAAATAGAAACTATCAACAAGGGCCAAGACGAAATGAAGAATACAATTTCTGAACTGAAGAACACAGTAGAAAGAATCAAAAGTAGCATTGATGAAGCAGAACATCAGATCAGTGAGCTGGAGGACAAAGTAAAAAAAAACCCAGAAAGACCAAGAAAAGGAAAAGAGGCTCAGAAAGAATGAAGAGGGATTAAAAGAAATGCAAGACAATATGAAACATAATAATATATGTATAATAGGGATACCAGAAGGAGAAGAAGAAGAGCAAGGTATAGAAAACATATTTGAAAAAGTAATGATGGAAAACTTCCCTAATTTGATGAGAGAAAAAGACACAAGTCCAGGAAACAGAGAGTCCCAATCAACAGGAGCCCAAAGAGGCCCACCTCAAGACACATATTAATAAAAAGGCAAAATTCCAAGACAAAAAGAGAATCTTAAAGGCACCAAGGGAGAAATAGGAAGTAACATACAAGGGAGCCCTGATAAGGTTAGCAGCTCACTTCTCAGTGGAAACGCTCAAAGCCAGAAGAGAATGGCAAGAGATATTCCAAGTAATGAGAAGCAGAGGCCTGCAACCAAGGCTACTTTATCCAGCAAGGTCCTCAATCAAGATAGAAGGCCAAATAAGGAGCTTCCCAAACAAAAGAAGTCTAAAAGAATACACCTCCACCAAACCAGCTCTCCAAGTGATGCTAAAGGGACTGCTTTAAGGAAAGAAAGGAAAAAAGACAGAGGAACACAGATACAAAAATGGCAATGAATAAGTACCTATCATAATAACCTTAAACTAAATGGATTAAATACTCCAATCAAAAGACATAGAATAGCTGAATGGATAAGAAAACATGACCCACACATACGCTGCCTACAAGAGATCCACCTCAGAAGCAAAGACTTACACAGACTGAAAGTGAAGGGCTGGAAACAAATTTTCCAAGCAAACGGACAGGAAAAAAAAAAGCCGGGGTAGCAATATTCATATCAGACAAAAGAGACTTCCAAAAAAGGGCCATAAAGAGAGACCCAGAAGGTCACTTCATAATACTCAAGGGAAGATTGCACCAAGAAGACATAAACATAGTAAATATATATGCACCCAATAGAGGAGCACCCAAATACATAAAGAAAATCTAGGACTTCAAGAAAGATATTGACAGTAACACAATTATAGTGGGGGATTTTAACACCCCACTGTCAAAAATAGACAGATCTTCCAAAGAAAATATGAACAAAGATATTGTGGCATTGAACAAGGCCCTAGATGAAATGGACTTAGCTGATATATATAGAGCCCTCCATCCCAAAGAAGCTGAATACATATTCTTTTCAAATGCACATGGAACATTTTCAAAGATAGACCACATGATAGGACACAAAACAAACCTCAGTAAATTCAAGAAAATTGAAATCATACCAAGCATATTCTCTGACCACAAGGGACTGAAACTAGAAACCAACCCCAAGGGAAAAAACTGGAAACACTCAAAATCATGGAAATTGAACAGCATGCTATTAAACAATGGATGGGTCAAGAATGAAATTAGGGAAGAAATGAAAAAGTTTCTGGAAACAAATGAAAATGAACTCACAACAACTCAAAACTAATGGGACACAGCAAAGGCAGTCCTGAGAGGGAAGTTCATACCAGTACAGACCTACCTAAAAAAGATATAGAAACATTTCAAACAAACAACCTAACACTACACAGACAAGAACTTGAGGAACAACAACAAAGATAGCCCAGAGCAAGCAGAAGAAAGGAAATAACCAAGATCAGAGCAGAATTAAATGACATAGAGACTAAAAGCACAATTCTAAGAATCAATGAATCCAGGAGGTGGTTCTTTGAAAAGATAAACAAAATTGACAAGCCTTTAAGCAAGCTCATCAAGAAAAAAAAGAGAGAAGACCCAAATAAACACAGTCAGAAAGGAAAGAGAATAAATTACAACTGACACCACAGAAATACAAAGGATTGTAAGAAATGACTATGAAGAACTGTATGCCAAGAAATTTGAAAACCTAGGTGAAATGGACAAATTTCTAGAAAAATATAATCTTCCAAAACTCAATGAAGAAGAAACAGAAAGCCTGAACAGACCAATAACAGCAGATGAAATTGAAGCAGTAATCAAAAAACTCCTGACACACAAAAGCCCTGGACCGGATGGTTTCACAGGAGAATTCTACAAAACATTTAAGGAAGGGCTAACCGCTGTCCTTCACAGATTATTCCAAAAAATCCAGAATGACGGAAGACTCCCAAACTCTTTTTATGAAGCCAGCATCATTCTAATCCCAAAACCAGATAAAGACACAACAAAGAAAGAAAACTTCAGGCCAATATCGCTGATGAACATAGACACTAAAATCCTCAACAAAATATTGGCAAACCACATTCAACAATTCATTAGAAAGATCATACACCATGAACAAGTGGGATTCATCCCAAGGATGCAAGGATGGTTCAACAATCCCAAATCAGTAAATGTAATACATCACATAAATAAAAGTAAAGACAAAAAACCCATGATCATATCAATAGATGTGGAAAAAGCATTTGATAAGGTACAGCACCCATTTGTCATAAAAACACTCAGTAAAGTGGGAATAGAAGGAGCATTCCTCAACATAATAAAGGCCATATACGAGAGACCTACGGCCAACATCTTACTGAATGGGCAGGCCAAAAACTAAAATCTTTTCCACTAAGATCAGGAACAAGACAAGGTTGTCCAGTTTCAACACTTCTATTCAATATAGTACTGGAAGTTTTAGCCACAGCAATCAGACAAGAAAAGGAAATAAAAGGCATTCAAATTGGAAAGGAGGAAACAAAACTGTTATTGTTTGCAGATGACATGATAGTGTACATAGAGAATGCTATAGACTCCACCAAAAAATTGCTCCACCTAATAAATGAATTTGGCAAAACCGTGGGATACAAAGTCAATATCCAGAAATCAAAGGCATTTTTGTATACCAACAATGAAATGGCAGAAGCAGAAATCAAGAAAAAAATCCCATTCAATATAGCAAAAAGAAAAATAAAATACCTAGGAATAAACCTAACCAAGGAGGTAAAAGACCTGTATGCAGAAAACTACATAACACTGAAGAAAGAAATCAAGGAAGACACAAACAAATGAAAACATACACCATGTTCATGGATCAGAAGAACTAACATCATCAAAATGTCCATACTACCCAAAGCAATTTATAGATTCAGTGCAATACCTATTGAAGTACCAATGGCATATTTCACAAACATAGAAAAAACACTTCAAAAATTTATATGGAACCATAAACGACCCCAAATAGTTGCTGTAACTTTGAGAACAAAGAGCAAAGTAGGAGAGATCATAATACCTGATACCAAACTGTATTACAAGGCCACTGTAATCAAAACAGCCTGTTGCTGGCATAAAAACAGGCACATGGACCAATAGAACAGAACAGAGAGCCCAGAAATAAACCCATGTCTCTATGGTCAATTAATATTCGACAAAGGGGGCAGCAACATAAAATGGAGTAAAAATCGCTTCTTCAACAAATGGTGTTGGGAGGACTGGACAGCTACATGCAAAAAAATGAAACTCGAGCGCCAACTTACACCATACACAAAAATAAATTCAATGTGGATAAAAGATTTAAATATAAACTGTGACACTATTAAAATCCTAGAGGAGAACATAAGCAGGAAAATCTCAGATATTTCATGCAGCAACATTTTTCCTGATATGTCCCCTAGAGCAAGGGACATAAAGGAAAGAATAAACAAATGGGATCTCATCAAAATAAAAAGCTTCTGCATGGCTAAAGAAAACAGTGTTAGACTTCTGGCCAAGATGGAGGCATAGGTAGATGCACTGTGCACGACCAAGATAGGGACAACAACAGTTTAGAAATAGAATAACAACCAGAACTGACAGAAATTTAACTGTATGGAATTTGGACACCCAAGGAGTTAAATTAGACACGTTCATCCAGACTGGTAGGAGGGGCGGAGTCGAGGAGCTGGGCACAGGTCATGATGCAGATGAGCAGAGAGCTTTGGGACCGGACACGCGCAAGGCAACCCAGGCAGCACGCAAGACCACAGCGGGCAGACCCTGGGTGCACAAGCGGCGGCTGGCAGGCCCTGGCTGGGGTGGGTGGGAGGGGTAGCAACCAGCAGACCCACTGAGGCAGCAATTGTGAAGCAAGGCACTGCATGCAACTCAGGGTCCCAGCACCAGGAAATAGAGCCTTGGGGCACTGATTGAAAAGGAAGGTCCTGCGGGTTGCACAGGCCCACTCACATTGGAATTAGCACCAGAGAGGCGCAGTTTGCTCGGGGGAAGTGGCAGAAGGGACTGAGGTGTTACAGAGCAGAGCAAGTGCCATTGTTCTTTCTTGGACCCTTGCCCCCACATACAGCATCACAACCCAGCAACTGGGGTGCCCAGCCCTGGTGAACACCTAAGGCTCCACCCCTCATACCTAATAGGCAAGACCAGACAAAATAAAAAAAAACAAACAAACTAAAAAAAAGAGAGAGATGGCTCACACAGAAGATCAATTGAAAGCCCTGGAACCCATCCTTTTAGTGACCAAGAGACAGCCAACCTATCAGATGCACAGTTCAAAGCACTGGTGATCAGGAGGCTCACAGAATTGGTTGATTCTGGTCACAAACTAGATGAAAAAATGAAGGCTACAATAAGTTTAATGAAGAAAAATGCACAGGGAACCA
>CM052541.1:59095102-59112256 GCA_028533065.1 Trachops cirrhosus
AAGTTCAGAGAGTCCCAAAGAAGTTGGACCCAAGGAGGAACACACCAAGGCACATCATAATTACATTAGCCAAGGTGAAAATGAAGGAGAGAATTCTAGAAGCAGCAAGAGATAAGGGGACAGTCACCTACAAAGGAGTTCCCATCAGACTGTCAGCTGATTTCTCAAAAGAGACCTTAAGGCAAGAAGGGGCTGGAAAGAAGTATTCCAAGTCATGAAAGGCAAGGACCTACATCCCAGATTGCTCTATCCAGCAAAGCTTTCATTTAGAATGGAAGGGCAGATCAAGTGCTTCCCAGATAAGGTCAAGTTCAAGGAGTTCATCATCACCAAGCCCTTATTGTATAAAATGTTAAGGAGACTTATCTAAGAAAAAGAAGATAAAAAACATGTGTAGTAAAATGACAGCAAACGCATAATTATTAACAACCACACCTGAAACAAAAGCAAGAAAAAACTAAACAAACAACTAGAATAGGAATGGAACCACAGGAGTGGACATCACATGGAGGGTTAGCAACAGGGGAGTGGGAGGAGGAGAGAAGGGGGAAAGGTATGAAGAGTAAGTAGCATGGATGGTAGGTAGAGAATAGACAGGGGGAGGGCAAGAATAGTAGGGGAAACGTAGAAGCTAAAGAACTTATGACACATGGACGTGAACTAAAGGAGGGGAATGTGGGTGGGAGGGGGTGTGCAGGGGGAAGGGGAGTGAAGGGGGTAATGGGACAACTGTAATAGCATAATCAATAAAATATATTTAAAAAAAGATGAAGGGATTTAGAAGTACAAATTTGTAATTACAAAATAATCGTGGGGATGTGGAGCAAAGCATATCAAATATAGTCAATAATATTGTAATAACTATGGATGTTGCCATGTGGATATTTGAAATATCAAGGGGGTCACTCTGTAAAGTATATGATTATCTGGTCACTGTGCTGTACATCTGAATCTAACACAAAATAGTTTGAATGTAAACTGTGATTGAAAAATAAAATTAAAAAATAAAATCAAGGCATTGACCTTTCACTGCTTTACCCGTATAATGACATACACACAGACAGACAGACAGACACACACACACACACACACACACACACACACACACAGGTTCTCATGATTCATCCTTGATTCGTTCATACTGATTCCAAGTAATCATCACTTTCTTTTGCAGGTTCTCATAAAACATTTTTTAAAGTATATTACAGAAGAGTGTCAGGTATCTCATTCTATACCATCCAGAGTCCACATTTTCTGTATTTTTAAAAATAGTATCTTTGTTTTCTGACACCTCTTCTGTTCTCCACCTGTAACACCTGTAAGCTCTTTGTGACTTTTGGTGTATAATTAACTTATTCAGAGCAATGGTTCTCAAAGATGACTGTGTATTAGAATCCCCTGGAGAGGTTATTTTTTTAAAGTCTATACCTAGGTCCTCACCTCATACCAATTAAATCAGAATCTTGGCAAGTATTTTTAAAAACTTCTCTGGTGATTTTAATATGCAGCCAGGGTTGAGAGCCAGTAATCTAGACCTGGCTTAAATTCATTTTAAAAGCTTTCATGTCCTTTACCATGCACTCTCTTCCCATAAGCTTCAGTCACTCTGCTCTTCATTTTTTTCCCTTCAAGATCCTTCTCAAAAATTCAGAAGACAAAAGTAAAATCCGAGTTAAGAGGTTTTACTTACTTTTCATCATTTGTTAACCTACATGTAAGTAATAGCCTGTGCTTTCCAGGTCCTTTGGTTGCAAGTGTAATTTAAAACTCTCTTTTAGTTATTAGCATCTTTCTCAAATCTCTGCTAAATCAAACAAATCTAATAGAGTTTTCTTAATCATGTGACTTTTTAATCTTTTGTTAATCTCATCCTGTTGCTTTTTGGCATGCTTCTACATCTGGTGTTACAGATTCCTTCCTTAGCAGGAAAATTTCTTTGCTATTGTCATTGTTCAAGCAAATTTCAATAACATCTGTGATTTCTGATTCTATGACTGCATTTTCTCTTTAAAAAGGCTGGGTACCACTTGCACTAGGGGAAGATTCCAAATGAAAGTCTGGAATTTATAAAGCCCCTTCATATATGCTATTCCCTCTGTATTTTGTTCTTCTTTGGTTCCATTTGCGCAATATTTCACTTCCCCCAGAATTTCATGTTCAATCTTATTTATGCAGTTAAGCACACCATTCTGAGAAATATTCTGTACTTTCTCAGGAGCCTATTGGTTTTAAAATTTAGTCTATAATCCAGAAAACACCTCCTCTTCTTGACATCCAGATAGCCAGCTGCTCATATAACATGTCTGCTCTTCCCTTTAAAATCATGACCCTGAAATGAAAGAACAAATGACCCAAAACCCTCCACATTCAGCAATGTAAAATACTGCAAAATCCTTAGAATACATGTTCCATACTCATCATGACTTCCTTATTGATTTCCTTGTGAAGGAGCAGAAATGAGGAATAGCAGATTGATTGGGTGAATCTGAGTAGATTTTCTTCAGGGGAAGAAAGTAATACACTTCCTGATGTGTCCTTGCTAAGGCACCCACTCTATGAAGTTAAGAGTTACCAATCAACACAATGAGGTCCTGTCTCTAGTGAAGAGTTTTCTTCTTGTCCCAAAATCTTTCTTTTTCTGTAAAGTCAAAAAGCACAGACCCATACCCTTGGTACATACACCCTTTGGGTCTCCAGAAGAACATCTGTCATTTCTCTAGCAAATTATACACCTTGACCTGCTCTCATACACACAGTAACTGCCTGAGACCTTTTATATCCCAGCTGCATTGAGCCTTTCTGGAATATTTATTGAATATGCACACTCTTCATCTTGATTTTAAGAGCTGTTATTCTTGGAGTTAGCAATTAGCACTAATTAGTGCCTATAGTATGGTGACAGAGCACTAGCCCAAAGTTCAGGAAGTCAAGGTTTTGTGTCCCACAACTCCTATTAAATTGGAATTCCAATATCTCTGAGCCTTAGTCTGTGTAACTGTGAAATAGAGGGGGTGCAGTTGGACTAGGCTGGATTTTCCAGTCTTCTTTTTTTTTAATCTGCAGAGCCCTTCACATGAAATCTTATTGAAAATCTTGAAAAATAAAAGAAAATCAGAGTAACTGAGGTTGCAGTGAGGTGAGCCTCAAAGTAGTAGGTGCTGCCCTCCCTAGCCTACCCCATCCCTCCACCCTGTCACTGCTCGGAGCCATTGGAGAACTTCTCCAGAGGCACACAGAACAGTTGGTGAAAAATCAGAGGTTCTCAAAAGAGCATGTGCAAGAATCAGCTGGGAATATGTTAAAATAGCAAATTATTGTGCAGACCCTCTCAGAAAAAACAAAAAGCCAAGGAAGTTGCCATCTATATTTTCATTGAGGATTACAGATTTTGAGTGGTACAATGATCACATCCTGAGAAATACCGCACTGAGGGCACTCTGAAGTCCCTTCAACTATCTTTAGTATGAAGTCAAGAAAGTACAGTTCATACCCTGAGTCTCCACTTAGTACATGTCCTCTGTGACGCTGGGCCGGTTATCTAACTTTTTCTGTTCTCTTCTATAAAATGAGGACATTCATAATAATGCCCACCTCAAAAAACTGTCACCAAGACTCAGGGACTGAATTTATGTCAATACTTAGCACAATGTCTGGAACAAGTTTAGAACCCAACAAACACCAGCGCTTATTGCTTATGAAGCAAAGCAGGACACAACCGCCTTCATATACTGAAATCCAGAATAACAAATATTCCACACAACTCTCTAATCACTGCCTCTCCCACTATGTGTTCTCTGGCCTGCCTCTGCACCACTGGTCACCTCTTGTCTTTTTTATTTGTGACCTTAGTTTTCCCATCTGTAAGATAGGACAAGTTCTATTCGATTACATACCAAACAGGACTGTCAATACAGGAAAAATAAATTTCAGTGTAGCTTGCAGACCTTTAGAAGAAAGATGCTTTGTTACAACCCAGCACCATTATTTCGATATTTAGTATGTTAATATAATTTTCATCAGCATCTTGGAAGGCCAACTTATTTATGTACGCAATTAGTGGAACAGAATGTGGAAAATGGTGGGCAGTGGTAAAATACAGGCCATTCCCCAGAGTGAAAAAAGGCCCATACCATAAGTCATGAGAGACACACTGAGATGTGAAGGTCACTCACTTATTCGCAGAAATAAATTATATTATACCATCAAGTAAGTTTCTTCAGCCAGTCATAAAGAAGAATACGGCTAAGTAATTTACTCGCAAATGATGGTTATAAACCACTCACACTCTAACAAATCAAATTACACCACACACCCCACCTCGGCATGCTCACAGGGTTACTGAAATGGGTGGCAGGAAAGGAGACTCGACCACTTTATTGGCTTCTCAGTTCATGCAAAAGACCATGCCTGTACATGACTGAGGATCAACCCAGAGCAGTTAAATTGCTCTTCAGGACGAAACCACTCCACTTTGACTCCCTCTTTGAATCTCAAGAATCACACCTCTGAAGCCAAGTGCAAGAGGAGGTAACAGCAAGGCCCTTGCACAGGCTTCGTGCATTGCCCTGACATCTGATGCTCAGCTCAATACAGTGCATCTTTGCTTTGCTAACCAGTGTGGAGAAGCAGATTTGGGCAGATGTAAACATCTTCATTTTGGGGAGTGGAGGAGAGAGGCAGGACCTAGTAAGCAAACAACAACAAGAAATAACGAATCATAGGCAAATTAGTGTAAAATTTTTCAGCATTTATTCTCATATTGAAATCCTGGAACTGTGAAGGCCTTGGAAGAAATAATAGCTATGATTGACTGCACGCTATGGGCCAGCCCAGGGGCAGGATTACTGTCCCCATTTCACAGACGAACGAACTGAAGCTCAGAAGAGATTCATTCACTTCCTGATAGTACACATTGCAGTTAATAATAGTTCAGGGTTTTAAACCAAGTTTGAGTCTCTCCAGGGCCCATGGCTCCAAGGTGGCTCAAAGGCTCTTTCTAACAGTCTGTGGTGGCTCTTCAGGTAATTCATGATGACAAATACCTTTCCTTTTGGCTGTCAGCTCTGATTGAAGGTAGATCTGGTCTCAGCAGAAAGACAGCCGTGATGGATTAAAAATGCTTACCAAGAGTGAGGGTCAAATGCAAATTCCTTGCTGTACCTGATTTAACCTAACCTGCCAATGTTGCAGATAAGGAACTAAGGACCTGGAGGATAAATTGATTGGCCCAAATCCTGTGATATGAAGCAGTAGTGGAGAAGTCAGAATGCATGTCTCCTGCTTGAGCACAGACCCTTTCCCACCACCCCAGGTTGCTGGTACTAAGAAAAGATGCAATCACTTGCATACCTCCTGGGCATGCCTCCTGTGACCCTGCCAAAGGGCATGGGTACTTACTTCACCAGATACCCAAGTCATTTTAGCATAATGTCTCTCACAAAAATAATAAGGCAATTTTACATCACCATTTTAGTTCTAACATATTTTTAACTAAAGATACACATGCTTTCATTATTTAAAATTCAAACAATACAGACAAAGGATTTAAATTAATTTTGCTTCACTAACTCTCATTCCTTTTTTTCTCCCCACTATGGTCCCTCTGAACACTTTGGAGTCTCCTTTAAGAATGTTCCTATGCACTTATAGACACTACATATATATATATATATATATATATACACACACAAGTATAGAGCTTTGGGGGTTAATTTAAATGAGATCGTATTACAGAAACTTCATGGCAACTTTCATTTTTTAACTTCACAATTTCATCACCTGTCCACTTCATCGGGAGTGAGAGCCCTTTAGAGCGCTGCCCTGTAAAACCACCTCCTGAGGAAATGTGACATAATTTGCAAAACTTTAGATGCCTATTCCCTGAAGTTATCTTTACTCAGAAAGAATAAACTTAATGATCTACCCATTCTCTGGAAATGTATTTTTCAAAGGCATTCTTGACTACTTTAGAGATTCTCAAGCCCCCTCCTCACAACCTTTCCCTGTCTTCATCAGTCTCCTTCCATTTTCTCTCCCAAGCAGCTCATGAAGCTTTCCACTCCTCTCATCCTCCACCACTGCCGACCTAGCCGAACCTGTGCTCTCCTCTTATAGTCCATTCTCCATTCCACAGCTAGTTTAACATTCTGTAGCATAATCAACTTATTGTACTCTTTCAACAAGAGCTGTTCATTTCTTTTGAAGTATTTCATAGTTTTCAATTTTCAAACTTGTCTTTCCCCAACACTTACCAAAAATTCCTGAATGCTTTAATTTGTTTCTAAATCAAGACTCAGGAAAAGTACATCATATTTGTCCAAACTCAAGAAAGTTCTGTTTCCGGGAAATTTGGGGGGGTGTTCATTTTATGGTGATTGGTGACTCAAGCAAGTGAGTCTCTACCATTTGTATTGAGATAATTTTTTCCTCTTGAACTTTAAAGAGTGTTGCTAATCTGAAAGGATTGTCCATTTATCTCATAAGATTTTGCCTAACACCATGAACTTTAATTCTTCTGAAACATTAAAATTATGCATATTGTTCAAGATGGCTAAGAAGAAAGTATATGTATATGTTTAAATACATACATAGTCTGTCCAGAGGTATCTAGCCATGTACTATGAAAAACAGAGACATTTATTGAAGAAGATATAAGATACAAGAAACATTGTACATAGGACAGTGATGTCTCAGTCCCCTTCGAAGTAAGCATGCTGGACCTCACACAGTTCTCCCAGTTGATATCCACTGCCCATATTTTTCATATTTTCTTGAGTCTCAACGATGGTCTGAAACCTTTTCCCTTTCAAAGGTGATTTTAGTTTTGGGAAAAGCCAGAAGTCACAGGACACCAAGTCTGGGCTGTAGGGGAGCTGAGTCACCTGGGTGATTTGATGTTTCACAAAAAAACTCTTCACTAGACTTGACGCATGAGTGGGCACGTTGTTGTGATGAAACTGACAGTCACCAGTTGCCCATAGGTATGGCCTTCTGAGTCATCCAAATAATTTCTGCAGAAGAATGTTCAAGCTTAATGCAAAATTTGATGCAGATTCCTTGCTCTACTCGATTAATCATTTTGAATGCAGTGGCCACACAGTACAATGCTCACTCAACTGGCATCTACAACCCCCACTGAGTAGTAGAGTGAAGTCGTCATTGTTCATGCACGTGCATTCTAATCCACTGTCCTTGGATGCCAGATTATGTCAATATCATGCAAACCATTCTTATTATATTAACAATGGCTGGACTTTTTCCAGTCAGACCCATATACCAATTATTGTTTAGACATGCCATTTATTGTTGATTTTCTTCTCAGCAAACATCTATGATGTTTTTTATTAGTTTCTACAAATTCACATGATAAGATGTTGAGCAGCAGCTTGATAATGCCTTTTGTTTTCAGTGGAAAGATTTGGAAATTCACATTTTCTAGTTCACAACATGATTCTGATAATACCCTGTTTTCAGGCTTGTCCACAGTGCCTGCCCATTTGGCCCAAAAAAGTGGTATTGTTGTGATTGATAAATAGAGCAAGGCTGTCACTCTAAAACTAAAAATGGCAACAAGAAAACTAGCAACTAACAACTCATAACTAGCAAGAACCAGCAGGATAAACCTGTATTTAGAAAGAAAGTAATTCATTACATCCTGCTAAAATGACCAAAAGTAGAAAACTAATTCATATCCCCCAAACTCATTGACAAATCATTCTCTCAAATCGTTGGATGCAGACTTAGATCAGCTGCAGAGCCCTCAAACATTTCATGATAGGGACATCGAGCAGAAGCGATCTTTTAGAACAGAGGTTTTCAAACATTTGGCTCTGGTACTGCCAAATTAATTTTGTTTAATTATACATACCCTAGAACATTTTTGACATACAGTATTTTCTCATATGATTAATTAATTGCAAAATATGTCATTTCTAGCATATTATAAATATTGATATTTTAAATGCAAAATGTTCCATTAATCTTTCAAGTATTTTTAATGAAGTACAATTACCATAACAATTTCAGACTCATGATTTTCATTAAAAAATAAACTGTTGGATATTTTATGTTGTACTTTTTTCTCCTGAAACAGTTTTATTCCACTTCCTCCATAGAAAGTTACCCTAAAAATAATACATTGTATGCTTGAAAGTCTCTTACTGATTGCCCCATAATAATCCTTTGCAAATACATACTGTGTAATATATATATGATTTATTTTTTAAAATTTTCTGTGACAATATGCCATTGTCAAAATAACAATGTTATTATAATGCACATAATGCATAAAGCTAAGATGTTTCTTCTGAATTTAGTTGCCATTTCTTTTATTATTGGTAAACAATTTATCAAAACCTCAAAAATATATTATAAATGTTGACAAACAGTAATCCTAAGAAGTAAAATTTTATTATAAATAGATCCATCTGTTAATAAATTTATTTGGGTTGTTTATGAGACCTTGGCTTAAGGAATTGTCTCATCAATCCTTGTTTGGTATCAAGGGTTTGCACTGCAACAGTGCATCGGTGTGGAAGTCCGGAAAGGTGTGAAGATTTTCTTTTTAGAAGTATGAGAAGGAAAGGAGAGAGGTTGGCAACAGCAAACCAGACCATTGGTAGTTTCTCAGGCAGTTTGAGGAAAGAGAGCACACTAAGAACTAAAAATTGATTTCCCTAAACTTATTTATAACCATGTGTCCCTTGGAAAGCCTTTGTGCCTCCTGGTTTGAAGACCATTGCTTTAAAACATTGCTAGTTCTCCTCCTCCAATCAGTTTCTTCAACCGATCAAAGATGACTGGAATGTAATGCAATTAGACTTTATCTTCTTGACTGCATGTATCTATCTGGATGAATTTGAACATGCTCTCCAAAAAACACACCTTCTCTTTATTGTTATGATTCTTTCACACTATTAATACAAGGCCATGTACCTTGTAAACATGAAGTAACAATTCATTAATAATTATTTCTGCAGTAATCTCATCATTTAAAATTTAGCTTCATGAAAATCTATACAGCTAAAAAAGAGTAAGGAAGAAAGAATCCTTTGGATTGTGATAGTGTAAAAGCAAAACTAGTTTGATATTTAATGTATTTAAAATTACTTCTCTGCTCTATTTTATGTACATCACACACACATATTCTGGTTATACCCTAAGTATAGCTCAATGCTAAGCAAAGTGAAAAAGTCAGAAAATAACAGGGCAGAGATTACAGCAAGGTCACAGTGGGGGAGGGGGAAAAGCAGTTCCTACAGAATAATAGGTTTTAAATTGGAGATTTTTACTTAAAACCCTCAGGAAATAAAAAAGGTCAAAAGAGAGAGAGAGAGAAAATTGCACAGGGGTTATAATACTTTAAAAGACAATCTTGTTTCTCTTTCAAAAATTGCTGTATTTTTTGGAGATGCCTTTGACAATGGATGGCATCACTTAAGGACCATTGCTCAGTAAAAGAGTGGTCAAGAATTCTGGGTTTTATGGCACTTAAATGTTTCTGCCAGTTTATAGAAAATGGTATTGTTTTGACCCATTTGACTTAAAGAACTGAAAACTCAGAAATGTAAATCAAGAAATTAAACTAATTCTTAGTTATATTTTATTATTTTTAATCAGGAATACACATTTTTAGAATATTGTTTTGAAGATAGAGTCCAAGAAAACTTTATTGATTCTAACATCCTAAATGAAATCGTGTGATGATTTTAAAAGGGAAAAGTCTATTGTCTTCAGCGGCAGGAAAAACAACAGTGTAATCAGAGAGGGCCTCTCCATATCATTTCGCTTTTGCACAGGCACTGATGAGAATCTTCTTAATATTGATAACACATGCTAAAATTGTTACTGTACTAAAGTTTTCTAATGTCATTCAGAAAAGAATAATGTGTTTTTCTTTCTTATATGTGTAAGAATTAAGAAGGTATTACATTAATAGACAAGAGCTCAGCCTCAGTCAATATGTTCCATTCATGATAATTATAATAAAGTCAAGAGATTAACAAAAGCTTATGCATTCTTTCCTGAACAGATATAAAAATAGAACCTTGTTTTATAAATTTACTATTTTGGAATCACACACCTGATACAAGGTACTCTCAATTTTTAAAATATTAATAAATTATTTTTCTAGTAGTCATTAGCCTATTTAGTCTATAGCTGTCATATACACATTAAAACGGGGTGACAAAATTCAGTAGACACTAAAGGCACAGTTTTAAGTTAACTCAAGCCATAGGATTTTATAAAGGAAAAGCAAAAGATGAAGTAAAGAAAGAGAAATCAGGATGACAACTGTGACCTTATGACTGATGTCACCCATGCTTCAACAGTTTGGTGACACTAAATACCCTATTTTTTGGACTATAAGACCTTCCCCCCCCCAATTTGGGAGGAATAATGGTTGTTAATGCTTCTGTTGAGTTCTGTTTACATTTACATTGGTGAAATATTATGTTATTTATGTTATTAAATATTTTACCACATTCTGCTTCAAAATTTTTTTCCCCATTTTCCTCCTCTAAAACCTAGGTGCACCTTATGGTCTGGAAAATACGGTACTTTTGCAAAAGTAAAAATTAAGTAAATTTAAAAATTAAGTCAAAAGTAATAATACTTGGGCAAAATTGGATTGGGTAAAAGAAAAATACAAGACCAGAAGACAGGGGGTGAATCCAAACAAAAGAGTAATCAGGTTGCAGAAGGAATTAAGCAAAGGCCACAGATGAAACAAAGTAAGTGACAGAGAATAACAGTTATTTCTAGTGAATATTCCAATTAGGAAAGAAGTTAAATAATTCAAAATGTTTTCTTCTGTTTTCATTTCACCAAAGCTTATTATTTAGGAGAAAGCCTATGACTTACATTGAAATTTTGGTGGTTGCTTATTCCAGACTAGAATAACAGCTGACATTTTAGGGAAGTTTACTATGAATCAGGCACTAGGATCATTATTTTTACACATATTATGTCACTTAATCCTCACAATGCCACTAAGAGATGGGCAGTAGTATTATCCCCATTTTATGGGGCTTAGAGATGTTACTGCACTTGGTACATGGTAAGGTCATGTAGCTAGCTTAAGTGTCTGAAGCAAGACTTTAAACTCATTTTTCTTTAAATCCAAAGCTATTAAACCTCTAGGCTAATAAAACTGCAAGATTAGTGGAATTCAAGTATGCCATTGAAATCCAAGGGCAAATTTCGTTTAGTAATAACCACCAATTAATTCAATTAAAGCACAAACTCCTAATTAAACCAATAGTTAATTGTGTATGGTATGAGCAGAAGGATAGTTGGGAGTTTCTCCCCACATTAATTTTCTCTAATGAAGACACTGTGTGAGGACTTTAACTAAATGGACATGTCATATGGACGTGCAAATAACACGTCTACATATGTTTTCAAATACAAATACATGAATATCAATATCTATACATACATTCAGATAAATACATGTAGATAAATTTATGTAGCCCTAGCTGGTATAGCTTAGTGGATTGAGCGCAGGCTGCGAACCAAAGGGTCACTGGTTCAATTCCCAGTCAGGGCACATGCCTGGGTTGAGAACCAGGTTCCCATTGGGGACCACCTGAGAGGCAACCACACACTGATGTTAAAAAAAAGAGAGAGAGAAAAAATTTATGTAAAGATACCCTGATGGGTAAACAGATATATCTATGTGTAAAAAATTGTATATCTGTCAGTCTCCAAATCAAAGAATAGACTCAATACAAACCAAGTTTTCAAAATCCCATGTAATTTTGAAAGAAATAATCAAAATGATTTAAAAATTTATCTGGGTAAATAAACAAAAAGAAAGATAACTGGCATGCATAAAATATATGATAAAGAAAATGCCATATAGCAATGGAAAAGACCAAGATTATTAAATAATACAAAGGAAACAGAATTTGTGGAAAAAACAAAGTTAATTAAACTGTTGCATTTGTGAATAGGTTAGAAAATTCAGACAATACAAATAAAATAGCTCTGAATTGTGGTCAAAACATTTTTTTAAATAATTGCAAAATTGACTAAATTTTTAATCAAATACTACAACTCTATTTTGTTCTTTGTAAATAAATTCCCATTAGTGAACTTAATCTAGTTTTCTGCATAAATCTTGAACTCATTAAACAATGCTCTTTAAATAAGAATTTGGTATTTTAAAGAATATGTTATCATCCTTTTCACTTGCAATAGTCTTTAAATTTTAAATATGTTTAAATATACATAATTATATAAAAATATATTAAAATATACATATCACCTGTTGCCCTCACACTTCTGATATTTTCTCTTAGAGAGGGAAGTCTACTTTTGCTGTTTTCATAGAGGAGAGGCTGTTCAAAATTGGGATGCTGGTAAACAACATTGATTTTATGACAACCCTCAGCCAAACACTTTGTTAAGGTCCTAGACCTCTGGCTGTGTCCCTCATCCCTGTACAGATAGACACAAAACAGAGGGGAAAGAAAGTAGTTGCTGGGTTTGATATCATCATCTTATAAAGATGAGTATCCATCTTTAAAATATCATTGAGAGTTCATTCATTGCTGTGGGTTCTGTTCAGTCTGCTGCCCTCCAGAGAAATGCCTGTACAGACGTATGTGTCCTTCCAGCCGCAACATGGTTTTCTGAAGTGATTGCAATTGGAAATAGATATTTCCTTGATCTACTGGATTAGGAGGAAAATTGGTTTTCATAAGCCTTTATTCTTCCTTCTTCCACTGAAGAGTTTTCATGGCTGGTGATTTTGATTCTGGTTTCTGAATATCAAGAGGATATAAAAGTGTGTTTCTTTCACCTGGGTAGTGATCTTACTATGTATATTTTCTGCTTGTTGGCAATTTTATTTTATTTTGTTTAAAAGGAAGGAGAAAGAGGGGAAGAGAAACATCATGTGTGGTTGCCTCTCACATGGCCCCCACTAGGGACCTGGCCTGCAACCCAGGCATGTGCCCTGACTGGGAATCGAACCAGCGACCCTTTGGTTCACAGCCCATGCTCAATCCACTGAGCTACACCAGCCAGGGCCAATTTTATTTTTTTAATAATGAAAATCTTCTAACATATAAAATACGAGCAAATTATATAATGAGCACCCATATATCCATAATCTAATGTATTCTTGATTTTAAAAGTATTAATATTCTGCTTTTCTTGTTGTTAAAATATTCCATATCATTCCTTCCAAACTTGCTAGCTGGTGCTGTTTGGTAAGGAAAAGCATTCCCTCATCAGCTGTAGCTACCTGGCTACCCCAAAAGATAGTTTTCTGCTGGAAAAGAAAGATAAATTCATGCATCTTTCCCTCAAATTATCACATTTTAGGTAAGGAGTTGGTGTTAAAGTCACTTCCAATAGTAACAATAAGGGGATTTATTTTGTTTGCTTTTTAAAAATATTATAGACTCATGGATATTTTATATTAAATTGTATAAATCAATTACAGTTATTCTTTTTGATGCATCAGTTTTTCAACTTACTTTGGGAAGTACTAGTCCATCAATTTTCTTTTGGCTTGATTGTCTCGTTCTCATGGTGGGGAACGGGGATGGGGGAGACATGGTGGCAGGCATGATCTGTTGGAAAGTGTTGCCGTCACAGGGAGTAGGAAATCGGGCGTGTAGTGAAGGCTTAGAGGTGGAGTGATACCAAACACAGTCACATTTACCAAACAGATGGTAAGGAGAGAAAGCTGAGATTAAACCAGAAGGGAAATATGCAGCTTTATTTTGACATGCTACTTTCTTTTCTAGATGCTAAATATGATTTTTAATGGATACCTATGATTATTTTTTTCTGCTACCCATTAAGTTGGGAAGAGCTTCCTAGAGTGCAAATCTTTCATTAGCATTTCTATCTGAATGGAAGGAAAAAGTGAGTGTAAGCAATCTTACAAGCTTTTGGTTTCTCAAATTAAGATGCTTTGCAATGGCAAAACAGCACAAGATAGTATTAACTATTTTCTAATAAATTCCAAAATGTTTTGTGAATTTACTGTCAAATAAGTGCTAATGAAAATATAACTATAACTTTTTGCTTTTCACTAAAAATTTTATTTATGGTTGGTTTCAAATCCTCTACCATGAATGATTAGTTTTCAATACATAGGAGGAAATTAATCTGTTTGGGTCATTTGATCAGTATTAAAGTGGACATTTCCACTGTGGAGAAGTGTTACTTGTCTGCACAATTCAATTAAATAATAAGACTAAAACTAAAATATTTTAGCCTTTAGAGAAATACAAAATTGGTAATAAGTTAATGCTCATTAAATTTTCTTTACTTCTGTATCTTCTTTTATTAAGCATAAGAGATGCCACTGCTATTATGATAACTTGCTACAACAAATAATAGTAATTTTCCAACTCACCAATACAAGAATGGGATGAAGAACATACAAGAAGGAAGGCCCCCAGAGGCATAATTAAAGATGGAAGGTGTGGTCCCTTCCAGCGTTCACTACCAGTGGACTATTATCTCCCCAGTGAAGTTTGAGATGTTTGTTGGAGCTTAGGAAGAGGCGGTTTGCATTCATTATTAACAGCAATAGTAATATAAAAAAAGTGTCAACACATTGTATCATCACATTCTGTTGCTAACATTTATAAACACAGTCTCTAAACTGCAAATAATTTACCCTGCATCAAACAAAACTGAACCAAACAAATAAAAACAATTATTTATATTTTATTTTTTGCCTGTTAAAGTTCTTCCTACTTTAAAAATAATATGTGTTAAGGGATTGACTGAATAAGATATCTTAACAAAGATTCTTATAATTAATATGCTTCTTTGCCAGAAACTGGAAGAGGAAGAGGGAGAAGGAAGAAAAGATAAAGAAAAAAGGAGACTACAACCTGCCAAAGGTCAAGGGGAATGCACTGTATTACTTAATTCAATAAACCACAATAAAGTTAGCCATTACTTTTTTTATTATAGCATATGGGTGCTTCTAAGAACCCTGACAGTGAGAAATAAATGAATGTGGCTTCAGATGTTTCAGAGGACAGTGGGAAGCCAGGTTTAATTCACCCTTATGAAGTCTTCTTGAATTGTGTCACTGGTGGAATTTGTACTTGACTTTTGGGAACATAAAATGTTCTTGCCACTGAGAACTAATTAAGAAATTTGGCCCTCTGTGACTAAGCCCATTTTGTTCAGGTTGACTGCGTGTTCAAGTCTGACTCAAGATGTTCATTTAATGTATACTGTGACCAACTATTTTAGTTGGATTAAGATAACTGCCTAACTCAACACTGTCCTAACACATTCCAGAAGAATGGCATTCAACGCCCTTAACTGAGATTGCTACCAAATAACCACTCCAAGTGTTAAGAAGTGCAAAAGTTAAAGTTGTGCTTTGGAATGAACCCAAAGTAATCCCAAGTTGCCAACAGCAAACAAGGAGGAGAATGTGTCTTGAACAAGTGACAACATGGATGGATCTCAGACATTTGGTTAAGGGAAAGAAGATAGAAAACAATAGGTGCTAATGATTCTACTCATGTAAAGTTAAAGAGCAGACAAATTTAATTTATGCTGCGAGAATCCAGAATGGGAAATGGTGTTGACAGAGGAGGGACATAAGAGAAACTTCTAGGGTGATGGAAATTTTCTATATCTTGATCTAGAATGGTGACCTGGGATATATGTCTATAAAAATTCATTGAACCATACACTTGGTATGGTACATTGTACTGTATGGAAGTCATTCCTTAATGAAAACCAAAGAATTCTTCACAAGTACCTAATTAAACTGATTCAAAAATTTAAAAAAGTCCAGATTTGTTGGTACAAAACCCCCAAATACTTTCATCTTCACAATGCTGTCATTTGACTATTATAAATGAGTACAAACTCTAGGTTCTGGATCTAATGTGCCTTCTGTTCTGTACATATTCAGCAAAGGCATCAAGGCCTAGGCCATCTGAGCAAATGTAGCACACTCAAGCTCCTGTGTCTCATTTTGTCAGGTGTGTTTGAGCAAAGAAGTAGGGGAGTTTGTTTTTCCATGAGGCTAGTGGTCCTGTACTCATGGAAGAAATTCATTCATGAAAGAAATATCTGACTTCCGGCAAAGATGGAGGCATAGTTAGACATACTGTGCCTCCTTGCACAACCAAGATAGGGAAAACAACAATATAGAAACAAAATAACAACCAGAACTGACAGAAAATTGAAGTGTATGGAAGTCCAACACCCAAGGATTTAAAAATAGACACGTTCATCCAGACTGGGTAGGAGGGGCAGAGTCGGGCCAGGCCAGGGACGCGGAGATGAGAGCTGAGCAACCGGGGTGGTCCGCAGCAGGCAGACCCTGGGCACACAAGCAGCGGTGGCTGCTGGGCCCTGACCAGGGGGTGGCGACTGGCAGACGCAGCAAAGCGGCCATTGTGAAGCAAGGCACTGCACGCAACTCAGGGTCCCAGCACCAGGAAATAGAGCTTTGGGTCACTGAAAAGGAGTGTCCCGCAGGGTGCACAGGCCCACCCACACCGGAATTGGTGCCAGAGGGGCCCAGTTAGCTTGTGGAGGGCGACGGAGGGCTCTGAGGTCCTACAGAGAGCAGAGCAAGCGCCATCGTTCCTTCTCAGACCCCGCCCCCACATACAGCATCACAACCAAGTGACTGGGGTGCCCCGCCCTGGTGAACTCCTAAGGCCCCACCCCTCACTACAGGAGCTGGTCAAGACAAAACAAACAAACATACAAACAAAAAAACAGCAAACAGATGGCTCAAACAGAAGAAGAATTGAAAGCCTTAGAACCCATTCTTTTAAGCAACCAAGAGATAGCCAACCTATCAGATGCACAGTTCAAAGCACTGGTGATCAGGATACTCACAGAATTGGTTGATTTTGGTCAAAAATTAGATGAAAAAATGAAGGCTACAATAAGTTTAATGAAGAAAAATGCACAGGGAACCAATAGTGATGGAATGAAAGATGGGTCTCACATCAATGGAGTGGACCAGAAGGAAGAAAAAACTATACAACCAGAAAAGAATGAAGAAATAAGAATTCAAAACAATGAGGAGAGGCTTAGGAACCTCCAAGACATCTTTAAACACTCCAACATCCGATTTTAGGAGTACCAGAAGGAGAAGAGGAAAAACAACAAGTGGAAAAGATATTTGAACAAATA
>CM052541.1:59112756-59184566 GCA_028533065.1 Trachops cirrhosus
AAGAAGCTGGACCCAAGGAGGAACACACCAAGGCACATCATAATTACATTAGCCAAGGTAAAAATGAAGGAGAGAATCCTAGAAGCAGCAAGACATAAGGGGACAGTCACCTACAAAGGAGTTTCCATCAGACTGTCAGCTGATTTCTCAAAAGAGACCTTAAGGCAAGAAGGGGCAGGAAAGAAGTATTCCAGGTCATGAAAGACAAGTCCCTACATCCCAGATTGCTCTATCCAGCAAAGCTTTCATTTAGAATGGAAGGGCAGATACAGTGCTTCTCAGACAAGGCCAAGTTAAAGGAGTTCATCATCACCAAGCCCTTATTTTATGAAATGTTAAAGAGACTTATCTAAGAAAAAGAAGATTAAAAACATGTGTAGTAAAATGACAGCAAACTCACAATTATGAACAACCGCACCTGAAACAAAAACAAAACCAAACTAAGCAAACAACTAGAACAGGAACAGAAACACAATAATGGAGATCACATGGAGGGTTAGCAACAGGGGAGTGGGAGGAGGAGAGGGGGGGAAAGGTATGAAGAATAAGTAGCATGGATGGTAGGTAGAAAATAGACAGGGGGAGGGCAAGAATAGTATGGGAAATGTAGAAGCTAAAGAACTTATGACACATGGACATGAACTAAAGGTGGGGAATGTGGGTAGGAGAGGGGGTTCAGGGTGGAGGGGAATGAAGGGGGGATGATAGGACAACTATAATAGCATAATCAATAAAATATATTAAAAAAAAAGAAATATCTACTGGATGCAGGTAATACATGGGTGAACAACTAACACAAGCTCCCTGCTACTATAGACCTTACATTTAGGATTAGGGATGAGAAGGAGACAAGCAACTTCAACATAAACACATAAAATATTCTCAGCTAGTGGTAAGTGTTAGCTAGGAGGACCCAGGGGGTGGTCAGAGAAGGCCTCTCTGAAGATGTGACATTTGATCAGACACCTGAATGGTGAGGCTGAGCTAGTTGTGAAGAAAGCAGGGAAACTCTGAACTAGGTAGAGAGCAGCAAGTCAAAGCCCTGAAAGAGAGAAAAAGTTTGACATATTTGATAAATACAAAGAAAGCCAGAGAACTAATGTATAAATTGTATAAGAAAAAATAATAGTTTTGGAACCCTTCTTAAAGAGTTTGAGTTTAGTTCTAAATTTAATGGCAAACCATTTCAAGGAACGGGGTAGTACAGATGGAAGAAGTTAAATACCGTATTTTGCTGTGTATAATGCACACCCACGTTTTTGGCCCAAACTTTCAGGAAAAATATCTCCAGTTTAACTTTTTAATTCACTTTTTTAATTTATTTATATTTAGAAATAAAACTGATTATCATATTCCAGGGTATTACTTTGCATACAGATAGCATTATTGCTTTCTAGAGTTACACTTTTAATACAAAAACATAAGAGAAGAACTAAAAACATTTATAAAGATACGAAATTAGTACTACCCATGTATATTGTGCATCATTATTTTTCCCTAAAAAATTTGGGCAAAAAAATGCACATTATACATGGAAAAATATGATAGCTGGAGGTAAGAACTGATCCAATATGTGTGGATTAAATGGTGGAGAAGAGAGAATGTGAGAAATGAAAAGTAACTGCTTTGTATCAGACCAGAGCACCTGATGGTGGTGGTGATGGTGCTGCCATTCAGCAAGATGAAGGAGCTTGAGTGAATTAACCAACTTGAGGGTAACATGAGTCCATTTGGACAGATTGAGTTTGAGGTACATTTTAGCTATATTACAAATAAACATGTTTGATTTCCACAGATGAAATAGTACAACTTGAAAAAGAACAAAATCATCATTAATGTGAAAAATACAACTTCAAGTTCATGCCTGAAAATGGTGGGCCAATTGTATTTTCTTTGAATAACAAGGACAGAACTTTGAGAATCTTGGATATTTCCAATGTTCTCCTGCTGAATTCCTAAGACAGTACATACTTAAAGAAGCCATTAAAAAAGGAATGTACTCATCCATCCCATTGTTCTCTAATGTGGAAAACATTTCCAGCTTTTTGAATGATTGCTGAGTGAAAGGTTCTGGAGATTTCCAAAAACTAGAATTAATAATGGTGCCATAAAACAGCACTCTAATGCACTATTGGTAGAGATGCCTGTCAATTGGTACTACATTTTAATTAAATTAAAATTTAAATGTGTCAGGACTTCTGGCCAGGATGGAAGTGTAGGTAGATACACTTTGCCTCCTCACACAACTGAAAGGACAACAACAAATTTAAAAACAAAAAATAATCAGAACTGCCAGAAAATCAAACTGTATGTAAGTCCGACAATCAAGGAGTTAAAGAAGAAACATTCATCCAGACTACCATCCAGGTAGGAGGGGCGGAGACAGTCAGCCCGGGAGGTGAGGACAAGCAGCAAGGTGGTGGCTACAGGACCAGGAGAGCAAGGTGGTGGCTGCCAGGGGCTGGAGGACCAGGCAGTCCTATATTTGCATGCAGATAAACCAAGAGGAACAACTGGGGAGCAAGACAGACCATGAAACCCAGGGTCCCAGTGCAGGGAAATAAAGCCTGAAAACCTCTGACTGAAAAAATCTGTGGGAGTGGCAGGAGTGGGAGAAACACTCAGCCTCATAGGAAAGTTCATTGGAGAGACCCACAGTGTTCTAGAATGTACACAAACCCACCCACCCAGGAATCAGAACCAGAAGGGCCCAATTTGGTTGTGGGTAGTGGGAGAAGTGACTGAAAGTTGGCTGAGAGCTCAGCAAGAAGCACTATTCCCCTCAGACACCTCTACCACGTATAGCACCACAATGCAGCAACCTGGGTTGCCCCACACTGGCTAATACCTAAGGCTCTGCCCCTTAAAACATAATAGGCATGCTGAGACAAAAAAAAAATATGGATCAAATGAAAGAACAGGTAAAAGTTCCAAAAATAGAACTAAGCAATGATGAGATAGCCAACCTATCAGAGGCAGAGTTCAAAACACTAGTAATCAGGATGCTCACAGAAATGTCTGAGTATGGCTGCAAAATGGAGGAATAAGTGAAGGCTATGCAAAGTAAAATAAAGCAAAATGTATGGGGAACCAACAGTAAAGGGAAGGAAACTGGGCCTCAAATCAAGAGTTTTGAGCAGAAGAAAGAAATAAACATTCAACCAGAACAGAATGAAGAAATAAGAATTCCAAAAAATGAGAAGAGGCTTAGGAACCTCTGGAACAACTTCAAAATTCCAACATATGCATCATAGGGGTGCCAGAAAGAGAAGAAGAAGAGTACGAAACTGAAAACTTATTTGAAAAAACAATGAAGGAGAATTTCCCTAATCTGGCAAAGGAAATAGACTTCCAGGAAGTCCAGGAAGTTCAGAGAGTCCCAAAGAAGTTGGACCCAAGGAGGAACACACCAAGGCACATCATAATTACATTACCCAAGATTAAAGATAAGGAGAGAATCCAAAAAGGAGAGAGTTACCTACAAAGGAGTTCCCATAAGACTATCAGCTGATTTCTCAAAAGAAACGTTAAGGGCAAGAAGGGGCTGAAAAGAAGTACCTGAAGTCATGAAAGGGAAGGACCTAAAACCAAGATTACTCTATCCAACAAAGCTATCATTTAGAATGGAAAGGCAGATAAAGTGCTTCCCAGATAAGGTCAATTTAAAGGAGTTCATCATCACCAAGCCCTTATTATATGAAATATTAAAGGGGTTATCTAAGAAAAATAAGATAAAAAATATGAACAGTTAAATAACAACAAACTCACAACTGCCAACAACTGAACTTAAAACAAAAACTACACAAACAACTAGAACAGGAACAGAATCACAGAAATGGAGATGACATGGAGGGTTATCAGCAGGGAGGAGGAGAGGGAGGGGACAGAATGGAGAAAAAATACAGGGAATAAGAAGCATAAATGGTAGGTACAAGATAGACAGGGGGAGATTAAGTATAGCACAGGAAATGGAGAAGCCAAAGAATTTATACGTATGACCATGGATATGAACTAAGAGGGGGAGGGAAATGCTGGTGGGAGGGAGGCTGCAGGGCAGAGGGGAATAAACGGGAGAAAAACATGGGACAATTCTAATAGCATAACCAATAAAATATATTTTAAAAAAGGAAAAAAAATTAAATGTGTCAGTACTTTGACAAAATATAATCAGTTCTATTAATTTATCCAAAAATTATTTGCACAAGTGTAGGAAGATATTTTTAATATTGAATTACAAACAATCTAATCTATATAACTGGAAGATTGAGTAAATAAGCTATGGTTTCTTACACATGATAGAGTAGCATACAGACATTAAAAAGAAGATTTATATGTATTGATATAAAAATATATAAAGTGTGTAGTTAAGTGAAAATGCAAGTTATAACAAATACCATCTAATCACATTTTGAAGGAAAAAAATAGAGAAAAGATCTAATTGTGGTTAATATTTTTCTATGACTGCAATATTTCCATATTTAGATTTTTTCAGAGAACACACATATTAATTTTATAATATAAAAAAACATTAAAAATATTTTTCAAAGCCATCTAATGAAGAATTCATATGAAGTAGAATGTATGAAACTTAGACTTTCAATGTTAGGAATGCTGAAATAAAATGTCACAAGACCCAATATAGTTTTGAGGGACTGTGGCTTTTGCTAAAATAAATAAATAAATAAATAAATGTTTTCGAGTATAAAATGAAGTCTGTCCAGAAAGTATCCATCCATGTAATATGAAAAATAAAGATATTTATTGAAAAAGATACCAGAAACATTGCACACAGGACAATGATACCTCAGTTCCCTTCAAAGTAAGCGGCTTGGGACTTCACACAGTTCTCTCAGCATCTCTTTCACTGTTCAAAATACTCTGCAAAATCCTTTGTTGGAATTTCCAATAGCCACCCTGTCTTATTTTCCTGAATGTCATCAACAGTCTGAAATTTCTTCCCTTCAAAGGTGATTTTAGTTTGGGAAAAGTCAGAAGTTGCAAGTAGTCACATCTGGGCTGTAGTGGGGCTGAGTTATCTGGGTGATTTGATGTTTTGCTGAAAAACTCTTCACCAGACTTGATACATGAGCAGGTGCATTGTCATGATGAAGGTGCCAATCACCAATTTTCTATAGCTGCATCATCCCCTAAAGCCTTCCAAAGGCTTCATCCAAATAGTTTCCATGGAGGAATGTTCAAGCTAAAAGCAAAATCTGATGCAGATTCATTGTTCTACTCGCTTAGTCATTTTGATATGACAGCCACACAGTACACACTCCCTCAACAGCGTCTACTGCCCCCACTGATAGTAGGTACAGTGGAGCTGTCATTGTTCATGCATGTGCTTTCCAGTACACTCTCCTTGGCTGCCAGGTTTCATTGATGTCACGCAAACTGTTCTTGTTATACTAACAATGGCTGGGCTTCTTCCAGACAGACCTCATACACTTAAAGCTAAACTTGCAACAGATGTAGATGAGATCTATGCTTAACATCTGAGCATCAACCTCTCTCTCTTCCATCTGATATAATTTCCCCTAATCGGACTGTTGTCCTAGCTGAGAGGTCACAGGGCTCAGAGTTGTTCTCAAGTATTCAATGGCTGTGGGAAGGAGACCACTTAGTTTTCTGGCTTTAATTATTTTATACAATGTTATAAATATAGGCCAGAAAAGAGTTATATAACTTTACATGAAGGACTCATATTATTAAAATTATTTTGAAAAAAGAACATACCATAGAAATGTCAATTCCCCTAAAGTTAATTTACGTCTCATGCAATTTCAGTTAAAATCTTTAAAGAACTTCTTTTAACTAAATTTCTTTTAGAAAAGCAGCTGAGAATAGTAGAGTTAATTATGAAAAAGTAGAACAGGGTAGGAGGACCTGCTTTTCTAGTTAATAAAACATACAATATAGCCATTATATTCAACAGAGTATTTTGCTGACTTGAGAAAAAGAAAAAATAGATCACCAGAATTGAAGAAGAATAAAGAAATAAATCTCAATATACTTGAAATATATTTCATTTCAATGTGAAAAATGTGTTTTAAGTGGTGCTGTCAAAAGTGGCCACTCATCTGAAAAAAAATAAAGGTGGATCCCTACCCCACCATATCTACAAAAATAAACTCCAAATGGGTTAAAGACTTAATGTAAATCATAAAAAAGTAACAAGCTTGTCGAAGGTTAGTATATTTATTAACTAAGGTTAGAGAGCTATATAACAAAAATAGGACAGTTGCAAACTATAGAAGACATATTTGACTTCATGAAATTAAAATGTACTTCTATTGCAAAAAAAGACAAAAGGACAATACTTGAGTTCATGTAAATGATAATCTGCTACAAGTCATTTTTTTAAACCAATTCCAATTTTAAAAGGAAGGGACAGCAGAGGCTATACACAGACAATTAATCCAAATGGTCAACAAGCCTATGAAAAATGCTTAACATTCAACCTAAAAAACCCACTAAGCTATTAATTGACTAATACTAAAGAGTAAGAACAAGTATTTCTTGAGAAGTGTATTGTAACAGGTAGCCTCATTCACTGCAGTGGACATATGAGGCATAGAGTTAGAAAAAAATTATGAAGCAAATGTAAGTATCCATGGATGATGTATCATAAAATATATATGTATATGTTGAAAAGTGATATGTTAAAAGGATGGTCACCAAAATATTAATTGCAATTATCTCCAAATATTGAAATTTCAGGTGAGCTTAAAATTCTTTTTCTTTTTGAATGTTTTTTCCAATTTGTATAAAGCTAAACCATCAATTAAAATCTGTGACAAAACAAATTCTTATGAAACTCAAAAACCATTCAAATATACTCTTCTTTCAAACTTTCCTTCCCTAATTTCTTAATTCAAGTCTGGTTAGTTTGGTTTTGCTTTAGCAGAGCTGAGGGAGTGTGGAGGGGGATTAGAAATGAGCAAATGTGCTCACCAGGAACAAGGACCATTGGATATCCCTGAATGAGACTCAGATAGAATGACGTAATACAGCACTAAATGTTTCCACTTCGTCCCTTCTTATTCCTATTTTAGTAACCCTTGACATTTAGAGAAACAAAAGCCTAGTCATTTTTGCTCTTCTCTTTCCCCAGGACTTCATACAATTGTTTCAGAATGTCTGTGCCATTGAAAGCAGTAACAGCCTCTGATCTGCCTCCTCTTTTCTCACTTTGAGTCCAAAAGAAGACAACAGAATGCAGGGATGAGAGAGTCCTGTCTTTGACATTTTATTTAAGATTCGTCCTCCTTGTTGTATTTTAGATTCTTGGGTCCTCCACCCCACCCTAGTATCATCCAGGCTGAAATATGGTCTGACACCATCCACCAGCCTTGCTTATAAAGACTAGTTGTAATTAGGCACAACGTGGGCTACAATATGAGCCTGTGTTACTAATAACAAGTGGGATGTACAGCACTGAAAGACAAGAAGTGCCCTTTATTTCCATTTATGTTACCGGAAAAATAGACATACATAGAACTAGTGCCATGTTAAGTTTTTTAAGGCAATAAAAGTGTTTTGAATTCCTAGACATCCTACGAATTTCAGTTTTATAAAATGTGCCATCTATTTTCTTTCTTCTCCCTCAAG
This sequence comes from Trachops cirrhosus, assembly GCA_028533065.1. NCBI lineage: Eukaryota > Metazoa > Chordata > Mammalia > Chiroptera > Phyllostomidae > Trachops > Trachops cirrhosus. The sequence goes on from CM052541.1 coordinate 59,120,368, forward strand.
TCTTTTAGCATCACACATTTAGCCTGGCTCTTTCACTTGTCTAGAGGCCAGGGAGGGTTCCCAGCATATGCTTATGCAAAAAAGAGGGATGTTTGCCTTCTTTCCAACCTTGCCCCCGCACTCCCGTCACGCAAAGCTGAGACTCAGAAGCACTATACAGATCTTCCAGAACCTCCTGTGTGCAAATTCCAAAGGAGTTTAGAGTGGTAAAGAGTCTTGGGAGTATACAAAGAACCAGGAAGCATGCCCCCTCTCTAGCCAGATGTTCCCAAGAGCAATCCCTCTGGTCTCCATGGATACCTTTTACTATGCCCAGAATGTGACCCATTGGCCTCTTTCCCCATTGTTGTACAGAAAAGAAGCCCAGGCATACAAGAGGCAGGACTCTGTACATACTGTTGAACAGACACCGGGTGATCCAGGAGGCTACTGGAATTTGTCTTAGTACATATTTATTGTGTGTTCACTGCATGCAAGGTTCTTGACTGCTGATAAATATATGAGTAAGCCAAGGTCCCTGACTAGGACAGGGTGGTTTTCTATCAGCAGAGTCAGATAAATAGTAAAATAATGAGACACGATAATCACTATACTAGAGGCACAATCAAGATTTGGCAGAGAATAGGAAAGGGGCAATTTAGTTATTCTACCTGAGACAGGAAGTTGAGAAAAAGGAGTAGAGAAGAACTTGGAGAGAGCTAACTTTAGAGCCATGCTTAAAATACAGGAATTTTTGAAGCAGAGGAGTGGAGCTGAAAGGAGGCTCTCTCCGCTGCAGGAGCATCACATGCAGAGAAGTAAGCAGCTTGCCGGTGCACGAGTTGGCTCAGTGGTGAGTAGTTTTGTGTCACAAAGGTGTAAGGCAAACATGGGAAGAGCTTGGAACTGTAGACAGCTCCAGGTTGTGCGTGGTCTCCTCACCTTCTTAAAAAGACATGATGGGTTTCTTAGGGAGGAACAGACATAAACAGGTTTTTAGAAATAAAAGAATGGCCACAATGGGGGAGACCCAATCAGAATGGCAGTGTGGTGTGGGCTGAGTTACTGGTGCCAGATGGAATCAGAGAGAACAGTTGAGGAGATAGCTGAGTTCCATCAGGTAGAAATGATGGAAGCCTGAATCAACCCTGGCTGAAGACAACGGGACAGGCAGAGAAAATACTAGTAGCAGAAGATGTTTAAACTGGCAACTGACTAAGAGTAAAAAAAGGGGTGGAGGGAGAAAGCAGCTTTATTGTCTTTGTTGGCTTGCCAATGTTTGAAAAACACTATGATAATTTCTTCAGCTCATGAGACAGCAAGGTTTATGTTGTATATCTCTGGGGGAAATTAGAGACTGTTACACTGAGATTAATTTTGATGATTCAATCATGACCCACACACACACTCTTTAGTTGATATAGACAATATTTATAACTTTTGGCATTTTGTATTTTAATGAATGAGACTATTTTATGGAAAACTGTACCCAAGTATGAAAATGGCATGTCCATTGGCAAAACTGTGTAGAATTCCCAAGTGAGAGATCTCCAAGCAGTAGCATACATTTTTTTCAGGACTACTTGAGATACTGTGTCAAGATTCTGATACCTCACCCAGAAATAAGCCATAAACTTCACCATCTTGTGTCATGATAAACACCACAGGTAGAGAATAATAGGCATACGAACGCAGAGCTCTGGCATCTGAAATCCTGCATGAACAGCAACATATTGTAAGGAGAGAGGGCCAGTGAACCGCCAAACCAAACATGAAGCGTGCCTTGTTTCTTGATTCCTTTGTACCTTCATAGTCAAAAGGCATCTCAATGGGACTGTATACAATTCAAAATGACTAAAGATTCCTACCGGAAAACAGTGGTGGGTCCTAAGCACTTATATTCTTGGTAAAATCAAGTACATTCTTTTAGAAGAGGCTTAAATTCTTTATATGTCACCATAATTCTGCTTTCATTTTCATCTGATGCCTTGCTACTATCGCTTTTATTATTGGGAGGTTTTCTTGGGTGTTGTGGTGGGTAATGCTAAACAAAGAACAAAGAATAGAATTTTCATGCCTTGGAGCAGGCCAGCTCTGGACCACTATCCCATGTTCTCATCTCTCTATTCCAGAAAGAACAAGAACAATCCCCACTCCCCTTTGCACAATCCCTGCTCTTCCACTTATCACATTTGTGACCTTGAGCAATGTCAGCCAATCTCTTTGTACCTCAGTTTCTTCACCTACGAAGAGGGATATTCACAGCGCCTAACTGCGGGGTTGCTGTGAAGATTAAAGACTTAATATGTGTAAAACACTTAGACCAGTGTCCAACATATAGTAAGCTGCAAATCACAGTTTTTGCTATTGTGACCGTTATTGGTGTTGCTTCTTTATTCTGGAATTTTCTTTCTGATGTGGGCAATAGATCAGTCGCCTTTAAATGCATAATAGGACTTTACTGCCTTGGAACAATTGAAGAATAAATTATTAGCAATTTTTTAAAAGATACACCCCTCCCAATTTTTACTTCATCCCCTGGTGCCTGTTTCTATCTGCATACATACACCTTGGCCTGTTCCTTTCTGCCTTTGGAGGAGACAAAAACTCAATGGACAGGGAAGCACTAAATAAAGAAAGCAGCCTAAATAAAGAAAATAGCAAAGTTCTGATTGGCATAAGGGCTTTGGAAATCCATAAGATCTGATGGTTCCTAAGGAACTGAGTGCCTGGAGGAGTTTTAGTCGGGGAGAAGGCAGGGGTGGGGGTGGGGTGGTGCCAGTGTGAGAGTGGGCAGAGCAAAGCTAAAGGCGACGGAGCTGGAGAAACACGGGAACCCATGAGTAAGAGCTTCTTTCAACCCATATTTCGTACAACCCCTTATTCCATTTAAGTTTCTCCCAATTTCCTATTAACTTCATTATTTAACATTGTAATTATTCAAAATGTTTATAGAAACATCCTTAAAACACCTAAAAATGTATGGGATTTTTGTTTTTGTAACTAAGGAAAAGATGTCCTCCCCCAACTGTTTAAAAAGAATTATGTTTCTAAAGTGAACATTCAGAAACAGGAAGGAATTATACCTGCTATGTTGGCATGTCACGATGGCAGTAAGGCATCATTATTCGCTGGGTGTAAATTTCACGTTTCTGCTTTACAGTTCCAAAACTCTGTGCATTTGAAATGTACAATAATGGAAACTTTTTCTAAGTCAAATTTGCATTGTCATTGGTTGATTTTTTACAGGTTCTATTTCTTTCACCCTGAGCTTCCTGGAGTTTTATGACAAGAAAATGAAGATGGTTTTGGCCCTCAGAAGAAATACAAATATTTGAGGCAGCAGGAGCAGGGTCTGAGCTCCTGCCTGACATGCAGGTGTCCAGAGTTCCTATTCCAGCCCTAGCGAGGCTTGCTGAGTGCCCTTGGGCAAGTCACTTAACCTCCCTTGGCCTCTCTTCCCTCACTGCTAAGGAGAGGATATTAATGCTCAGTTCCCTTATGGGGTGGCAAGTGGATTAATTATAAAATGAGAGTCTCTTCCTATGTAACCCTTTAGGAGATCAGAATTTTACCAAATGGTTCTGAAGTGTGTTAGAGAACAAAACAACAAAGAAAACAGAGCGCAAGTCCCACAGAGCAGAAATGTAGTTATCAGCACAAAGGACTGGAGTAGACTAATGCTTCATTTTATGTAAGCAGAAAAAAAGTTATTTCAGGATACATTATTTTCAAATAACTTTCTCTCTCTCTCTCTATCCTTCCCTCCTTCTCTCCCTCTCTTTCTCTCTCTCTTTCACACATACACACACACACACACACACACACACAGATACCTGTTCCTCATGCCCTTATTCATTTGTTTTAAAGTACTTCACTTATGTGGTCTCAAAATAGGAAGCTTCCAAATAAAATCATCAGCCTTAAAACAATGTTTGAAATAATTAGGCTACAAATTCAGAAGCCCTTTAATGTTGCTGCAATTCTATAACTATCTGTGCATTTCATGTATGGCCCTATTAAATGTACCAGGCACCAATGTTGCCGGTTGTCAAGAAGCAAAATGAAAAATAGTTTTAATAGCTGCTCTTTGACCTGTTTTATATTTTATGTCAATTATAACAGCACACAACCATGCATAATTATGAAGCATAGATGCATTAAAATGTACACATAATTTGTGTTCTTATGGCAACCATTGCATTAGGCTCTAGAAAACAAACCTATTGTTATAAGTCATTTGCACATTAATATATTAGTATTAAATATCAAAGACAGATTTGTCTATCCATCTGTTTGGAATCATTGTAAGTAAATATATCTTTTTGGAGGGGTGGACAAAATCTCTCCATAAATGCACTGTAGGTGCCATCTGCAACATATATTATAATACAGAGTTTAGCACCAGCGTGCATAGCAGCTCCAGCAAAGACAGAGCCATGTGATTGTCATTTGAATGTCATTTTTTTAAAAAATGATCTGGTATATGGACAGAAGGAGGAAATTTTTTTCTGGCACTGCCATAAAAATTCCTTCATTTGACTATTCTGTGGTTTTTTGGATTTGTCTTAAAAGCTTGCATTTCTCCAAGGATAAGAAGAAAATAACTATCTTAATGCTGGGTAAATGAACAAAAAAGTATATTTTTCTCTATAGCAAAATTATTACAATACCAGGAAAAATTTGCTTTAAGAAATCTGATGAATCATTAACAGTGACCCTGAGAAGCAGGTGACCCAACCAGAAAATGACATTTCCATGCTACAGATAAAGAAACCAGGGTTTTTTCCAAGAACAATTATAGATCTCCAGTTGTAACTTTTCAGCATTCTCAGGACTTCATGGCTATCCAGTGAGGCTGCTGGAGCACAGGGTGCAGGAAGGCAACGCCAAATAACAAACTGAAAGCAGACTTCCCGACTCTGAGTTTGTCCATTTAATGCCTTGATGCGCATAAATTTGGAGGAAGCAAGACTCTGTTTTCCTGTCAGGTTTAACCTTATTTCCCTACCTCTGAGCAGTTGCTGTAGATATCCACCCCACCTTTTGTCCTCTCGAAGTTACTCTGAAGAAGGAAATAACCTGAAGAAAGGGGTGGGAAGAGGGATGGGAGAGGAGGTAGTGGTGAACTGTTGCCCCTAGGCCCTGATTAAAGCCGATGACAATTTAAATTTCTATTAAATTCATTTTAAGTGATCATCTTGTTCTCATTTTGGTGACCAGGTAGAACTAGAACAATTTTAACATGCATTTCTGGAGCTTCATGGGAAATATTTCACTCCTCTGTTCTCTGTTTCTTTGTTAGGTGTCTGTAAGTATAGATAAGAATTTTTATTCCACTTTTTCATAACTAGACTTTGAATTCAGAGGTATTTCTAAGATGATTTCAGTCTATAGTGACTACTTAGTTCACCCATATGTTGAGTAGTTTAAAGATGTTATATCCATGGCCAAGGTATCACCCGGATTTTTAAAATTATTTTTATCTTTTAATCCTCACTCCAGGATAGGTTTATTGATTGATTTGAGAGAGAGGGGAGAGAGAGGGGGTAGAGAGAGAGAAAAAAACACCAATCAGCTGACTCTCATACGCACCCTAACCTGATACTGAACCTGCAAACTTTTGGTATACAGGATGATGCTCCAACAAACTGAGCAACCTGGTCAGGACACCTTTTAAAAAGACATTTTTTTAAAGTTTGTTTCAATGAAAAGAATTACTAAATTTCTTTAGGATCTTGGAGATATTTGTCTAAAATATATTACTTTAAATAATCACATAAAATTTAAAATGTTTGGAAGAGAGGACTGGAAATATCTGACTTTTATAGACATTTTTTTTAACACTACAGAAAGAAGAATTGCTCTGTGTCAATGTAGCTGGCTCCTATTAAGACTAACCAGGTATGGAGGATAACTTTCTGAGGAAGCAGAGGTACTGATGAAAGAAAGTGGAAACAAAGGAAGAAGGAGGAGACGACTGGAGACAAAGATGGGAACTAGCAATTGAAGAGAAGGATGAGAAAGACTCTGGTGAATTCCAATCCTAGATTTCTAGAAAGAGCTGCCCAAATCCAGACAATGAGTATGCACACACGTTTCAGTTCACGCTCTGACTCTCAACACCGGAAAAATCAGGACAGTTCTGAAGTACGTCATAGGGTTACCCTTGAGGCTGCAAGTGTTATATGGGACAAGATTTTAGTCCTATCAGACACCGGTCCCCAACATTTTTGGCACCAGGGACCAGTTTCGTGGAAGATAATTTTTCTACGGATTGGGGAGGAGTGGGGGGAAATGGTTTCAGGGTGAATCAATCACATTACATTCAAGCTCACCTCCTGCTGTGTAGACCAGCACCGGTCCCGGCCCAGAAGTTGGGGACCCCTGCTATAAAGCACTGAGAATGAATTGGAAGTGAAGAAGTAAAGATCACAGAGCCACCCCAGGGAGAAAGATGTGCTCACTTGTTGGAGTGTTAAGGTGCACTTAATTTAAAATTATATGCTTTTCCAATTTTAAATGTTAACAGGTCACCAACTTAAGAAAAATGACAAATTGGTTAATTCTTCACACAAAAATTACTCATTATTGTCTTCAGGATGAAAATAACATAGTCAATCCTAGATTATTGTTTTTAGCGCTGTTTCCTCAAATCCACGTCCACAGCACATTGTAGTTTATATTTGTTTAACCCACAAACATTTGACAATATCTGTGATTTGCTCACTCCCATCTACTAAGATGAAATTTTTTAAAGTTTAAAAAAATTATTATTAACGATTCATTTTTTCCTATTTAAAACTCTTACAAGAATGGGTTTTTGACTTCTATTATGCCCGTATGTGTCTTGCTGGTTTGACAACACAATTTCACTGACTTCCAAGACTGCTTCATTTTTCTACACTTAATTATCCAATCCAACTAAAATTAACTTTTCAAAATAGCATTCTTTCAACATGCCAGTTACAAAACTGACTACAAAGAAAGTTCTATACATTTTGGTGAATATTTCAGACAGAGCTGTTTGAATGGATGGAACATCCTTACATTATATTTAAGAATCTGAGATCTTTCCCCCCTTTGTCTTCTTATCATGACTCCTTTATGCTCAGTGAAATGTCTGTGTTATTCCCGTGTCACCATCTCTACCCTCATTTGGTTCAAAGCAACTTCAACTGAAATACAAACCCTTTACTTGTCACAAGTGCCAATCTAAATCTTGCTTTGTTAATCTCTGCTTGATTCCCTTTGTATTCTAAGAAATTTCTTTAATGAAGAAATTTTATTTAGAAAGTTATTGCCATATCTATTGAGAAATCACCAATTTGACTTATCCATTTAACATATCAGCCCAGGGGCAACAAGCAATATTTACATTTGGGCAGAAGTTACCACCTCCAGAGCACCCTTTTCTTCGCTGGTTTAAGGAGGCCAACAGTGAGGGCAATGACCCTGGGTTCTGCACTTTGCACAGCTGCCCAGATGTCTAGTGCTAGGCTTTAGGTTGTGGCCATGGCCCTTTTTCAGAACAGGACCAATCTTCAAGCATATAGCATAAGGTAGCACTTCTTAGTGCTTTGAGCTTGGCTGTAGAAGACTGGTCCAACATTATTATATAATACATACCCTAATTTAATTAAAAATAATTATCATATAACTTCATATCAGAAAAGTAAGATTTGGGTAAAAATCTTACAATTAAGATTTGGACAAAATATCATGCTATCTTTAAATCATGCTATCTTTAAATTTTCTTTAAAATTTACATGAAGTCCATAGAGAATTTTTTATTTGGCAAAGAAATTGTTTGTAAAAAATATGCAATGTGGCCCTCAAAATATTTTAATTTTCATCATAGAAACAATACATGCATTAGTATATATATTGCAAGTTGTATAACCGATTTCTTATGTATTTAAAAGTTTACTTAAAGTTTGAATGCCCATGTATACTCTGCAGTTAGATCTGATGGTATATATTAAGTGGTACTACTTCCTTGTCCTAAAGATCTAAAGATTGACATTATTCTTTAAGGGAAATATATCTAGTCCTCAAGTAGAAATATCCTGGAGTTTGTAGAAGTTTCAGTTTTTAAAGTTATCACAACCAGAAAGATTTACAGAGTGCCACTATGCTCCAAACTACTTAGAATCAAAATATTAACCCACAAAAAGTTATTAAGCTTTATATTGACAAAGTGTTCCACTTAGTTGAAGAAAAAGAGAAGCTAAAATTGATTCAAGAAACAGCTCTCTAGTCATGCACTTTTGCGATTTTATAAGGGTTGAATTTCCCAGGATGGGTGTAAGCATAATATGGCTTTGATTAAACTGTGATATGCAGAGAAAGCAAAGAAAACTAGAGCAAACCTCCATATCTCTGAACCACCAAAGGGTAAGGAAAACAGGCCAGGCCTTGTCTAATACACATGCAAAAAATCAGGTTACCCAAACCACATGTGGTGATAACATCCAATGAGTATAATAGCATAAGTATTTGTTATAGAGCCTACACAGTAAGAATGAAAAGTACTTATTCATTTCACTTTGGACCCTCCCTTTGAATTTAAACAGAAAATTGGACTAATAAAAGCTAAACTTTTGGTCCTAGACCAGCAGACTGCTCAAGGAAGAAAGCTCTAGCTACTGTAAAGTCAGACTGGGTTAGAGCCAGTCGGTTGCAGAGGAGGTTGATCTTCGATGCATTGCTGGCATTTGGGAGTTTCTGAGACAGGCTACAGGAAGAGATTTCATCCTTCTCTAACTTGGTGGACCGCCTGTAATCTACTGTGGGAGTCCCTTCCCCCTAATCCATACTGTTCAATTGTCAGGAAAGCTTGTAAACAGGAGCCTCCATCAGTTACCTCAGAGTGGTTTGAACAAACTAACATCATAACAAGAGTGTTTATGGAAAAATGCTTAAGCACTGAAGCAGAAAGGGCTTAGCACTGATCAGACCTCTCTTCCACCTTTATTCTTCACTGTTCACATTGAAATGCAAATATCAGCGCAGGGTTTCCACTGGCGTGCCACTCACAAATTGAAAAGCAGTTTTTATCTATGCAAATGTAAGCATGGTAATTGAAGTTAATCAATCAATGCTAGCTTTCACTAAAACCTTGAACATGATTGAATAAAGTAATTATCATTCAGCAGAAAATGATGAAGTTGTAGACAGCATGAACCTTATTAAAGAAGGATTTTGAGTCACAATGGCTTAATTTAGCTAACAGCCCAGCCTTAGCTCAAGAAACATACTCCTCTTGCTGCATAGAATTGTTTTATGATTTAAAAACAACAACATAATGAGAGTGGGGAAAGTGGAGGTAAGGGTAAAGCAGGGATTTTTATTATTATTTTCATAGTGCTGGATTAATAAAAAAAAGTACCTGCTATGCTACAAAGGAGAAGCTATAATTAACATCTTTAAAAAAAACCTCTAGATCAGTGAACAAAGATTGTTATGACATTTTTGATATGGCCAACAGCAACATAATGTTATTGTTATATTTTTAACATAAATTGATGAAATAAAGTGAGCACCTCAGATGTCTTTGCAAAATAAAACAAAAATTAGAAAAATATTTTCATGTAAAAAGTAACATATTAAGATATCACAAATTGAATGTTAAACTTTTAAAAGTATAACTTCAAACATAATTTGTTTTTTTTTTTTACTGACTTTCAGCAGTTTCAATAACAGAACATATGCTGCATTTTGCACAGCCTTTCAAATACTTCATTTTTCTTGAGTGGCATCTATTCAATGACTTGCCATGATTTATTCAAAAAAAAAAAAAGTCTACCAGAAAGTATGTTTTAATATTCATTCTAGGGTACTTTTTCCCAGTTTCTTTATATTCTTATCTATTCTCACTTATAGTTTAAATTTTTTGAGGCTTTAAAATCAAAATTATTTAAGCCAGAGTTGAATACCAATGCTGAAAAAAATCACTTCAGGTAGCACAAGGGAAAGACTCCATCTCTGGAAAATGTGATTGATGGTTAGTATGCAGCGTAATGTAAACTGATTGTGGAAAGAGGCTCCATTTAGCTTTTTCCAACCTGTTTTTGAAAAACAAAGTTAACCAGCAATATTTAGATTAGAGTAGCCCAGCAGGATATGGTGACTCTTAAGAACCTACAGTAATTCTATCGAACTCAATTAGACTGAAAAAAATTAAAGGTCTGTGACCCTGCTAATATTATTGTACACCTTGGAAAAGCCACTCCTTCCCCCCAACCATAGTCTGGTTGGTGCATTTTGCATTTAGTTTCATTTGAACAACAATTTGTCAAATTACACATGCATTCCCAATTGGGTAGCAAAAAAATAGCTTTTTATTTATTATTGTGGCATATATAGGGCAAGGTGCTTTCCTCAAACATATGTCTCCATGTACCCAAATTTCCTAAAGCTTCAGAAAGTGTGTCTACCAGCTACCTGTATCGTTCATAAATAAGTAGATGACACAAAAATAAATTCCCAAGTTGAAACAAGTATTGAATGGATTGTAGTACAAACAGTTCTGGGGTTTTTCCAGCACGTGTTTCCTCTGACAGTAACTGTCCTGTCTCCTACTACTTAGGTAAAAGCTATCTCCTTTTTTATCTATTCTATCAACAAAACATGTAAGTATCAGAGCTACTAGAGCAAAGTAACATTAGAGTGCTATATAAAAGTAGTTCAATAGAATTGTGATATCATTTTATTTGGATGATAATGTGCATTAAAAGTATGATATTGATTGTTTACCTTAAATGCCCTAACAGCAGCAATTAGTCATTTCTGACCTTTTGTGGCTATTTCCCACTGCAGGACCAGCCCAGGACATAAGTTAATACATCTCGTTTTCTTATTTCTACTCAAGTGTGAAACTAACAGTAGCAAGGAAGAGCACAGGGTAGGGGGAAACTGTCTTTATTTCTGACCCTTCATGTTCTACAACAGCCAGGAGTTGATGTATTTTGGATTGAAGAGAAAAAATAAAAACTCCTAAGTAATCATGCAAATCAGTTGCCAACATATTCCCAAAAGATCCAACATATATAGAATATTTGTTTCATGTTTTAAAGAGTTTTTATTTCAATCCCTATCACTCATATAGAGTAATAATAAATGCATCTATGTAGCAACAGTAAGTACTTTACCATCATATAACATATATATTCCAGGGAAAACTGACTTTTGCTAGAGCAATTTCAAACTTCTGCGAGAGGATATTTTAAACTGGAACATTTTAAACAGTTTTATTTGCATGTGTGCACATGTGTGCATGTGTGTGTGTGTGTTTACTGATCAAGTCTATGCTGGTCCTGGTTTGACTAACTGTGCCATCCGCAGAAGTGGAGAGCACCAAATAACTGGATGGTCCACAGCTATGAATTATGACTGCTATTTTTCTAACTGCTGGAAGCACCAAGAGAATACAAAGTTCTGCTCGGGAACAGTTTAACCCCTGCTGCCGTGCAAACTCGAAGGAAGCCCTGAAAGCCCAAATACTTATAAAAAAATCTATTTGAGACAAGACAACTTCATATTTTTGTTCCAAGATCTGTTGCTGTCCCATCTTGCCAAGCTGAAGGTTTCTATTAATTGAGCTCTCAGCCCAACAGTGGGCTCTCTGCCTCTGGCCTTCCCCTGTCTACCATAGCTGTGATGGTTAAAAGCTTCTCCGGTTTGTCACAGAGTTTAATATGCACCCTACATAATTATGCAGGATTCACTGTGCTATCAAACTGCAATTCAAATTAGTTCAGGATTAAAGGCACAGAACAGTACTGCTTCCTTAATTGCATTGTACTGTGCTGATCACATTCAAATACCCATTACTCATTCCCTCTGTGGAGCAATAAGTCAGGGGGATTAATATTCAGGCAGGTGACAGGGCCAAGCCATTAAAAGGCAGTTATGCAGAAAGCATGGCTGGTTTTATTCACGTTAATGAAATCAGTGAAATGAAACTGTAATAGATTTATCAAAGCTCAGATGGATTTGCTGTAAATCAGTTTGATTCAAGCAATCAAACTGGACAATAGAGATAGTTTTCAGCTCTAGCAATGGGTGTCAGAAAGCAGCATGTGAAAAGTGCTGATATTCTTCATGTATGGATTTGATATCCACCCCCATGCACAGGCCTATTCCCAAATCACTGCAGCTAATTTTTTTGTCTTTTGAACTAGGTGCCAGTGGCTGATAAAACATACAGCATATCATCTTAATACAGCACTTACACTGTTTTTATTCTTCATTTTTAAGTCCCGCAGAACATCAATTCTTTCCAGTTGCTGGCCAAGAAAGAAAGGAAAGTTCGGTAGAGCACAAATTAACATCGCTGCCTCTCTGCTGCCCAGGAGGGGAATGCAAGTTTGGCCAGGGTGGCTCTGCACAATTGGCACGAGTGTCTCCTACACCAACACGTGTGCAGGGGGAAAACAGATCAGCTCACAGTCTCGGAGTGATGGGCAGGGCGGGAGGAGTTCGCAGAAGCTGTCCCTTTACTTTTGTTCTGGGTCTAATGAAATAATTTGGTATCCATTAGAGGGCAGCATTAGAACAAAAACTAAGCACAGTGAGGGAGGGATCCCCTGCAGATAGACAAGCACCTTTGCTGAGGTAAACTTTTTCAATGCAGTAATATTTTCCAAGGGTAAAGTCAATGAATGGAGAGAGCTAAGTTATGGAGAAGACGGGAGCAAATCCTACAGTTAGAGAAAAAGGGCAAGGGAGCAGCTTGTGCCAATTTAGCTTTAGGGAGTTTTCAGTCCGCGCATTAACTCCCTCTACACTCCACCCTTTTTAGGGCTAATGCAGTGATACTTCTGTCTTGAGCTTAATGATCATACATTTTGTAGACAGTGTTTCTGATGGAATTGCAATGAATTATGAAATAGTGATCAGGTTTCCGTTTTCTTGAAAAGTGCATCATCATGTATTATGGGTTACACTAAAATTACCCTAATTGGTCTAATTTTTATTTATTAGAAACAAATTGTTCTAGAACTAAAGCCAGTTTTTAATGATCCAAAACAGAAATAAATGTTCTAGTCTATTAGTGTCCTATATGGAATAAATCAATATTAAAGCTAATTAACCCTTTTCAAAGGCATTTTGTCCCAGGTTTTTATTTAATGGTTCAGTGCTGCTTAAAGCATGGATCAAACTGGATAAGCTCCATTTAAAAAATGGCCCACTTTGAAAACAGTTTGGCAGCTCACTATGATAAGCTGTATTTATCAGGATAAACTTGACTTTTTTCAACTGTATAAATAACTGACTGGGTTCCCTAAAAGATCTGACAATAAAATAGAGATTAAGGGCAACAGAATAATTTGTCCATGTAGCAATATTGTAACATTACTGTAACTGATTTGTTTTAAAAAATATATTTCTCTACAGCCATATTTCAATCTCTGCTTTTAAGGATATTCCTAAGGGAGAGGGAATCTCCATATAAGATATTTCATTCGGGGTCAAATGTGAAACACAAACCTATGATTTGTCCTTTTTGGAAGAAGCCATGATTTTTTAATAGTGTTCGAACTCGTAGTGTGGAGCACACACTTTGAGGACATGAATGACTACTTTGACATATGAAACCCAATGAAAACTATATACATTATTTAAGGAACTCTGCACTCTTCCCCTTTTGTTATACTAGCAAATCTCAGAATGTACTTTAATATAAGCTGTTTTTGAGTTATAAAATAGATGATCTGTTTTGTACATGAAGTAAATTCTTCACAGTACCGGAGGAGGTAATTTGTGTTGTTATGAAATTTTGATTAGCCTGCAGTAAAATCAGACCTGTTTACCACGAGTGTCTGGATTCTGACTCACGGTCTTCCCAAACAAGCAGTGAAATGGAATGGGGGGCAGGAGGAAAAGCAATTTATGAAAACATGGTGCACCATAATTTTGCCATTTTTCTGCAATAAGGATAGCAAATGATTCATGGGATAAAATGAAATATTTCTGTCATTTCAATGGATCTAAGATTTACAGCTTCTTAACTTGGATAGGAAAAACTCCGTATGCATAAAAATGAATTTTAAATCAATTAATGACAGGGATGAAAAACAAAAAAAATTGATTTTAAGTAAAGGAGAGAAAAATTAACAAGCAACAAATTAAAAGGGAGAAGAAGCAGCTATTTACTCTAAGACCTTTGAAGCAAGGAGGTTGTAAGAGGGAACTGCTTGCTTAAAAGAGGGCATTAGGGTCAGGTTAAAGAAAAGTGATACGTTCATCTGAGCTCATTACATTTAGATTGCTTAGACAGACACAAGAAGGTAGATTTTAAAGCAGAATCAGATATGCCTAAACTGGATTTTTAAAAATTGTGCAAAAGTTCGGCCCATTTTTATAGTATATAAGGTTAAAACAAATAAAGAAATCCGGTGACTATGAAAATACAACCCCCAATTCAAGATTCTCCTTAACCAAAGCTATTCTTTCACAGGTATCAGGGCCACGAAAAACATTTTTTTACACCTCCCAACACCTTGAGACACCGCACTGAAGGACAGCTAGCAGCAGCCACTGAAGAAGTGAACCTGGACTCTAAATTAGAAAGTCACTGTACCTAGAAAATGAGAGTGGACACTCTGCTCAAGACACGAAGGAGTGGGCATGAATGGCTCAGAAGCTAGTGGAACCAGTTGTGCCGTGCGCCACGCTCTGATAGCCAAGGTGGGCACTGTGAGACACAATCCTCCTCTCTCTTCCACTGAAAACAGGGTATCGTATCTACAACTAAGATACATACCTCAGCTTCCACAGTTTCAAGCAATTCCAATGTGAAGGCAGTTAACTAAAGGGGAAAGGATGGTAGGGTTTGTTAAGCAATGTAATTCAATGCCAAATGAGGAGAACAAAGATGGCCTTGATAATTTTGCTAATGCAGTTTTGCTTAATCAAATAAATCTTACTACTCTGGATCAGGTATTAACAAAATGCAAAGATATTCATTGCTTTTTGCAAAGGGCCCACAACCTTCTTTGCACAGGATCTGCAGGACTATCCCCGGTGTCATCATGGCTCACATACATCATGTTATATGCATGTATTTCACAAGTTGGGTAGCTAATTAGAAACCTAAAATACGAAGTACAGCCACAAAAGGCTCAGCAACTCCATCTCCTATACAGAAATCCTCTCATTATGAAGGTGCAATATCAATTTAAAACTTCTGTTGGTCCTTCTTTCACAAGTCAAATGTCATCAAGTGAAATCTGACACCAATGATATCGTGGTGTTGACGAAGATTGCAAATATTGATGTTAGTATCTATTTCCCATAGATTATCATAAATCGCATACATTTCAAAACCTGAGAGCAATCTATTTTGACAATTTTTTTGTTGACAAAGTTTAAAGGGCTATAAAATTTGATAAGCTAGATCAATGAACGTTTTGAGCTGCTATATTTTTTTCCAGCCACTGAACAAGCATTTCATTGTTACAAGTCTGTATGGGAGCTGTGGCTTTGGGTATTCTATTCAATTTCAAAGAAACTTCAGAAGCTCACACATGCCTTTGAGCATGCAAAACCAGGGGGCAGTGCATCTAAACCACAAATGGAGAGTATGCTCCATATACACGTGCAAATTAAAACCTATAAAATAACATGGACATTGTAAAATTTATGTTAAAAATGATAACAGTTTTACTGATTTACTGACAATGAAAATATATAGCATTTTTTCTGTCAGAGCATTTATCAACACTTGGCAACCCTGCACTAACTTGACATGTAAGATGATCAAAATGGATTATGTAATCTTTCCCATTCATTTCTATTGATTTTAGTTATGATAAAATTCATCAGTGTGCCTGGGAACCCTCAGGCTGAAAGGCTCTAGGAGACAAAAAAAAAAAAATAGAAGGGAAAAAAAAAGAATTCAGCCGAGTTATAATAGGATGAATATAATTTTAGAATAGGATTGCACAAATACAGAAGTCATGCCCTAAAGGCTCCAGCAAGAAATTAATACAAATAATCCTGGCAGTCTCATAAAATTACATCTCTCTTGGCAGTGATTTACTTTTGAGATCAAATGATAAAATTTCAAGCTAAAAGAATTAATGTGTAAGTGCTATTAAAAACAGTTTGTGAAAATATTTTCAAACTTTAAAATTTCAACAGTAATCAAAGTTATTTCTCTGACTGCAAGTAACATGAAAATGCCAGCAAATGGACCATTTTAATCACTTTTATTGATTCATGCTTTCAGTTCTTATTCTGTTAAAAACAAGGCACATTAAATACATCCTCTTATTGCTCTATAAATGCATGCAGCTCATTCCGTATATCAAAAGTAATAAATAATGGCGATAAAACACCAAGACAGTTATAAAAATGACAACCCAGCCTCAAACATAGTATTTAACAGTCCAATCTAGAACAATAACCCAACACAATACATAAAAGTGCCACATACGAAAACATGCACTGTATATATCCACCTCAGTACTGGGCTTATACTTGATATTCTTTAAAAACACAGTAGGGCTTTTTTATTCCCTAAAAAGGGGTGACATAATGCAAAACAGTGCGAGTTACAGCATTATTGATGTCAATATTACTTCATTCATACGCCAAATATCTTTATAAATACATTAAAAAAGGAAATAAGATCAATGATCATTCTTACAGTATGTTTAGTAAAAGTCAGAATGAAATTTTCATTGTAGAAAAGAGTAAGCTACATAATTTGAAACAGACAAAATGAAGCTAGAAGCTAAAGCAAAATGGGGAGCATGCATTTAATAGTAGAGACACTAAAGTTTCAGTCAGTATAAATTGACTGAAAGCAAGAATATTGCAAACAGCATGACGGATATGAGGCAGGCAACCTTGGCCTAACAAATAATGCAGCATTATCACTACTGTTATGACTGAGGTAGGGGCTATTTAAAGGAGCATCCAGCTCTCCACCACAGACGGGGGTTCCTTCACCTGAATCCCCTTAAAGGCTCTTGAAAGAATCACTTCATGATAAAAGACAATCTCTATCCCCTATCCCCACCCCAACAGAATCACCTACATCCCAATTATGTGAAAAGGAAAAAAATTCTTTTGCATTTGGAGTAGGTTTTTAAGGGGCTTATTCCCCTATTTCTTTTCTCCTTTTCTGAAATCATGTTTAAAAAAAAAACGTGTAAAGGTTTAATTAAGAACTAACACAAAAATGTAGGGGTGCTTTATTCACAGTAAAGACTTGGAACCAGCTCATTTCTAAGACGAGTCTCTGGGATTGATGAAGGAGCGTATGTTTTAGAATTAGCAGATTTTAAGCAAAAGCAAATATGCTCAAAAGAAGAAAAGTGTGCTCTTCTTTGTCCTTAAAGGAACTTCAGTCATAGCAAAGCGTGCATAAACAAGGCCTGCGTTACAAATGCAGCTCTGCCTGGCCAGTCAGGTTTTAAGCCGGATCCCTACTGTAATGGATTCAGGGAGGATACAAGTCATCCTTATCATGTTCTAACTAGAAAAAGAGAGAGGAGAGAGAGAGAGAGAGAGAGAGAGAGAACAAATGTACAATACTGTGGTACATCATCTGTAATGTTTTAAAGGACAGCTCTTCTACTCATTAAGTGTCACTGGATTCTAAACAATGAAATTTATTGTCTGGGTAAAAAAACACTAAACGACAAAGCCGCATGCTTCCATTATTTAAAAAAAAAAAAAATAGAAGCCAGTGTAAAAAGTTCTCACCCTGAATGCAAAACTTCACAGTGGTACCTGGGAGCATCACTTGCTGTGTTTTAGATTGTCCTGTCAAAGAGGCAAATCTAAAATATCCTCTTTAAAATCAAAAGAAGTTAAGATGCTATCTTACCTGTGTTTTGGAGGTGGGGATGGTGCTTAAGGGAATGAATTTCCAGTGTTTACATTATTACATACATACTCATACCCCACTAAAATGAGGTATAAAGATATTCTACGACATTGACATAAAGAGAAATAATGGCACAAAAGTGTTTTATGTACCTGTTTAAAAAAACTAAGACTCTATGTCTGCGCAATGAAAACCTGTCATTACAGACAGGGTTAGATTTCCTATTCCCTACGCAACCTGATCTTGAGACACAAAGTAGGTAGTTCACAAGAGGAGGCACAATGAATGGCTAAAATGCCACCAAAATATTGCCAAAGCATACCAAAATGACACTTTAAGTTGAACGCATTATTTGTTAAATACAGTACAGATTAATTTTTGTTTGTTTTGTGTCTGTGTGTGTGTGTTGGGGAAGAATGTGTGTGTTGTGTTTGTTTTTATTTTTTTTTAGTTAACTGAGAACTTTTCCACTGAGTAAAGAAAGAGAGGGGCTTTCTAGTAACCAAAAGGATGTTGAGTGTAGTGCCTTTTTACAAATAATTGTAAATAAAGTTACCTAAGGGCTGTTTCTTTCCTCGTTAGTATCTGTTTACAAATACTCCCTCCAAACAGATGCAATAAACTGAGCAAAATGGGTCATGTTTGACAATATCACATGCCATAAGATTTAGGATTAAAAATTGTGCTGTTATCTGTAGATATATAAACATAGGTTTTTAATTCTTAAATTTGTTATTACTGTAAAGATTTGAGAAATTCAGTCTCATCCCATTACATCCAATTTATCACTGAAATGCTAGTTTGAAAGTAAAAAACAAAAGCAAAGATCTTCATGGCAATGATAACAGTCAAAGAAAAACCAGCAGTGACTGAGGGAAAAAATGAATTGCTGAGATGAAACTATCACTGTAACTTCCAGCAAATGTCAATGCTATCCTTATCTTATACCTGTGATTCTGGAAGGGTTTAGACTTTCTCCTTCAGACTTGTTCCTGTAAGCAGATCAAAATTTCTCTGTCCCTCTCTAGTTTTGCCAGTCATGCTCTGGATATAAAATTGTGCAATCATGTGAATGGAGGGGCAGACAAGCTGAAGCAAGAAGGAAGGGGCTGAGAGGTAGGTCTCCAGAAACTATTATTTTAATAGTTCACTCCCAACTCAATTTCTTTCAAGACAAATAATGTTTACAAGCTTAATATCCAGAGCTTTGTGTATGTCACAAAATTTTTCCATCATTTTTTTCAAATTTCAGCCAAAGTATTCTGCCTCCAGAACTCAATTAGAATAAACGAATACACAAAAAAGGAAGTGTGTCAAGTCTAACAGGTCACAAAATGGATATAAAATATTAAGTCAGTGTGCATCAAAAATGAGAAAAATATAAAATACACTTTTTAGAAGCTAGAGTGAATGGTAAATACAAATAAAGGGGTATACATCAACATCCTAACGCTTTGGAATGTTTCCCAGTGTTAAAAAAACAGCAGCTATCCATATCCACTATTTTGGAGTGCTGTATTTTGTAACTGTTGTTACATGACGACTTGTTGTTCCTATGTTTGTTGGCTGAGGATTTACTTGCTCACACTCACAATCCTCCACAACTTCGGTCCACCGGAATGGGAACTCGTCGGTCCAGGTTCTCTTCTGCTGTTTTCATTAGTATTGCCAGCCGGCTTCCAGACACTCTTCCTTTCTGAATAGCACTCATCAGCTTAAAGAGAAAACATACGACAGACTCAGAAGGCAGGCTGGCTTACTCCCTTTTTCATGGCATTTTAATGGTTACCTTTCCACAGGCAGAGGTCATTAAGTATTCCACCAAAAGCAGTAGCAGGTCCTACAGCTCAAATAAGAGTACAATTTTTTTAGTGTTTCAAAAATGGGGGAAGGAGTAGATAGTTCACCACTACTGTAAAAACTACACCTACCTAGCAAAGTCAGTCTGCCTTTAAATGCAAATCAAATGTATTAGTTTTTTGCCCCTTAATACACTTAGGACACATATTTTTTTGAGCAACTCAACTCATATATTGGATCTTGAGTTCCATTTAAAAATCTTAAAAAAGAATCTCAGGGATTGAACAAAGACAAACCATGATCTATATTTAACTACTTTTTTTTTACTGTTACTATACTTGACAACTTCAAGTCCCCTAAATCCAAATTCCTTAAAGACTTGATAAAGTAATTTACATTTAAGTCCTTGAAAATAGACCCAGAGATCTACCTTAAGAATTAAAAGCACTCCACAGCCCAGATTTTAGTTAATTCATTTTTATCCAATGGATAAAATCAGAATTAGTCTTGAAATTACATGCAGTCAGCGGGCAAAGGCCTTTCATCTGGAAGGCACTTTGCAATTACGAGGTTGGGTTTTTTTTTTCCTTTTCAAGTTTATGTTTTTAACTATTTGCTTTTCTTGATATCACTTCCCCAATCTTTTCAGTTATTCATTTAAAAAAGAACTGATTTAGCCATTCACCAGGAAAATACACACACACACACACACATACACACTCAAAATATTTTCTAGGGCTAGTTTTTAGCTCACAGAGATATGTTCTTTAAATGGCTCTGAATAAGAAGAGTCAGAGGCATCTGCCAAGATGCTGGATCAGAATTTCATGACCTTATTAAAAGCTGTTGCACAAGTTACTGCTTATTCGAGATTGACTCCTACATGCAGAAGTGGCATCAGAGCACAAACCTAAAAATAAAGTCATATAACCATGTAATATCTATAGTGAACCTTCCATGAGGATTACTGAGAAATCAAACCTACACTAAAAATGCTGTTTAATGAGGTTAACATGGACTCTTAATCTTAAGAAGAAAATATTGTACTTAATAAAAAGCCTGAAAACATACTTTACATATGATGACTGATATAACATAAACAATGCTGACATCTAAAGACAGAACAATTTATTGTGTATTGTTTATTTCTCTGATCCCATGAAAACCTTCAAAATTTATCAGAGCTAACAAAACTGATAAAGCTGGAGTTTCTTCTTTATCCATGAACATTACATGATGTACCAAACTCTGAATTAAAAATTCAGAGTTTATTTAAACGTTGCATATATCTTGCAACCACAGTACAAGAAAAAAAAAACTTGGTTGTGAATATATTTCATGAGAAATACGGTCAGAATTTTTTAAGTTGAAAATTACTCAGTAGAGGCAAGAATGGTCTCTTTCATTAAGAACTGGATGAAAAATAATAAATACTCAATTATTAAAATCTGTACAAGAAAACCTGCAGGTGGTTTAAATTATGTTCTATATGTTTAACTCTATTGTATTCAAGAAAATTACTGAAAACCCAAACCACATAGGACATCCACAAAATTAGATTCTTATTGTTTCTAAAATCATAGGTCTTCCAACCCTAAAACTGTTGTTTATGTATAATACACATGAAATGAAACATAAACTATGTCTTTAAAGTTTTCTAAAATCCTGGCACAAACAATAAAATATTCTAAAAAAAAATAACTAGACAAAAATGTATTAAATGGTTTCTAACTGTCAAGCATAAATTTTAAACTCAATTTAAAATGTACACTTAGTTAAACAGTAAGCTAAAGAACTAAACATTCTTTTTTGTAATGCTAGACACAACCTGTGAAAATTTTCTGCATTTAGATTCAACAATGCTCTTATCTGCAGCTCATCTCCAGAGAGACAATTACCATTTCCTTTGCCTTGATCTTGTTTGTTTAACTTGACACAGTGAAGAAAGGGCTGACATTGACCAAAATCCCCAGCATTAATTTATTTCATGTTCAGCATTCATCATTGCCATGGCAAGCAAGACCTGGCATTCATTTGAAATACCTGCCCAAGAAGCACAACAGAAAAAGCCTGGCTGCTCAGAAGCCAATGCATTCTTCCTGTGACTGGAGTCCTACGGACGGACAGCCACGAATGATGCATGGGGGCGCTGCATTTGTCTCCTCTAAGAAATGATGTGCAGCATCCAGTTTGAAGTTCAAGTAACCAAATGTGTTTCCTTCATGGTTACAATTAAACAATTGAGCCTTGAATAAGTGAAAATAGAACTGCTTGGAATTATATGGTCTTGACCCCAGAAAGCATATTTCCTTTCTTTTGTTTTTCATGTTCTTTATAATGTAAGAATATAATAATTACAGTTCAGGTTCTCAAGTAAATATGAATCTCAAATGAATGCAACTATGATTTTTAAGACTTTTTCCTTTAAAAACTTATTTTCCACTTTAGAAATGTTGTGTTCCTTCTTGAAGCAGGTGTGGTCCAGCAGTGGTACTCCATGGCATACTTCTTAAAAAAGCACACTTCTTATTCACCCCTTTAAGCCACAATTAACTTGAACTTAATCTAAATGACCCAACACAACAGAATGTGTCTTACAAGAAGAGAGGAAAAGAACATGCACCACATGGAGAGCCTTATCCTTGAGGGCACACGTATCAACCTTCGCTGGTTGCAAGCTCTGTTTTTTCTTCAGAATGAAGGACTTAAAACTCTGTTGTTGAATACACACTGACAACCAAAAGATAAAAAGCGAATACACTTGTTTCCTTTCAGTACAACTCACCTGCAAAAATTCATTGAGTTCAACTTGTCCATTTTTGTTTAAATCTACTTCATTCAGAATCTCATGTAGTGTATTTTCATCCATTTGGACACTGATACTCTATAAAAAGCACAAAATAACATGGTTTAACTAAAAATCATGCAAATTCTTTTAATAATATTACCAACTTGTCAAAAATTAAAAGAGAAATATTACCTATAGAAAGCACTAGATAAGAAAACATTAATATAACCTTTACATTCTTTTGCTATCCAAGACCATTGAACAACAAGAAAAAAAAGTACCTCTAACACACGCTGAACATCAACAATGGTAATAAAGCCCTTTTGGTCTGCATCAAACTTATGAAATCGCTTCTTGTACCTGGAATACAACATCGAATAATAGAAAAATATACTTATGTAGGTGAAGAAAAAAGAGAGACAGAGAAACTTATTGGAAGTACCTGTCAATGTCTGAGGGCAGTAGGCTAATTTCAGAGCGATCTGTCAACTGTTCTGATCGGGATTTATAGCCCATTTCATAATACAGAAACTTCCTGGCTGTTTCAAGTTCTTCCTAAAACACAGACACACACAAAGGTGAAAGATTCATGGAAAAAATTATTGATTTTTTTCTTTTGGTTTTCTAAAAAGAAGCTAGCTCATCCTCACTTATCTGACCAGCACACATTTTTATTTCTTCCAGTTTTACTGAAGTATTATTCATAAACGATAAGCCCCACCTACTTTTGGTATGTAATTTGACATACACTATACCATGATCGAGACATCGAACATTCTATCATCCTAAAACGCTTTCTTTGCTTGTTTGCAGCTCATCTCTTCCCCTGGCCTCTAGTCCCAGGCAACCACTGATCTGGTTTTTTGTTACCTGAGTTTTGCCTCTTTTGAATTTCATACAAAAGGGTTCACATAGCAGGTAGTCTTTTGTACTTGACTGCTTCTGCAGCGTAATGAATGATTCTAAGATTCATTCCTGTTGTTGAATGTTTCACTACTTCGTTTCTTTTTACTACTGAATATTCTTCCACAGTATTGACTAGCAAAATCTATAGGACCAAATCCTTGTGGGTTTGGAGACAAAAAAGCAATTAAACATAAAGAAGATATCTAGGACTTGAACAACTACTAAAACGTGGTGTGCAGAACATCAAGACAGACATCACTCTGTCACTAGGATTCCAATAGTTGGGTTGAAGTCACAGAATAATGAGAACAAGTTATTAGTTTGTTTGACTAGTTCCTCTTCCTGTTTTCAATGTCCCAGCCACAACTGATACTATTGCTGAGGACAATGTCATTCATAGCTTTCATCATATCTGCCTCCCATCTAAGAACTTTCCAAATGACTCTACTGTACTGTATGCTGTTCATAAATATCTCTTTCCTCCCTTATACCTACACTAGTATATAAATGCCAAGAGAAGGGTATAAATCAGAGAGATCTGAAGATAACCTGGAATGTGGAAAAGAGCCACAACAGCTAACATGCAGCCCTTGTGTAATATGAGTGAAAAATAAGTGCTTGCCATGGTAAGCTAGTAAGATTTTGAAGTTGTTTTTAATATAGTGTAACTCAGAGAAAGCTCGCTGATATACAAGTCTAAATTCCCCAGACTTCCCATCAAAGGATCTTATGTAGGTGACAAATGCCTTTCTTTGCTCCTTCTTCTTGGGAAGACAAACTAATTTTCTGAGATTATGACCTCCCTTCTTTCCTTTCTCTGAGGAGAAATATATAATATTTACATGTTTTAATATAAATATACAAATAACAAATATATATTATAGTAAAATAACAAAATAACTATAGTATACATAAAATGAGGAATGCTAAAATTTATCTCAGCTTATATATATATAAAATATATACTATATACTATACATATATACTATATGATATATATCATACATATACAAACACAACACATAAGGTATATATAATATTTGTAAAGTCACAAAGGGCATTCTTCACTTACAGTTTACTATTCATAGAAGAAAATCCACCATTAATAAAAAACATTTTTCCATTGCATCTCTTTTACCCGGTTATATTCTACCAAACTGATTCCAGATTCATTTCCCTAGAAATAGCATCTCTGATGCTTCCCTCCAAGAACAAGCTCTTTTTTGATTCATGTCACTTCATCACTTATGTAATTTATCCATAATCCATCAAGCAAGGAATCATGGGATTTCAAAGTTGGAAGGGATATTCTCCTAGAATTCACCCCATGTACCTCCCTAACCCCACATTTTCTTTACAACATTCCCAAAATGGAAAATGAGCTCTCCTTCGAAAGAACTCTTACAATAGGACAATAACTCAATGCCACTGAAAGTAGCTCAAAAGGGATGTTGAGATTAAACCTATCTCTTTGCAACTCTTCCAATTTGTTTGGGATTTGCAGGTACCTAGAAAGGAGTAACTCTCAGCTTCACAAATCTAGAGATATGATTTCTACTAATGTAATTTAAGATTACAATTGCATTTGGGGGCAGCCATGACCCACTGTTAACTGCTATGCATTCACAGATAACAGACCCATATTTCATCTTTGCATGTGCTACTGTTAAGCCTTGTCAAATCTATCAGGAATGGATGAAGTTGTTTTTCTACCTATTGCAATGTTTACCATTTATCTCTATTAAATTGTACCTAATGAAATTTCACCCCTTGCTTTCATTTGTCATCAAACATTCACTCTCTATCCAGTTTATTATTAGTATACCACAGATGCACAGATGCCATCAACACTGTAATAAGCACTTGAAGCAAGGTAGACTAAGTCAAACCCAGGGCAGAGTCCTCAGGACCTGCTTGCTACCAGAGACTTCTGAGACAAACAGTGATCATTTGACTAATTATAATGTACCAATTTAAAAAAGACATTATATGGGGCTTCATAAAATGCTTTAAGAAATTCAAATACATTATGTCTATCACAATTTCCCTGATCTAACAACCTTACTAATCTTTATAAAAAGAAAATGAGATATCCAAAGTGATTTTTCCTAAGCAATTCTTTACCAGCATTCAGTGATCACTATACTTCTTGTGAAATGCTGATAAACTTAAAATGCCCCAATCTAGAAACTTTCCAATAATGATGTTAAGACCACTGGTTTATACGTGACAAACTGTATTTTTTCTTCTCCCTTTTTAGAATTTGGTACTGCATTTGCCCATCATCTGTCTTCTGGCTCTGTTCCTATCTGCCACATTATTTAAAGCTCAACAGTGGTTAAATAAATTCCATCTGCAAATTCTCTGAGTACCCTGAGGTATAATTTTTCTGGGTTGGCATACAAACTCATTTAGAGCAACCTCCTATTTGAACATCTATTTCCTCTTACCAATATTTATTTTGCTCTTTTCACACTGAAAATCATTATCCTTGACCAAAAAGAAAAACAATTTGGTATTAAACTCTAAGTTGAAAAGTTCTCTCTTTTCTCCAGCATTCAAGAATATGGTGCCAGACTCTTCAAGCAATAATCTAGATAAGGTCTCACTTGTATTCTTTTCCATTTTTAAAAGTTATTTTTCATGCCCTTAGCATTTTTTCCAACATTCAGTCAATCCTGACAGTTTTCATGTACATCTATGTTATGCCTGGATACTTTTTCATTGTTGAGCACTTGTCTGCCATCTGTTTTAAATTTGCTATTTATCAA
Organism: Trachops cirrhosus; assembly: GCA_028533065.1. Lineage (NCBI taxonomy): Eukaryota > Metazoa > Chordata > Mammalia > Chiroptera > Phyllostomidae > Trachops > Trachops cirrhosus. The sequence continues at coordinate 59,146,457 of CM052541.1, forward strand.
CTTGTTTTTTTTAGTCACTCCATTTCTTCACTTGCTTCTTCCTCACTAAAATCACTTTTGAAAGAATTTCTTTTTGCAATACTCTCTCAATCTATTTAAACAGCCTTTCTCTTTAAAGTCTCTCAATGAAATGTATGCTTTGCCTGAAAGCTATCAAATCTCCTTACCAAATACTATAGCAGGATTTCCCAAAATATTTTCTAGGGAATACTAGTCTCCTTTTCCCCCAGCCCTTCCAAAAAGTGAGAGATGAGTCTGTCTCTGAGTAAGTTCCCTTTTGAGACCAACAATGCCCAGAAGCATTTTGAAGGCACCAAATTATCTACATTAAATAAAATGGTTTCCTTTGTTTAATTCACAATTTTCTAAACTCTTTTGAACATGCAGTCATCTTTTGACTTATATTATTTACACCCTGGGGACACAATTTGGGGGTGTCCCATCTTTTAAATATCTCCAGCAACTCCCTTCTCAATCCCTAGCCCCGGTAGACAACGCCTTTCTCTCTAATTCGTTCTTCCAAGTCGGCTGACTTTGGTTTTGAATGACAGTTCTCTAAATCTTTCTCTAAATTTTGGAAAACATAAATACATTTCTGAGGTATATATGTGTTATAACTACTCGATTAGATTTCAAGATCCTTGAAACTATAAGCTATTTATTATTCTCCTAAAATATCTGGTATAATGCTCAGTAGACAAGTCACTCATTAAGTATTGACTGGTGAAAACAACCACAATTCATCTACAGAGAGTTATTTATCACCTTGTTCCTCTTTCACTTTTGCAGGTTAAATAATCCCAATGCTTTTAACCTTTTCTCAAAAGTCCAGCTTTCTAACCTTTAATTCTTTTTTCCCCTTCTCCTTTGTTCTCTCCAGACTGTCCACAGACCTAATTAACACTCCAATGTCTCAGATACTGAGTAATAACTTTAGGTCTTTTATTTCTGTTACTTCGTTGAGGGGGATGGGAGAATATTCCTGAGTACATAAGTCTGCTCATAAAATTTGAACTGAAGTTAAATCTAGTTTCCTCGGGAGGGCCGAACACCAGTTTACAGAATTTTCTTCCTCCTCTCTACCTCCTACAGCTTGAATTCTTGGCACAAAATATCTTCCTGCATATTCAAATCATTCCAACCATAATTTCTACAGGAACACATTATCCTCAGTCCCTCTATCTGGTAAAAATGATTGCCTCTATATGCAGCTTCAGTTGATCAAACCAAAACTCAAAACAGGAAGAGAAAAAAAACAGTTCAGCTAATGCAGAGTAAGTTCCCTTTTGGAGACTGACAACGCATATAAACATTTTTAAGGGACCAAATTATCTACATTAAATAAAATGATTTCACTTGTTTAACTCACAGTTTTCCAAACTCTAGGTTAACAGGGCAGGGTGGGGAGAGTGTACATTCTAGGATCAGAAAATCTGGTTTCACTTCCAGTTGCACAACTTACTAGTTGTATGAACTCTGATGGGGATTTACTCCCTGAGCCTGTGTCCTCAACTATAAATGGGGGTAAAGGTTTATACACCTGACAGAGTTATGGTCAAGTTTAAGGAGCTCTTTCAACTGGTGAATTCCACCAACAGTATACTACATTCATTGCAATAAAATTATAATTTCTCAAATGTAGGACCATTTCACCCCTGAAGACTCTGACTCTGGAAAACCCTTGAAATCTTCCCTTTTCCCTTACATTTCTCAGGTGACTCTGATATGTAACCATCTTTAGGAATTTACGCCAGAATGAGAACAATTTAAGGTCAGAACCCATGCCCAATCCTTCCTTATATACATGACATAGATACTCAATAATGTTTATTCACTCATTCAATACATATTTATCTAGGGCCCACTATGTATGCTGGGCACTGAGTGCACAGAAACAAAGAGAGCGTGTCTTCTCCTTCGGGGAGCTTATTTCCTGGAGGATAGGCAGACAACACACAACTAAACACATGGTATATCAAATGGGAATAGATGCTAAAGAGAAAAATAAAGTAAGAAAGGTGTAAAAAATGTCATTCAGATGAAGGAAGGGGCTCTTGTATTTAGCCTCATTAAGGATGGTCTCTCTGGAGTAGAGACCAGTAGGAAGTGAGGGAGAAGGCCATGAGTATATCTAAGGAAGAAGATTCCCAGAAGAGGCATCAGCAGGATGTGAGTAAAATAAAAGTAACTTGATCTGTGGGTTGGAGGGGAGTGAATGAATGGGAAGAAAGACCAGGGATCAGAAAGGTGCTGGCCAGATCATAAAGGCTTCGGAAACCATTGTAATGACTCTGGATTTACTGTGAATAAAAGGCAGCTGTTTTAGCAAAGGAATTGTTAATTAATAGCCCTCATCTTATTAATCCTATCAGCAACATTTGATATAGCAGATTACTTTCCTCTTCTTGAAATACCTTCTCCTTCCTCTTCTGGTCCCAACTCTCTCTTGATCCTTCTCACACCTTCTCCAACCTCATTGGCTAGAACTTTCCCTTTCTCCTGGACTCTTCTAAGTTCTGGAGTGCCCAGGGCTCTGCCTTTGGACTGTTTGCTGCTATCTAACAACATGAACTCCCTGGATCTTATCCAGTCTGATGGTTTAAATACTACTCAAACTTACAGGTCTGGTTCAGAAGTTCCTCTGGACTCCAGACTGACAGATCCAACGATCTGGCTTATGTTTTAATAGGATCACTGAAGCTGTTAGAGCAGGGACTCTGGTTTAGGGGAGGGAAGCTATTATGATAATACTTCTAAGAGATTCCAAATCAGGGTGAGAGCAGTTAAATGTGTTAAGAAAGAGTTGAATTTAAGCCATGATTTGAAAGTAAATATGATAAGGTTTGCTTATGGATTTAGCAAATCAGGTTATGATACAAAGATTCAGCCCTAATCAATCAAATATGAAATAGCTACTTATGACATGGTGAGGTTGATAGCAGTAGTAGTTTGGGAAAGGTAGCAGGGGAGATCCAAGAGAGATAGTGCTATGGACTAAATTGTGCCCCTCAAAATTTGTCTGCTGAGCCTTAGCCCCCAATGTAATGGTATTCAGAGACAGAGCTTTTGGGAGACAACTAGGTTTAGATGAGTCTTGCAGGTAGGGTCCCCCTCGCCCTCTCTCTCACTCCTCCATGTGAGGATGTAGCAAGAAGGCAGGCATCTGAAAGTCAGAAAGAGGGTTTGTACCAGAACCCAACCATGGCGGACCCCTGACCTCAGATTTCTAGCTTCCAGACTTGAGAGAAATGAATGCCTGTTGTCGAAGACTGTACTATTCTGTGATAGCAGTCTGAATAGACTAAGACAGGTGGTGTTCCAGAAAATAGCTCAAGGAGGAGGGAGGAATCAAGTGCGACAATGCTGCTAGTTGACTCGAAGGAAGATGGAGAGTTGACAAGTATATTGAGCCACATGGAGGTTATTGGTAAGTATGACCAGAGCTACTACAAGTGGCAGCAAAAGTGCCTTCATGGAATGGCTTAAAGAAAGACTAGGCAAGAAAGAACTGAACCAGTGAGCACAGAAAGTATTTTTTGAATGAATACATAAAAATGACTTTGCATATTATAATAGTTTGGTTTAAAAAAAAATGAAGATCTTCTGTTTATTACAATAAGCCCAGGACTGTGTATGTGGGCATCACTGGCTTTCTTTTTTTTAATTTGGATATAAATATAAAATTTCAAATGGCACATATCAACATGCATTTGGTGGTCAAGCAGTAAAACCAAAGCCAAATGCTTTTCTACCAAAGGAAAATATTCAGGAGAGTGAATTTCACTGTAGATTATATTCTATGAGTGTTTTCAATGAATACCAGAAAAAGGTCTATCCACAATCATTATCTTTTTCAGGAACTCTGACCATAAATTTGAGAACATTTTTCTATAAGGGATTTTCCAGAAGCAACCAACAAATTTTTGGTACAAGAATATCTTTTCAGTTTCCTAAGACCTGGCAGTATGAAACACACACACACACTCACTCACACACACACACACACACATACACACACACAGAAAGAAATAGGCAAGAAATCTAAAGTCACCACAGAAACTATGCTAGCCTCTACTAACAGATGGAAACATTACATGTTTATAATGGTTACTATGATTTTAAAGACTTCTATATTATACCTCTTTTTTATAATCATCCCAATTCAGTTCTTTGCCCATCAGTTCGACAATCCTGGGTAGGGCTTCCTCTGCCGCCTGGACATTCAGAAAGGCCAGGCGAGTGCGGCGTGAAATCATATCCACTGCAGTGCAGGCATACTCCTTAATCCCATATTTCACCTGAGTTTGAATTAAAGTAAAATTATTACTTTAGGTATTTTTTTAAGAGGAAATAAAGTTTTACTGCAAAAAAATCATGCTGAGGAAGTGACATTTTTCTTTATACACTCTGGTCTGTAGCAGGCATGAGACAAATAGTGTCATCATACCAGTTCCCCATTTGCCTGCCAAAGGAGGTTTGGGAACTGGGACAAATTAGACAAGGGTTAATGCCTTCCTTCTGACTAGAACCTGGCACACTCATGCAAGTTGCCTCACTTCTTATTTACCATCCACAGTAATCACATACCTCTTTGTTATACATAATATGGATGTTAATTTACATAGCTCAGCAGGCAAAGAACAAGTATTAAAAAGTTACGGTCTCATCTGTTTCGGTTGTCCAAAGATTTTGGTCTCACGGTAACCAAATGACAGAAGCTCTGCCTTCAGTCAATAAGCAAATGTTTACTGGATACCAGGTTTTAACGTGAAGTGAATTTTAAGTAAATATAAAGCATGGTCTCTGGTTTCTAAAATAAGAAATCTTGATGAGAAACAAAGCTTAAATCTTTGAGAAGTTAAGTGTCACATCAAGGTAAGTCATGAGACAGCACGTGTGTGGTACCAGAGTTGCAAGTTCACAGAAGGGCAAACCAACTGTGAGTTAACAAGACTTGGGACAGCTCCATGGCGGAGAAAGAAATCCATTATTTCCTATTATTATCGTTACCATTACCAATATCAAGTTAGAGATAAAACAAAAATTTATAAAGGAAAAATCTGGGCTAAACAATTTATTTCAGGTTTTAGCTGACATGTGTATGAAAACTTAGCTATATTTTAATTTTAAAGATTAAAAAAAACATGAATGGTATCCCATGCAGACAGAAAATTCCCACATGGCCATTCACATACCTCTGCTTCAATGTATGGAAATTCTGACACAAGACGCACTCCAACAACAGGCCACCTTTTCCCAGTCACACTTGCCATTTTGGCCACCTCAAAAGCCTTGTCACCATAGGTGGCAGCAAGATGCTGTGCCACCTAGAAAAACAAAACTGCATTAGGCCGGTACTCTGAATATCAATAACTTCTAGGTACAAAGCAAAAAAAAGCACGCGCTTATCTTGTCAGCTTTTTATAGCTGGTAACTAATAGTTCTAGGAGAGTATTAGATTTTGATTTTGTGGGAGGAAACCACTTGGGTCCCAGATGCTTAGGCCAGCACTAACTCTGCTACACATGTATCACTGTATCAGTGACTGATGAAGCTTCAGCTTCATTCTGCTCCCAACATCACTTCTCAAGAACAGCGTTCCTCATGTTTACCGCAGAGAGAATTTGGGATGCCCCATCTGCTAGGCATGAAGCAAACAAACCCCAGATTTTAAAACAAATTAAAATGGGCATTGTGTTTTAGGCCACTAGAGCAAATAAGCCCTTTCTCTTTTTCTCCATTAGTTCACTTCCACAGTACACAGACAGAAATGATCCCAGCAAAAGGAAATTCTAAATCAGGGAGTCCACATGGCTGCTGATTCTGTTACTGGCAATAGTGAGATTAGGTAAGAAGTAAGACAGTGTGGCAATCATACTCACCTCACTTTCAAGGCCATAATCTTGGACAAGCCTAATGTAGAGTGTGGGGCTCCAATCTTTGCCCCCTTGGAGAAAAAGCCCAACTGTTCTACTTGGTCCTGCTTTCAAGTTATGAGCCTTGATAGCAGCATCGATGGTATCCTCTGCCATAGACCGATAGGTTGTCCACTTTCCACCTACAAATAAGTTGATAAAGAATTCATTGGGTTACTACCCCTTGTTTTTTTATAATTAACCATTTATCAATTTATGAATAACAAATCTACCTGTTGTTTATAACAAATATGGCCAAGCAATATGTTAGACTTTACTCAGAATCCAAAAAAAAAATTAGTAATTCCCTATTGATTAGAATTAAGAGATGCCAGCGTGACACCAAAGTCAAGGTCCTACCTAAAGCATACCCAAATAACAAGGTAATGCCCTATACCTGCTATGGTGATGAGGCCACTCTCACTGATATCCACAACATGATTTCGGGAGATGGACTGAGTATCTGCAGACTTGGGATCTGTCACAAGGGGACGAATACCACTCCACGCTGCCAGGACATCCCCTCTTCTCACTGGGAAGGATCAATGACAAAGGTTAAGAAGATTACTCAGACATCTCAGTAGAACTATCAAATAGTTAATAAGCAGGAAAAAGTACAGCAAAAGCAACACATAAATATGCACTTTAATAGGGAAAGATCTTAAATATAAGATTTGAATAGGTAAGTACAAAAAACTCAATTATTTTTTTACCTAGATAATCTACATTAAAAAAAAAGGCAAACAAACTTGAAAATCATTGACACTGGTACCAAAGAGGAAACAAAAGAAACAAATGCTAGCAACCCTGAGGTGGGACAATTTGAAGTAGTTAAAAAGAACAACAAAAAAACAGGGGGAAACAAAATAAAAACAAACCAACAGACTTATGACTTATGGTATTTTCTCCTAGAATACATCTTGCTACCTCTTCTCAGGGAAAGCAAAGATCCTTAATAGAGCATTTACAGCAGACTGCGCCTTGTCAAAGTACTTGGCATATCACATTTCATCTCATTTAACTTCATACAGCCCCATAGTGCTGATTGTCATTACTCTCACGATACAGATGAGAAAAGAGACTGAAAAAGTTTAGCCAACTTGCCCAAAGCAATCATCTTCTAAATAACAGAGCAGCACATTCTTATCCATTGAATTGTACTGTTTCTCAACTGATAATAATTTCCATCCTTTTTTTTTCTTTTTTCATCCCATTACGTTCATAACTGCCACAAAAAACAGGTATATGGTCTCCTCCCAATATAGGTACACAATACTTGTGTTACAATTTATGGAAACTCTTTGAAAATTTGAGATGTTATAAAATTTTTCTTACTATCTCTGCCAAAAAAAATTGCCCCTAAATGCCAACAAAATTAGACAGAAATTAAATAGAATACTCATTACTGACCAAAAAATGGCTAAGAAGGGTAGAACAATTGTGGTTCTGGTACACCATCAAGGGCAAGGGTAAGACCTAAGCACAGAGCTTTCAGAATCAACTTTTCTTTATGCAGATCAGCCTCAGGAACTGAGGAACTGGCTTAGTTTTTTCCTCTCCACACTCCAAATCAAGGACAGGACTGTGTGCACTAGTCACACAGCTGCCGACTCTGGGGAGGTAATTGCTTACCTGGTACTGTTGCACTTACTTTGATAAACTAGTTAATCCATGCCTGGATAATAGAGAAATGCAATTGTGTTTACACCATGACTTGGGGTCATTCTCCATCTTACTCCTAGCCATTACCCACAGTGATAAAAATAATGAGAAAATGGGAAAACTGGATATCCACATGCAAAAAAAAATTAAGTTGGGATCTTCCTTTCCACCATAGGTAAAAATTAACTCGAAATGGATCAAAACCCTATACATTAGAGCTAAAAACCATAAAACATTTAGAAGAAAATATAAGGGGAAAGCTTCACAACATTGCATTTGGCAATGATTTATTGCCTATAACACCAAAGGCACAGGCTGTACAAGAAAAAATAGATAAAATGGACTTCATCAAAATTTAAAATGTTTGTACATCAAAGGACATTACCAACAGAATTCTTCGAAAAATCAAGTTGTGTAATGGGAGAAAATATCTGCAATTCATGTAACTGAAAGGAGTTAATATCTAGGATATATAAGAACTTCTAAAACTCTAACTAAAAAAACAACTCAACTGAAAAATGGGCAAAGGATTGAATAAATATTTCTCCAAAGAAGATGTGCAAATGGCCAATTATCACACAAAAATATGCTCAATATCACTAATCATTAGGAAAATAGAAATGAAAATCATAAAGATATACAACTTCATACCCATTAGGATGGCTACTATAAAAAATTAAGTAACAAAAAAACTCAGAAAACAACAAATGTTGGTAAGGATGTAGAAAAACTGGGATATCTTCGTGCATCATTGATGGGAAAGTGAAAAGATACAGCTACTATGGGTAAATGCATGGCAGTTACTCAAAAAATAAAACATAGAATTACCGGATGATCTAACAATTACATTTCTGGGTTTAAACCAAAAAGAAAAAAAGCAGAGAAAATTTCAATTCATAGCAGCATCATTCATAATGCCACAATATGTAAACAACCCAAGTGTCTACCAACAGAGAGAGAGGCAAAATGTGTTATGTACATACAGTGGAATATTATTCAACCTTAAAAAATAAGGAAGGTATGACACATGCTACAGCATGTATAAGCACTGAAGATATTATGCTAAGTGAAATAAACCAGTCACAAAAGGACAAATATTGTATGATTCCATTTATGTGATGTACCTAGGGTAAATTCCTAGAGACAGAAAGTAAAATAGTGGCTGCCAGAGGGACGTAGGGAAGTATAGGGAGTTAGTGTTTAATGGGTACAGACTGGGGACCATAAAAAATTCTGGAAATGGGTGGTGGTGATGGTGGCACACAAATGTGACTATATTGTATGTTACAGAATTATTCACTTAAAAATGATTAAAATAGTAAATTTGATGACATTACATAATTTAATCACAATTATAAAATAACAAAAGGAAATTTAACATAATTCAAGTTTGAGAAGATTATAGAAATATTTTACATACAATACAGAATTATCAGTGCCCCTACCAGCCCATACCACTCCTCTGCTTTACTTCAAATTAATTTGTTTCATTCAGTAGGTACAGTTTGGAGGGCAGAGTGCAGTCTGGATTTCAGACCTCACCTACCCGGTGGTCATGTGCTTTTGTACAGTGAACCTCCTAGATATTTATAGACAGCAGCCCCTGAAAAGAATTTAGATATGTACCTAGCAGACTCTGTGTAGTAAAGAGTCCCAAAAACTCCTTGAAATGATTGGAGTAGTCCATCCAAAAAAAGAAAAAAGAAAGAGAAAAGCACCTAACCAAATACAGAAAAAAGACCCTAAAAATAAGTTATATTGAAGTTAAGGTAAATCTGGCATATTTTAATATAGCCAGTTAAGGGCTACACTCTTAACATGACTATATTCTGAAAGAAGTAGTATCCACATCTTCTCTGCAAGGGTGTCTGATGAAACCCATATCCAAACACTGTATCTGAAACAAAGGAAGAAGAAACATAACCTGGTGAGGAAAGCCTCAGGCTTCCCGGTTTCTTAACAGGAGACCACAAGGGGGTCTCCATGCTGGGATTCCAGTTAGACCAGCCCCTCTGATGTGTACATTCTCTTAAATAGGTTTAAACCTAATGGCTCACATGTAATAGGGCTTAATTCTTGCTTCAAAGGATTCCACAAAAATCTTGTAAAATCTCAACACAAATCATGCAATGTTTTAATCTTTATAAAAAGCCTAACTAGGAAATTACCACTATTTTCCATCAGAGCTTAAATCACCCTCTGAGTCAAAAATAAAACTTAGCCAACTACTTAGAACGTCACTGTGGTCAGCACAAAGTCTGAGAGTGTGTCTGTGAAATTCCTTAGGAAGCCACGCTGGCCAGGAATTTGGTTTCAACTCTTAAAGCCCTCTGACTGATTTTAAAATTATTTGATGGAAAATTAGACTTTCTAGAGTAAATCTGAAGCATATGCAAATAATCTTTGTGGCAAGTGCTTTACCTTTTCTGGTATAAAGGGACAAAAATACATGTATGAAATTGTGGTGTCTGAAAGAAAAAGAACGAACTAAAACATTTAAGTTTTTCATTCACAGAGAAACATTAAATAAAACATTAGGTATACTGATACCATTTTTAATCCTTACTCTAATTGAAACTTAAAAAAAGAAAATACTATCAGGAAGAGTTTATAATGTATTAGGAACTTTCATTTATTTTGCTTGATATCTAAACATTCAGTTTTTAGCATAAGAATTGTGTCAGATAAATTGTGGGATTCAATTTATTTTAAAAGATACATTTAAGGATAATCAAATTTTAAATCATATTTAAAATATGAATCAGTCTTTATGGCCTGCAGGATTTTTATATTATTAGACCAGAAGGTAGTTGGATAAGGTTATCTTTCTACCATTTTTCTCTCAAACTTGAAGTTTGATGACTTTTATGGATTATTCAAAAAGCTATTTACTGCTGAAGAATAAAGTGCTTCTATCTCCTCACCACCCAAATTAAGTAATGACCAGTCAGGCCTCAGGCATAATCTATGTCCATGGGACAGAGCATAACTAAAACACATGAAACACAAATTCTAACCACTTGTGCAATAGACAGGACTAACTGAACTAACAGCTTTCTCTCCTTTATTACCCAAAGTAATATTTTCCCACAGTATTCACCCACAGTGGAAACCCTGTACACTGTGAAACAAAAACTATTTAAGGTTCTCTGAAACAAAGGAATTCAAATGCAGTAGACAGCACAGAGAATGTTTTACATTGCCTGGAACTGCCGCAGCCATATTGTCACCATGAAGGAAACAACCCTAGGATGAAGCCAACTTGGAAGATGTCAGGGTGAAGAGAAACAAGGGCCATGCACCTTAGACACTGCTGAGTCACTAAATTAATCACCTCTTGAGCCTTTTTACATCCAGAGTTCTTCCTTTACATGTAACAAAAACACAAATTCAATGACTATTAAACTGAATATTTCCTTCCGTAAAGGTATACATAAATCCTTTCAGATTCTGAAGAGCAACACTGCCACAGACCTTTCTGCAGTGGTGAAAATGTTCTGTATCTACACTGTCCAATTCACTAGCCACTTATGCATGCAGCTATTAAGCACTTGAAATGCGGTTCATGGAAACTGAATTTCAAATGTTATTTGACTTTAACTAATTTAAACTTAAATAGCCACATGTGGTTATGATATTGCGCAGCACTAGAGTAAAAGCTGCCAAGTAGCAGACCTCAGGTCTGTCCTGCTAGGTCATCAAGCTAGTTACTGCCACCAATGGCCCCCTTGCCCACATCTCAGTGGAGCATCTTTTCAGTGACATTTGATTGTACTTCCTTTGCTCATTAGGACTTCCTTTTGGAACATACTGTAAAAGCACCCTTTCCCCCCAAATACTTTGCTGTCATAACAAGTTCCATATTTACCATTTCAAAGTATCCTCCTCTCCTACTAATCTCACAAGTTCAAAGAAATAAAAAATACATATTTTTTTACTGAGTTTAGTACTCCTACCCTCAAGTTCCTACCCAGATATCAGTTCTATCATTCACGTTACAGCCAAGAGTAAGTAGTGAACATCACCTACTTTATCTCTCCATGGTATATAATGTGTGACGCAAATAACTCAGCTCAAGGCTTTTTTTTATGCTTCAGAGCTCAAAGATTCATCTTGATTTTTCAGGTTCTCATACTGCCAGGAAAGCTAAACAAGATTTCATTACTATTTCATCTTCCTCACCATGTAGAAAGTCTTCTTCAGCAATGTCAATTCTAATTTTCTGAAGACTCTCTACACTGTATCAATGTATATTATGTATAGTATTCATGTATAGTGATCAATACATATTAAGTGGGGGTCATGTATAGCGATCACTAAATATTAAGTGGCATATTAAAACATTCTCTGAACTTTCTATATCAAACAACTAGTGCTGACATTACCAAATTTAAAGCAAGAATATCTGGGCCTCTGAGCCAATATGCTAGGCTTTATGCAAGATTTCTAATGACTGTCTATTTAAACAACTGGGTATTACCTTTCAAAATAAATGAACACTTTAAACAAAACAAGATGTCACGAAACAACACTACTATTAAAGCTGAGAAAAACCTCATTAAACACCATTTTTCAGAGTGGCTCGCCCACATGGCATCTACTTGAGTGTATAAGTATCTACTGCCCAGTTGTTAAAATAAACCTGCAAGTACCTTGAGCACATGAAAGTCCTTAGCTACATTTTCTAAAAGATAGTGAGAAAATAAAATCACCATCAGGTTTCAGAAATATTTTACTATAATGCTGATAAATAACTAATTCAGGTTTTAGTATATGTAACATATAAAGAATAAAATATCATAAAAGTAATAAAGTTGAATGGACATTTTTCACAGCTGGTCGAAAAGACTAAATGCTATGTAATTTTTTTCAAATTATAATTAATATTCTTACTCATAAAAACCTGGCAAGACAAGTATTTGTTTTAAAAATTAATACATAATGAAGCCCATGGGAAGTGACAATCAAGAGCTAAATGTGTGGTTTTGTTTCACATCAGTTATTTAGCCATACATTTGAGGGTGTTCTTTCTCATGTGTGCCACTTTCAAAAAATCAATAAAAAGCATGTGAAAATATCTAAATGAGCACAGGGGAAACAGTGTCAGAAATCAATACTTCTCTACCAGCATGTTTAACCTGCTGAAATGAAGTGTTAATCACAGAAATAAGACACCATATTACATTTATAAACTAATGAAACTAGAAAAAGCAAAACATGTGACACTATAATTAAACAGCTGGAAGGCATCCAAGCCTGTGTAAGTTGATAACCCTGGTACAATCTCTGGCAGTGAAAAGGCAGGTCTGCAGTGAGTTGATATGGCCAGCTCAGTTGTTAATTGAATAGCAGGCAATCTATAAACACGACTAATTGCATATGTGAAAACCCGTGCACAACTAGAAGCTGCCTAGAGAAGCACTCCAGAAAAACTACATGGATAAAGCACTCAGCAAATCTTCTGTCTCTCTCAATCCCTTTAAGTCATAGCTTAGTTTCGACACTGCATCCTTCTGATTAACCTCTACACAGTAGACTTAATGATACATTTTTCAAAAGATCATTTTTCTTCCTAACCCCCATATGCACCACACAACTATCAATTACCCATTCATTTCAGAAAAGAACAAACAAGTAATCTAGAAAATTCAGCCTGTGAATGGAAAGCTTTCTAAATCGTAAAAGAAGACATGGTCTTATTCCCAACAGGCAAAATGCTTTTCAGAATTCTTCCAACGCATTTTGCAGAAGTGTGGCAGCTGCTGTGAACAGCATGGAGTGTTAAGATTTGACACTTTTTTTTTCTTAAGGATATAGCCATTTGGGAAGGCTCAGAAACTGTTGTCAGAATTTTACTATTCATCCATTTGATAAATCCTTTTAAAATGATATTTCAACCATGGTGAATGCAAACATTTTAAAACTATTGCTCTAGAATTTAAATCAAATTTTTTAATTTTTGAATCTATAGATAAGACTGCTTGGCCCAAGAGTTTAGTTAGGAAACATAAAATCTCGTCTAGTTTAATACACAAGTTCAAATAAGGCCAATTGAGATCAAAGGTCACTACAATTCTGAAGGTGTCAAGCAGCTTTCATAAATGAATTGAGAGACTTAATTCATTCCCTAGTAAATATAATATCATGTCATGCAACCCGAAACTACCAATCGGAGTACTGTACAGTATTCAGAAGCACAAATATTGAGGCTAGACCGACTTGCACTCACATCATGGCTCCAACACAAAAGAGCTATTGGCAAGAAACTTAAGACTACTGTGACTCAGTTTCTTCATCTGTAAAGTGGGAATTAAAAATTACCTCATAAGGTTGCTCTGAAGAATCAAAGATATAATACAGGCAATATGATAATCAGTGTCCAGCATAAAAAATACACAATAATGTTAGACTTTTAAAAAACAAAGCATGTGACCCTGGCTAGTGTGGCTCAGTGAACTGCGTGCCAGCCTGCAAATCAAAAGGTTGCTGGTTCAATTCCCAGTCAGGGCACATGTCTGAGTTGCAGGCCAGCTTCCCAGTTGGGGGCATGCAAGGGGCAACCTACTGATGTATCTCTTGTACATCAATGTTTCTCTCCCTCTATTTCTCCCTCTCTTCACGTCTCTTTAAAAATAAATAAATTAAAACTTTTTTTTAAAAAGCATGTGTTCCCCATTATACACAAGTGGAAAGATTAAAATATATGTATCAACAGCATGTACTCAAATAACTCAATGGTGCCTGAAGCTGAATTTTCTCTCAATTTCTCTCTAGTTTCACCAAAATCCCTTGGGAAAAAATACAAATTTGAATGTCTTCATTTTAAGACATCCTTCAGCTGACACTCTATGAAGACTAAGGGTAATTTCTCAAACAGGAAGCTTTCAGTTCATTAGAAATAAGAATCAAAAGCAACTATAAACAATCATTCACCATTAATTGTTTAAAAGGGTAAGTTTATAAGTAGGCAAGTGTGACACATGGGTACACAGGAACGTAAATGAAGTATATGAAAGAGCTGCAATCTCTGCTTTTATCCCAGGTATTTGCTATCTGGAGAACTCTTAACCTCAAGACCTCAGATCACCAGGAGAAAGGCTTGATTTACAGTATTTAGATATCAAATTCAACCACTTTTATCAAAAATCAGAATTGACAAAACTGTTTGTTAGTTTCACCTATTCCCTGACTACCAAAAGGTATGTTAACTGAAATAAACTTTATAGATCAACCAGGTCCCCCCAGGTATTACAAAAGTCTTCCATCTATTTATGGACAGAATAAGAGAATGGTACAAGATCCAGTCTCTGTTACAGCCCAAAGCTTATTTCACTGGTGGAAATCCCCACCTACATTATGGGCATGGAGGCCTTTTGGAACCAAATCCATTTCCTGCACATCCAGCCTCTCAGCATGTATAAGCAGTTAGATTTCTCATCGTTACTGCATTTGAACTTTAAGAATTTGGAAACTGTCAACAAGAGCTCTCTGCTCTTGAATTAATTTTACTTCTTGCTTCAACAATCAAACTTCCTGCTCATTGCGCTAAGATATAAACCCATAAGTATTAGCCATATAGATTTCAATTACATATATTCAATATATGTATTGTAGATATTCAATATTATTATTGTAGATATACAAAGAGACTCTACTCAAAATGAAATCCATTACTTGAAATTAGAAGAAACTGAAACTGTAAAATATAGCTCAATCAATTACACTAGAAGAGTGACCCGAACCATTTTTTAAAGTTGTCTGTTTGTAAATATGTGATCACACAATAAAAAAACATCTTCTAGGGAAAAAAAATCCATATATGCTGGTGAGTCACATGAAGACAAAAGTTGTTTTCACATGTCCTACACTGAAGCCAACATTGTAGAAGATTCCTGGTATAATAAATAAAGACTATTTTCCAAAAATCTTAAAATGTTCTACCTTCATGTAGAAAGATTTCCAAACTGATAACAGCATTAAAAATCCTGTTAGCACCTATTACTAATTCATTTTAATTCAAAATAATCACGAATGGCATACCAAACAGAGAGCAAACTTTGTAGCTGAATAAAGAATCCTTACCCTCACGGAGCTCCAAGTGAAAATATATCTCAGACTACTACCTATAACATAAAGTGATATGTACTCGACCAATCTTCTGTGGGAACACAAAGGCAAAAAGCCAAGATGAAAAGTCGGGGCAAGGGGCATCCCAGAGCAAGGCTTCAATCTAAACAAGGAGGAGGTTTAAAAGCGTATGACCTGATTTCGATATAATAAGTAATACAATACAATTAGACCACAGGTGGCAAACACAAGGCCTGAGGGCCAAATCCAGCCCGCCACCTTGTTTTATCTGGCCTGGCACCTTGTTTCTACCTGGCAGCAGCGCCGAGCTCTCACTTAGCTGTTAAGGGTGGTTACATTTATATAGTCCTAAAATTACATTTGGCCCTTTGAAGGCAACCAAGAGGCTGATGTGTACCCTGATGAAAATGAGTTCGTCGCCCCTGGATTAGCCCTTAGAATGCATACAGGAAGTTGAATATAAATGTGCAAAGACAGATTGTAAAAAGGCTTAGATCCCATGTGAGATAGTTTAGAACTTTTCCAAAATTCAGTGGGGAGACATATAAGTGATATTTTAGTGCAGGGAAGTGATGACTAAAATTGTGTTTTAGAAAAACAGTTCTGATGGAGAGATCAGACTGTGTGGGGACAGAGACCAGTCATATGGAAGCCAGTTAGGAGCCCAGGTAACTGTTCAAGTGAGAAATCACAGATACGAACCAGGGCAATAAAGTGAAGGGGGATTTAAGGAGTGAGCACTGACAGAAACTGAACTAGACATGAGAAGAGAAGGATCACCAAAGTTCCTAGCTTAGTTGGCTAGATGGATGGATGATGAGGCTATTAAAACTGAGACAGGAAATACAGAAGGATGTTTGGGAACTTCTGAAATGAGCCTGGATTTTTAAAAAATCACTATATATGTTCATTGAAGAAAATGTTATGACATCCAAGTTAAAAGAAAGTACTGTATGTTTACGTTAGCATTAGAAAGAAGCAAACTTTGGCTTTTTTAATTCAAGCAAGTATAATTACACTTCTTACCTAAATCCACTGTCAACACTTTACTTGCCATATAGTAACAGCTCACTAAGCTTCTTAGAATATACTTCCATACTCTCATTTTTCTAATCATTTCCTATGAATACCCTGTATCTGTAAATCAGATCTTCCCAAGCTCTAGAAAATAGTGATACAAACATTTGATACTGTTCTCAAAGAGTATGCATGCTTAAAGCTCATGTATGGCACTCTAATCTTGTCATTAAAAATTATCAGAGCCCTGGTTGGTGTGGCTCAGTTGTTGGAGTATCATTCCGCAAACCAAAAGGTCACAGGTTTGATTCTCCATCAGGGCACATGCCTAGGTTGCAGGTTCAGCCCCCGGCTGGGGTGCGTATGAGAAGCAACCATACGGTGTTTCTCTCTCACATTAATGTTTCTCTTCTTCTGTCTCTCCCTCTCTTCCCCTCTCTCTGAAATCAACAAGCATGTCCTCAGATGAGGGTAAAAAAATATGTATCAGAAAAAGACTGTATAAG
The DNA here is from genome assembly GCA_028533065.1 of Trachops cirrhosus. Taxonomy (NCBI): domain Eukaryota; kingdom Metazoa; phylum Chordata; class Mammalia; order Chiroptera; family Phyllostomidae; genus Trachops; species Trachops cirrhosus. The sequence continues at coordinate 59,163,645 of CM052541.1, forward strand.
TAGTAGGAAAAAAAGACAACTTCTCCCATTGTGTTATAATTTGGTCCTCACAAATCTTCTGAAAGAAGGGGTGAGCACTAAGAATTAGAACAGGTCAGGTGTGAAGATGAGTCACACCAGAAACATGGCAGGTATCAAGAGAGAGCTACCATGGTATGGGAGACTTCTAAAAGAGAGGAGACAAACTTAAAGGAACATGCACATTACCTTCAACATCACAGCTCAGGTAGTTACGCACTTCATTCAAAATAAAGTTGATATCTTCTTCCGAAGGAATGGGATGGTGTGTAATATCGGTCGGCGTGTCAGTTGTGCCAGCTATAGTCATCTTTTGCCAGGGTAAGAAGAAAATAACTCGCCCATCACTGGTAGCTGGATCAAGAAGTCCCATGTTCTCTGGGCTGAGGTAAAAAGAAAATTTTTTATTTTTGAAATTAGCGAAAATTTAAACTTGATCTACAATCTATTTCCTTCACCAATGCTCATATAAACAAATACAAACAACACGAATCATTACTTTTACTGCCACTAACCTACTCCAGAAATGACTTTTTTAAAAACAATTTTGGTAACAAAAGGGAATGGAGCAATTGTAATAGTAATATTCCACAGCAAAATCAGCCTTCCCCATCTCAAAAATGCAAGGTTAATTATGAAAGTGGACTTTAACTTATAATTGTTTGGGTTCTTAATATTCCTTTCATCGTTCACATCAGATAATGTCAGTGAGATAAATGTCTATAATTTCTTTTATGATGGTCTATTAAGGATAGCTCTTCAACCTTTTTTCAAGTCTATGAAAAGTATTTTCCTGGGACATTTGACATTTGGCACATCTTTTAGCAGAAGGTCTCAGAAGCACATGACAAAAGTGAAGGGTCTAACTTTCTAGAAACTAAAATGTAATAAAAAAGTGCTTTGTGCCTAGGTGAACTTGTACCACTTCACCAGATATGAAATTTCTTACTTTATTTCAATTTTACAGAAATTTCAACAAGTACATCCATAAGAAAAGGGCTCACTTTTCTAGTACCTAAATAACAATGTACTAGGATAAGGTCAAAAAGTAGAGGAATATCTTAGCAATGAAAACTCTTAAGCAGGCAGAAGATACTACTGTATTTATGCTAAACCAAGTTTCAAGGATGCCTCCTCTGAAAGGTTATATACAATCTTCCAAAATACTAATCAAGAATTTATGCTTACTCATACTTAATATTCTAAAACCAAATTACACACTTGAAAGGATAAGCAACTGAAAAAAGTAACAAAACCTGTCTAATCGTTATCAAATCACTAGGAACTGTTGTTTTAATGTATTCATTAACCATTCAAAGAAATTTGGAGAAATCTACCATAAGGTATTTCAGTTTCTATCAATGAAACTTCTGCAATATGAAATACAATTCCATTTGGTTTAAATAAATTTCAAGTAATCTCTCTTATACCCACATGTATAAGGATTACAGACTAACAACTGTTTAAGAGCAAATCAAAAATAATTGTTTTATGACAAGGAAATCTACTGTCAGCATAGCTAATGCATTTTCTTTACATAAGCCACAAGAAATACTAGTCTTTCTCTTTTCTCTATAAAACCCATCGGCCTCACGAAATGCCTAGTATGTCTACACAGCCTTTGGAGAAAGAAATCACTGTCTGCAGCTTACTTGAAAGACACAGGAGTGAATAAGCCACAGCTCTACTTACCACATGCGAAAAGCACCCCAGAAACATGTCAATCATTTAAACATTTAGCTAAGATTTCATCTTCATTCAGGGTTACTTAAAGAAAATAATTTTATTTTTATTTTCATATACTGAAAACTGTATTTTCAGTCTCTGTATGATTCTATTTTTTCTTTGTATTTGTCATAAAACTCTCTCAAAATCTTAAAAGAAACTAGTAATTATGTGTTTTGTAAGCACCTAATTGGAACCTGGGTTAATATGTCCTTAGATTAAATCAGTCTTTGGGATTGGAAATTAACTCATTCAGAGTTCAAGCTTTCAATTTAGTAAACAGCACTATATTGAAACAAAAAGATAAATTCCATATTCCAACAAATTATATGTTAGAATATCTTATATGTGATCCTTTAATGAACCAGATATCATATAATATGCCTAAATAACTGAACAAACCTCATCAACCGCTGCATAAAATTATAATATTCAGCAACCTAGACGTGAAATGCTGTTAGAAAAGCAAAAGTACTAAATCCTTTAAAACGTTTCAATGCAATAAAAGCAGTTTAAAGGGTGAAGGTGATGGTTACCAACACACGTAACTGGAACCTGTAGAGAATCAACTGCTTAAGTGAAGACATATGTGTCAAACATAAACTTAACAAGCACAGAGGGAAGACAAAGCTATTAATGTCTGGTATAAAAATTTAAGAATCCATTTGGAAATACCTTTCATCAGTTCTAAATTACCTAATTCATACTCTCCCTTAGGGAAAAATTTGTTTTCTTATAAGGAATTAATTCTACAAGGTTCCACTAAAGTTTGAAAATGGATATCAACTATGAGTAGACAGTGCAGAAGACAATAGAGTGAAGCATGGGTCTTTTTCAATGCATACGATTTACTGGACATCAAGAGCAAAAAAGCTTACTGCTCATTTACGTGTGTGTGTGTGTGTGTGTGTATGTGTGTGTCGGGGAGGGGGGTGTAAGATTAAAAGTAATGAACAATTTTTCATGCAGATCACCACCTTCCTGAAGTACCTTTATTTAAACTGAAATCAATTTATTGTTAACCACTTAGCAATCAGTGGTAGAGCTAACAGTATGCACACACATTGTTGAAAAAAATGACCTCTTGCCAGTGATAAAAAGCATCTTTAGGTTAGAGGGAGATGATTTTCATGCATTTCAGTTATTGGTGTATTGTTGCTGCTTTTGTAAGAGCATAGCCACAGCTCATGCAAATTCCAGATTTGTTCAGTAAACTAAAGAGTATCTTTAAAAATGATTTCTGTGTGTTGCGTGTCTGAAATTAAAATAATAATTTTGTTACCACTGCACAAGAGAACTCCACATGTGGAATGTTAGGGTCATAACAAGCGCAATGAATGCCATAAAGATACTCTGAAAACAGTTCAACAAGATATATTCACACATGGTCCTTACCCTCCACTTAGCAACCTACAAGCAAAAAGTCACTAGCTACTGAACTCATTGCATTTCCAAACTGTGCAGGTTTTAGTCGAAATGTTAGCTCTGAAGTTATCAGGCAGTTTATAGGGCAGCCCCAGATGGTCTCACTCATCCCGAAGGACCTAGTTAAAGCCTTGAGTTAGATTGACTGATAAACCCAGAGAGGTATTTCAGTCTGAGATCTCTTCACTCCACCCAAGAAAATGACTTGTTACGGACAGCAAAACTTTCCTCTGGGATGCCAGAACTACAGCTGCTCAAGGTCAGTGCCAAAGAGGTAATAAACCCTTACTTAATCCAAGTTGCAGTCCCAAACCAAGAGGCTCCTCTGTAGCAGCCAGAACAGGAACTAGGCTGCCAGCCTCTCCTCCAGGATTTCCAGCAGGCTGTGTGGTACTTCTACGGTCCAAAGTGCTAACTAAGCATGGGACCTCCTTTTCTCCCAAAATAGAATGAGATCACTTACATAGGTACCTTAGACTGTGACTAATGCTTTCCTGACTTGCAGTTAGGGTGCCTAAAGCTAATGCAAAATTTTTAGGACAAAAAAGGCATAACTGGTGTGGCTCAGTGGGTTGGCCATCATCCTGCAATCCGAAAGGTTGCAGGTTCAATTCCCAGTCAGGACACACGCCTAAGTTGAGGGCCGGGTCCCTGGTTGGGGCCATGTGAGAGGCAACCAACCAACTGATGTTTCTCTCCCTCTCTTTCTCCCCCCCTTTCCCTCTCTCTAAAAACAAATAAATAAAATCTTTTTAAAAAAAACTATTTAAAAAGGCATTCTGTTTTGAAAATATTACATGCAGGTGGCATATATTTTTATTTCTTTAAAAATACTTATCTACTCTGTTATCAGCACATTATAAAGCACAGTAGAGACAATATGCATAGCATGGCCTCTTTCATATAAAATTTTTAAATGGATATCCATTTGTGCAAGCATAAACATAAATCTCCTAGAAGGAATCAGAAGGAAATGTTGCCAATTACCAGAGAAGAACTGAAGTAGGGGAATGAGATAGAGGCATGAGGAAGAAGAGGAAGGCTTTCCCTTTTCCTTTTGTATCTATTTTTCTCTAGTCATTATTTCTATTAATTTTGCCTATTATAGGAGTTGCCTGGGCAGTAAAACAAAGAATCGTATTTTGTTTCCCTGTTTTAACTTCTCTATCCTTAAAAATTCCCTCATAGTTGTTATACTAAAATTTCAATTTTAAGAAAAGTAATACTCTTGATTTGGACAAGTTAACAACAAAAAAATGTTAGAATTCATTCAAAAATATTTACTGGTCACTTAATTATGTTCCAGATATTGGACCAGGAGCTGGGAGTGGTCAACAAAACAGATAAAAATTAATCAAAGGATGCATATATTGTCAAAATGTATACAAATTAGGTACTATTATGAGATAAGGAACCAGAAGCTAAAAGCAACAGCTTGCCAAGGTCCAGAATCAGCAAGAAGTAAAGTGATGAACAAACCCAGGAAGTTCTCCAGCAGGATATCACCTTAACACTCACTCTCCATACAGTCTCCTGTCTGTGCACCCTCAAAGAGCAGAATGGCTTCCCATTTAAATAATGGGCAAACTTAGGTTCCCTGAATAAACTGGCTTTTCCCAAACAATGTCATTTTTAAGTGGCAGAAGTAATAACATAAAGGAAAATAAGTATCCTCAGAAATCATGGGACAGTAGTGAAAAAAACACATAATACACAAGAAAATAGGTTGAATCTGTTAATATCTAAACAAATATGAGGATATTGATGATGTGTGTGTCTGTAGTTTAGGTATTACATCAGTAGTCTAAGATATGTTACACCCCCCCCCAAAAAAAACCTTATAAACTAGCTGGCCTTGCATATTTTTAATTCAATACCAAATAAATGTATATAATTGTGTCTGGAATTACTGTTGAAAACTTCTCTATACACAAGAAACATTTACAACATTTACATATATTTACTTCTTTCCCTTTCACGTGAACTAAATTTGTGGTTAACAGTTTTCAAAACTATATTAAGTACCACTGCATAAATTTTTATTATTAAGACTAGAAGCACCTTGGTTTCTCCAGACCTCAGTAAAAATACTAATGGCCATCAACCAATTACTTGTAGACATTTAGAAAATGAGAACAAAACCTTGCAAGTTGGTGGGTAAGAAATTCTCTTTAATGTTTTCCTTGGTAGAAGTGTAATATTTTTCCAAGTAAAAGTGTATTTAATACACATTAGGAATATTTTTGGACTCTATTAAGGAAAATTCAGTTACTGGTAAATTGATAATAAGGCAGTATTATCTATTACACTGCAGGATGGCATTCTAGGAGAATACGTATATTAAAATAGATCTGTATATCCATTTTATCAAATATTAAAAGATTTATATGTTCTTTTGGGGAAATTCTAAAAATAAGAAAGAAATACTTCTCATTCTAAACATATAACGTAGAAATTATCACCTTTAACCCAAAATTGCATTACCTAGAGATAATCATTATTTAAATATAACATATTTCCTTTTAATCTTCTCTTTATGTACTTATATAATATTTAGATCATATTGCACATATAATCGTGTGTCATCCTTTCTAAATTAACATTGTTCAGATTGTTTGCATCATTAGTGTTATCTTAGGACACTGAAATTATTTACAACTATAATTTTAATGACTACGTAGTATTACCTTGTTCAGATATACCATATTATGTATTATCTATTCTCCTAAAGTTAGAAACTGAAGTGGTTTCTAATATTTCTCAGCTACAAATAATGTCCTAAGGAATATCTGGAACATAAATCATTATTTCACACAGAATTGCTGGTGTGCCTACTAGACTTACATATAAAAATAAAAATGGTATACATGTTCAATACTCTTAGAGTGGTCACATGAATTTTTTCCACAGATGTCTTAAAATGTAGATGAGGGCTAATCATTGTTAATTTCGTATGGCCCAAGGCCATATGAATGTTTCTTTTTTGATTTGTTAAAAATTTTAAACATATACAAAAATGAAGAGAGTATTTTAAAGTGTCCCTCACCCAATTTAACTGATATTCTTATTTCATCTCTATCCCTACCCATTTCTCTATGTCTTATTGTCTTTGTTACTATGGTAAATTACAAATTATATCTCATTTTTACTTGTTATAATATTTTTCCAAATATATTTCAGAAGTTATTAACCTAAAAATACCAGAGTGGTCCTTATTTTCAAATTCTTCATAAGCAAATTTAAGAGTTTCATACAATTAACTTTTTAATTTTTTTTAACCCTCACCCAAAGATATGTCTTTATTGATTTTAGAGCGGGAGGGAGGAGAAAGAAACATTGATTAGTTGCCTCTCATACATGCCCAGACCAGGTACTGAACCTGCAACCTTTTGGTGTACAGGACAATGCTCTAACCAATCAAGCCACCAGGACAAAGAAACTTTTTAATTTTTTAATTAAAATGTCATTTATGGATTTTTTGCGAAATTAATTTTCAATCTTTTAATGAAAATTAAAATTCAAAACACTAAGGCTTAATCTCTGAAGATGAGTATACTGAAGAAAGTATAAAAATGGATCCCAAATCATTAATTCCTAGAAAGGAGCAGTGCCATAAAAGCTAAGAAATTGTATTTTGTGTTTTAGATGAGTTCCTTTACTTATTTCTCCTCATTTTTCAGTCTATTTTTTAACTATGATTGTCATATAATGCATATTAGTTTCCAGTGTACAACACAGTGATTAGACATATTTCTCATCTCATTTTAAGAAAGGTGTGCCAAAAGAATAAATATAGACAATTTCTGTGGCCCTCATTCTCTGGTGACAGTCACCGAACTGCTGGTTACCTGTAATACCCAGGCATCACAATGTGGACACCGGCACTCGGCTGGCAGATAGCTGTGGCGTTCCTGTCATCCATTTTGCGCACAGTATCTGTGAAAGGTCCTGTGGCATTGATAACGCATTTGGCTCTCACATCAAATTCCTGCCCTGCAAAAGAAAGCAGCATCAATCACACACCCCATTTGTTTCTCTGCTCACTGATGCTTTGGATTATTAATTCATCTATTAACTTAATCTATGGCGAAGTATATTGTACACAACACTAAGTGACATGAACAGTGAGAGTTATTGAAAAGCCACACAAAAGGCTTGCACCTGAGTAAATTTTCCAAAAAGCAAGCCTGAACTGAGGGGGAAGAAAAGCATGCCACTTTTTCATTTCAGCTCTGTTATTCTGCCAAATGCCCAGCATCAAAGTGCCAAATATGAAGAAAGTGGGATGAGAAAATAAACTGCTTTCTCTTTAAAACACAAATGTATAAACAGTATTGCCATGTGACAATATATTTCACATTATTGGTTTGGTTCAAGGAAACGATGTAATTTGGAAACTGTGCCTACATGACTACAGATTCAAGACAAGAATGAAAATCTAACCCAGTTAAGTGATTGACCTTAATGATGTATAAATGCACTGTTTATGTCAGTTAAATGATACTTTGAAACTTGGCCCATTTATTTCATTTTATTAATAACATGTTTCTGTAAAGAAAATAAAATGCATTCATAGTTGTGGGAATTCCATGGTCATTTTTTATTATTGCACTTATCATCATCATCATCATCATAATCATTATCATTATTTAACACAAAGGGAAAATTGCCAAGTTCCACAAGGGAAAATTTTCATGTTAAACCAGTCACTGTTGACAATAAGGAATGTAATTAAGATGACTCTGAAATCTGGCTTCAATAAAAAAGAAGTAACAGAAAAATTATAATTCAGTCATTATATAGGCAAAGCAGGATGCTAAGAAATACCTTCCTGCCGGAGCCTTTGCGTACCTGTGAGTACGTCCTTGCACCGCACACCACTCACTCGCTGTTTCCCTGTCTCAGGGTCTGTCTTCTTCAGCAAGCTCAGGACCTCCATGTAATTGGCTGTGGCAGCCCCGTACCTGGCAGCAGTGAGAGCAATGGCAAGGTTCATCCGTGCGTCATTGTGTTGTCCTGCAGCAGGAGAAAGGAGCAGAGGAGGGACAGGAGTCACCTCAAGCCACAGGCTGGTGGTGCAGCAGTGTGTCACAACAGATATGTCACATCTGTCCCTGTCACCCAGAATATACGTGATGGATGGTCAGCTCTAGAGGGCATGATTTAAAAATACATGGTCATTCTCAGTCAGGCATTCACCTGCTCCTTCAGCAAGTGCACTTTTGTATCTCAGAAAGGACAGAAAATATCCCTTTGCTACAGAACTCATATCAATTATTTGAAAGTTAAGCAGTAAGTAATTATTCTCTGTTTGGGAACATATGTATATGTCAGACTATTCCTAATACAGACAACCCGTATGCCTGAAAGTGAAGCAATTCAAAACTTCAGAATATCTGACACCCCAACTGGTGTTGATTAACAATTTTTATGAATCTGTGCTCTATCTAATATTCAAAATCAAGAGCTTAATCTTCCACAGAGAAATTCTTAGTATTCTATAAAAGGATTTTTCTTGGTTTGAATTTCGATTAGAGCTCTTTAACATGTAACATTTTTTTAATCGCATATAAAAGGTAAGAAATTAAGCAGGGCAAACTTTAATTACAGAACAATTCCTACCTGTATTGTTAAAGATTTATTGCTGAAAAAAATCCTAGTTAAAGAAAACTAAGGGGGAGGAGAAGGGGGGAAAGATGATTAATCACTTTAAAATAGTGGCATCACTAGAGACTTTTTCTATTTATTATTGCCAATGGAGTTAACGCTGACCGGGAAGAATTACTCTACATTGCAGGGGCCAGGTTCTCTGTGCCCTGAATAATTAATTACCCAGGGCTAGATGTATTGAAGCAGGGTTCAAATTCCCACACCTTGGGATCAGTTCTATCAAGATAATACTGATAAAGGGATGAATTTGTAATGAATATTGTTGTTGATTTATGTTGCCAGAATACCAAACATTTAGTATAAATGGTTTATGTAAAGTTTCTTCCTTGTGATTCAGTCTGTGCAGGGCCAGAAGCACAACACAGGTAATCTGTTCCAGCTAAAAGGGCAAAGTTATAAAGAGAGAATCAATGACTGAACATGCCACCACCCCTCCCCACAAACATCTTATTCTAAAATTGCTGGACTAATACAATCAGCCAAGGATCTTTCCCTCAAAATTAAATCCTCTATCAAGTGAGGAACATATATTACACCTCAAATGCAGAATGAAAAGTTATTTTATCCAAAAATTAATAGAAGTAGAAGAAAGAAAACAGTAGCAGCAGCAGTACCTGCAGTAGAAGTAGGAAAGTTAGCATTTTCATCAATTTCAACCTAGTGTGATGCTAAAATTGCTATTAAACAGTCAGTTGGTATATTTAAAGTTTAAGAAACCAACTTTTATTAATGTAAGACTCCTTACTTAAAATTGGAATATGCTCTGCAAAGTTAAATGCATACAGTGTCCAAAGAAACAAAATACAAATAACACTATAGATCATCTCTTTAAAAATATTACAAATCTAAACTAATGAGAGTTCCCATCCCCTCCAATCTTTCTAGTAGATTTATGCACATAACACTGAAACACCCTATGGGTAATTTTAAAAAATTCAAGACCTGCCTGTATGGTAGGGAAACTCTCATCCACCCAGGTGTGCCCTGATTTACACACAGGGCAAGTCTCAAGAAAGCCATGTGTAAATCAACTATTTTCATCCCTGCATGAAATCACTATTCAAAGGAACCAGACATAAATCCCACTCATCAAATGACAGATTCCTTTGTAAAATGGTATATCTATTATACAATCATCTGGTAATAAAACTCTAAGCTCTGAAATACAAAATTTTTAATATTTTTTTAAAATAAAAAATTCACTGGGGCAGTACTGGTATAGTTCATCAGACTCTGTGAGTTTTATACTAAGAAAAGCCCCCCTAATTACCTCCCAAATCCCAGTACTTCTGAAAGGTAAACAAGATCAACCTCAGTCAAGCATGTGGTGAAAACAAGTTCCTTTGACTCTTTTCCATACCTGCCCTGATATCCAACAGCACCTGCCTGGACTTAAATCAGGTATGTCACTTATTTATAAAGTACCTTCATCTGTCACAGTTCTACTCCCATTCTATCTAGAATTGTGGAATTATTTGCAATTCCCTAAACATCTGTATTACTTCACACTTTCTTGCCTTTGCCCACACTCATTCTTCTGGCTGGAATACCACTGTGAAAGCTCTGGACAATTCCTATTTATCTTTCATGATCGGGTACAAACATTTCCCCGTGAAGTCTCCCCTTATCTGTGCCTCTCCAAGGCAAAGTTGTTCTTCCTTCTTCTGAGTCAACATTATACCTTGTTCCTTCCCTTTTTATAGTCACTAAATTTAAGGAGAGCAGGAAATCCCAGAAATGTGTAAAATCTGAATTTAAACCTAAAGTATCCTTCATATTTAAGTTGTATCAGTGGGACAAAAGGAGAAATGGTTATGTATGATTCCCTCAAGACTTATCCCACAAGTTTTCCCCTCTGCAAAGGAGAAGCAAACACAGTTATTACAAGCTGCAAGAAATTCATAAGTAAGTTGACTTTCCTCTGGGCCCAGGAGCTTGCACCTCTACCCAGAAGTTCCCTTCTCTGCAGACATTCAGCTTAATTCACTTACCTCCTTGGATTCATGGTAGGCCTCCTCCCCAACCTACATTATGTTTACCTTTACCCTGAGATACCCAGATGCTTGCAGTATATGCTTCCTGGGATAAGTGGTATATCTTCACTCTTCTTAACTAAATTCCTCCTAGCCCCCTTTCTTGACATTTTGCAAGGTATCTGTATGCCTCCTGTAATTTTATTTCCGGAGAAAAAGTTTTTGACAACACTGCATGTCATTGGAATGTGATACAATAATCTCAACTCCCCCACCCAATTGATCTGCTTATTAAGTTTGGATTTTCAAATCTGTTTCCTCGGAGCCAGGCAATATGACACTGTTCACTAATCAGTGAATAGCTTTACATTGGCACTTACACAAGGACCCAGATGGGGACTGTGAAAATCTGTTTCCTACTCTTCTCCTTTTGCACTTGAAATCCTGCATATGTGCACATTCTGAACTTACAACTCATATGAGAGGAAGCACAGAAGAGGTGGAACTGCAACTGTTTTCCCTTGTTTAGAAAAACAAAATGTTAAATCAGCCCACCAAACAGAATGTAGGTCAGTCAGTGGTGGCAGAGAAGGATTTTGCCTTCATCCTCAATGGCCTTGCACACAGGATAGTAAGAAATATTTTGAGTGAAAAATATTTTAGAATGTAATCATGGGATAGGCCTCGAATATAAATATTTTGGAGACATAGCAATATTGCTCTCCTCAGAGGGTTTCAAAGTTTGGCAGTTAAGTTAACATGCACAACAGCGGGGAAAAAAGAAATAATCATTGAATGTGTAAAAAGTATGAAGAATGAGTAAATATGAAAAAATCCAAGGTAACAAATTACCTGGCATTTTCCTGGGCCTTCAGATCTAAAATTCTATGATGCTGTGAAATTCTACATACAATAATCTTCCTTTAATGCAGTTTAAAATGGCCATTTACATCACACAGACTCATCTATATGGAGCCAGGAAGTGTACAGAAATTCATACAGAAAGTGTAAAATCATTATAAAAAATAGTTCTTGATTAAAATAATACCTGTTCATAAATTCATTGTCTATTAAAATTGCCACTGTTGAAATGTTAGTATTTCCTTCCATCTCCCTGTACCTTGACCCTACTTCTAGAAGGAGGAACAAAGATTTAAAAAAAAAAAAAGAAGAAGAAGAAAACTTCCCTAAAGATTTAATCCCATTTCTGACAAGATGCACAGGACATGCTTCATAGTCCCAGACTGACAGAGTCACAGTGACCTCTCAGGCAGCTTCTCCTTGAGAGTCAGGCAAAGATAATGCAAATGATAATAACCTACAAACTCAAGCTGATTCAATATAATCATTACATGTAAAACTTCCCTGTCTAATGGGAAGTGTGCAGTAGAGGCAGAGTAAAAAAAAAAAATGTGTATGTGTGTGTAAGGAGATTACTAAATTCTGGTTTAAATACATATGATGAATAAATTTGAAAAGGAAAACTCAAGATGAGAACATACTTTTCATGGTAAACTGTGACAACAATGCATTCTCAAAAGTAAATTATTTATAAAAGTGATTATTCGTGTGGGAAGAGGTGGGGATCAGGGAGACACATGAAGCAGTTCAGGGAGAATGCACCTTACAGAATACACTGGTGAATGGCTCTGGCCATGGAATGACTGGGTCACAAGTTTTGGTGCTTCTTGGGGCTTCAGTGTCCTACAAAAGGAGAGGAGTCGGGTGCTCTGCTGAAATGACACAATGAATGTAAATGGCTGATCTTCAATAGCTGGTTGCTACCCTTTTTAAGACTTCAACTTTTTCTGCATTTCTGGTTTCTCTCACTTTGGCCCAGTATGTCTAAAGAGAAAATGGGCATTAATAAAGACCAAAGCACAGGTGCTTTATAAACTAAATCATAAAAATAAAATCAGAAATCGTGTTCTCACATTAGACCTAGAGTTACAATGAAATCGTGATTTGATTAGCCTTTATGGGCTATACAGAGTATGCAAAAATGGTCCCAGTTCTTCACCCTTCCTTGTAGCCATGCCCTCTGCCTTGTGTCTTCCCAGTGTCCTCTCCCACTCCAACTCTGGGCCCAGCCATGTGAACCCGCTTTCATCGATAGAATGTTAGTAGATGTGAGAGAAAAAAAGAAAAAGGAGGCTCTTCAAATGCCATGAAAAGGACATCCCTAGGCTAGCCTGCTGGGACCAGGAGGATGATGAGAGGCATGTGGCAAATCACTCCAGTCATTCATTGCAGCCAAGGCCACCCAACATCAGCTGACAGACATGAGTGCCAGTTCAGCAGAGAGCAGAAGAATCTGAGCCAACCCCAGACAAGATCAGAAAAACCTGTCCACTCCAATGCAAGAGCAATGATCCTAATTGTTTTTATGCTACTGAGGTTTAATGGTTGTGTGGAACTGTGGCAACAGATAATTCATACCAGCCATGTAACCAATTTTCTAATAAAGTTAGTCCCAACTGAAACACTGGTTCTATCTTCAAAACTGCATTCTAAGACAGATATTTAGAATACAACTCATTTTCCTGTAAAAATGTTATGACTAAATGATGGTCAGGTGATTAGTTTGTGCCACAAAAGCAGTTTAGTGCATAGGGTGTTTGAATAAGGGAATTGGTAGTGATTCCAACAGCCTCAATGCCCCCCACCCCCTCCCACTGACCTTGCATCTCCAGACTAACCCCAGTGTCCATCCTCAAATACAACTCTGTTCTTTCATACCTCTGGCTTTTTGCTCATGTTGTCCCTACTCCACAGAACATCTTGCCCTGTTTGGTACACTATCAACTTTTCATCTTTCCTTCATGAAATCTTTCCTGACTCCTCTCTTAGTCAAGAGCCTTCTCTCCTCTGTGCTTCCACAGCACTTTGTAAGTACACTTATTACTGCACAAACTATCTTTCAAACATTTACATTTGACACTCATTTACTGAGCAAACAGTACTCAATGCTTTTAATGTACCAGGGGTTGTCCAAGGAACCAGAGTTACAGCGGACACCCAAATAATCATAATTCCAAGCCTAAGGAAACTTGATTCTAATAATAAGTTCCTAAAAGAACAAGAGAGCATCTTATTCAATGGCTTTCACAGTACCTACCGTAGCATTTGTTACCTGGTAGGTATTCAAATATTTGTTGAACAAATGAATGAATGAGTTAATGTACATGAACATAGAACATAATCACAGGTCAACTAAGGGAAATGTGCTCAAGGCTAAGAGAGTCTAGGAATAGTCCCCAACCCCTCAGCCATACCCCCACTATAGCAGTGCTCTCCACTGAACCAAGGGACTATTGCCTGTCTACCTAGTTACCCAGCAGACAATGGAAACAGGATGTCTTCTATCACAAAATCGCTGATGAAAACAAACAGAAGAAGGCCAGTGATAAAGTCTGATGTGTGATTAGGACAGCAAGCGGCAGATCCCTTCAATACATATTGATTGAGTACATACTGTGAGACAGGCATGATGCTAGGCACCAGGAATCCACTAAGTAGGAAGAATAAGATCACCCTGGTCTCTGCTCTATGGAACCACATTCTAATGGGGGAGACGGATCAAATCAACTACAATAAATTAATAAGGCAATTAAGATTGTAAGGGAAGGCTAGGGCATAGCAGGAGAGAGCAATGGGGGAAAATGGGGACAACTGTAATTGAACAACAATTTTAAAAAGTTATTTAAAAAAGAATTGCAAATCAAGGGAAAAACAGGTGGCAGGGAGCTCAACTCCCTGGGGCAGGGCTGTATGTTAGAGCAGTCAGGGAAAAAAGTCAAGATGAACAAGTAGAGAAAATGCAAAGAAGACAGGTCCTAACAGCAAGACCACCTCCTATAAGCTGTAATCACTGCTATTTGCAGTTATATTCAAAGCTTATATGCAACATAAACTACAAAAAAAGTGACCGTGATATAAGCACAACTCCATTTGAGTAAAAAGTGCTGGGAAAGTCATTTTCTCATTCATACTTTAAGTATTCACCTATATTTTACATTTACTTATCAGGAATTAAGTTTTAAAATCTTCCTGGGTTAATATACATTTTTCCAGAACACGTCTCCTAGTATAGGCTGGTAACACTCAAAACAAAAGCATAACATTCAAAGTTTATGAATCAGAGTAATTTGCTGTCACTTATCTACACTACATCTCTCAGGAAGAGACACCTGTTAGCACTAGCCTGTAATCACTTTTATTATGAAATACAAAGGTACAATTAAATACAGGCACAGGATGTGACCTGCATCATAATTCTGCCCGGCCTTTCTCTTCACGATATTCTTTTCATTATTGTGGACCTTTTGTTCCTTTACGTTTCTTTTGTCTCTCCCTAAGTTCTCGAATAAGCTATTTACAATCTAAATAATTAGTAATCAGCGTGGATTGGTGGTCTTTGGCCCCACGTAAATGAAACATTGTGAAGTGCCTTAACATGACATATTTAAGTACATAAAATGTCTATTCTCTGACGACTTTCCTTTCTTGAAAGAGTTTTAAATGAATCTAATAAAGAGTAGGTGTTCCACTTTTCAGGTACTTAGAAATCTAGCTAGAGTTGAACAAAAATAAAACCACATTTAAACTGCAAACAACAGAACGCTCTGGGTATTCATTAACTGTATCTGTGCAAAAGTGTTCTATAGTCAGTTCACAGTGAAGACCCTGCCCTTCCCACGCTTACCCAGGACAATTAATTCTCTCTCTAGAACAAACCCAAAATGGATGTTTATACTTTTAAGAAAAAGGACAAAGGAGCAATGTGACAAAAATTAACTGAAATGAAGCTGAAAAGTCAGCAAGCATGACAAAATTGCGACTCTTTTATAGACCATTCAACCACGTGGCCTGAAGCCACAGGTAATCTTCCTTGGTTGTTTGTAAAATGCTCTAAAGTCACTGATAAGGCATCTTAGAACGTCTAGTTTTAAAGGTAAAGGTCTTGCTTTACTAAGAACTGCAGTCATGAACACAGGGCATCTTAACCCAAGGTAACTGTCCTGCAAATACTTGAGATTTATTTTACAAATAGTTATTAAACACCTACTATGTGCCGGGCATTGAGCTATAAGTATCATTGTAAAGAGCAAAAACTGAAACAGATTGGATTGACTCAGCTGTCCCAGGACCCTGAGATACAAGAGCAAGTTTATAGTCTAACACGTGAAAGTCACGAGTTCCAAAAATTCTCTCCAGTTCTTAGCACATTTCCTTTCTCTTTCATCTGCAGTTTTCCTAAAATATCACCAAACACAGTACTCCAGACATATCTTCTTTTTTCTCATGTTACAGGAAGTTTTGCAAGCTTCTTCTTTCCTAGCAGAGTGTGCTTAAGTTAAAGTTCCATCCCCACCAACTGTGAAACCTCACACTAGTTCATCTAAGGTTCTTTTCACTCATCTCTGCAAGGGAAATATAAAGGGATTGATGTAGGGTTAACGTGAGGAATAAGTGAGACAGGCAATGTTCATTACAATATACCTTATTTTGCATGTAGAATGGTGCCCTCATGTATAACGCACACCCATGTTATTGGCCTGAACTTTCAGGAAAAAAATCTTTCATTTTAATTTTTAAATTCAATTATTTATTTATTTATATTTAGATACCTGTTTTTTTGTATTATTATATTTTGCATACAGGCATCATTATTGCTTTCTGGAGTTACACTTTTAACACATCAGCATACATAAAAGAATTAAAAACATTTATACAGATACAGAATTAATACTACCCTTGTACTTGCGCATCCTTATTTTTCCCTCAAAAATTTGGGCAAAAAAGTACACATTATACATGGCAAAATGTGGTAGTAGTTCTCAACAAGTATTAGCTATCATTATTAAAAGAATTTACTAGAAAGTCAAGACCACCTTATACCTTAACTGAAAGATATGGCTGCCTAAAATATTTTAAAAATAAAAACAAAAAGGCCCTGTATATTCTCTTGTGCTAAATGATTTACGCTCATCAGTGAAGCAAACTTTTCCCAAAATGTGTCACAATAATCTCCAATCTCTCCACTTTGGGAACACTGTCTGCTCTTTTTGTTTCTTTCTCTCTTCACTTTTTACCACTGGCCGGCAGGGCATTCTTTTGCGTGTGTCACAAAGAACAGGAAGACAGATGAGTGGTTTTCCATCCAGAGGAAACAGCATTGACAGAATAACCAATGTTTCAAAAGATTAGAATCACAAACTCTTTCTTAATCTAGAGGACTTCAGTTTCTCTTTCAGCTTTTACAGAGGAAGTTGACTCGTGCTATAAATTGAGGAAAGTCAAAAGACCCACGCTCTAATCTTTCAAACAGTCGCTAACTAGGTGTCTTTTTGCGATAGCTAACTGTCTAGGTTTTGTTTGGTTGGCTGGTTTCCAAGCATCTAACCCCTCCCTGCCCATCCTACAAGCCTAGCAGAAAGGCAGAGACGGGCCCCACCTGCAGGAAAGACAGAAGGCCCAGTGGAACACAGGCCTCTAACCTGGCACCGCCAATCGGATGCTCTCTACACAGACTTTACTCCATAGCTAGTGACCCAGAAAACCTGATGTTGAGAATCCAATCTGAAGGTGGAGATAAGACAGCAGCAGTGACAGGAATGTCAGCAACGGTGGCAGAACAAGACGGGACATGCGGTGATCAGCATTAAAGTCTTTGATGGTGCACCAGTTTGGGGACAGGATTTTGCTTGTGCTTCAGTTGCTGCAAGTCCTTTTTGGTCCCTTTTTTTTTCAAGCTTTACTTCAGCAGTCCCAATATTTTTGCTTGTTGCTCATTGTCCTCTCAAAAACCACTTTTCCCTTACATCAGCCAGATCTTTTTTTTTTTTTGCCTGAGACTAACACCTTGGATGAGACCCAACCCCTGTGCCTCACTTTCCTCATTGCTCAAGCCACAGAGTGAAACTTCATCTCCTCTCACAATTCTTCCAGCTCTACCAATTTTATAAATTACGATCACAAAATTTCAAATAAACCAACTTAAAACTTGAGAATCTAGTTCTATAACAATGTAAAAGAAGCCTTTATAAAAGTAATACACCTATCACAAAAGGACTGGCAAAAGTAAGTGAATCCTGTCACTAACAAAGAAACACCTTTCAGTCCTCCTCTCCTCATTTGTGTGTGAGTACGTGCACACAACTTTTTACAAACCTGCTAGAATGGCTCAATCTGCCCCAGGGGTGCTTCTGAGTGTGAGCTACATAATAAATAGAAGAAACCCTGTGCTAAGGACCAGCTGGGGAATTCTAAGTGGAAGCAGCCTTTTGAGAACCTTTATCTGTTGCAAGGCCAGTCCCATATCTTATCAAATTTCTCTCCCTAATCACAGAAAGATTCCACACCTTATCAAACTGTTATCAAATCAGCCTAACCAGAGTCTGTTGTCCTAATTGTCTGAAAATAATGTGTACTATCACATTAACAGGAAAATCCAGCCAACTCTACAACCCAAGGAGAGCACTGGGTCAGGAGACAAGAACACCTGAGATTAGGACACAGCGCGGCACAGACTGAACAGTCCTTTACCCATCAGAGTCTGTTCTTCAACCGCAAAGTAAGGTTTATACCAACTTCCCTGCCAATCTTCTAGAGCCACGGAAATAATCCAATTAGAGCATACATGGAAGTATTTGTAAACTGGAAACCATTGTAAGAATGCAGCTATTATTGTTAATGAAGATTTGTCTACTTAATTTATATTCCCCCTCCTTTTGTTTGAAACAGTCTTTAATTTGTTACCCAAGTTGTAGGTATGTAGATTTCTCAGTTATCAGAATAGTATCTTAGCAATTCAGATTCAGTGTTTATTGAGAAAATTTATTTAGGGCTTGAAAGTCTAAAAGAGGAAGAAAAGTAAGATTTAATTATTCTAAAGTACAAAACAAAACCTTCAGGCTCACTTCACAAAAGGGTTTTAAAACTATAATAACATCCAATTGTTTCTGCTCAGATTTGATTGTTTACTAATAAGCAAAAATCCTGATCTTAATTTGGTTATTCAAATGTGTTTGCCCTACTGGGATTTTTTAGCAGCAATCATAAATCATTTAATCCACATGAATATATTGTTTCTCAGGGAAATTAATAAAGTATTTGCGGGTGACATGATACTGTATATAGAAAACCTTAAAGATTCCACCAAGAAAACTACCAGAACTGATCAATGAATTCAGTAAAGTAGCAAGATACAGTTACATTTTTATACACCAATCATGAATGATTGGAAAGGGAAACAAAGATAAACAATCCCATTAACAATTGCACCAAAAAAATACCTAGAAATAAATTTAACCAAGGATGTGAAAGACCTGTACTCAGAAATTATAAGACACTGAATAAAGAAACCAAAGAAGATACAAATAAGTGAAAGCATATACCACGTTCATGGATAGGAAGAATGAACATCATTAAAATGTCCATACTACCCAAAGCAATCTACAGATTCAATGCCATTCCTAACAAGATTCCAATGGCATCTTTCATAAAACCAGAACAAATATTCCAAAAATTTATATGGAACCACAAACAACCCCAAATAGCTTCAGCAACCTTGAGAAAGAAGAACAAAGTAGGAGGGATCACACTACCCAGTATCAAACTATACTATAAGGTCGTAGTATCAAAAAGCATGGTCCTGTCATAAAAACAGACACAAACATCAATGGAATAGAATAGAGAACCCAGACATAAACCCACGCCTTTAAGGTCAATTAATATTTGACAAAGGAGGCAAGAATATACAATGAGGTAAATATAGTCTATTCAAAGAACAATATAGAGAAAACCAGACAGATACATATAAAAAAATAAAAGACCACCACACACCATGCACAAGAATAAACTCAAAATAAAGACTTAAATGTTAGACTCAAAACTATAAAAATCCTAGAAGAAAACAAAGGCAGTAAAATCTCAGACATTTCTTGTAGCAATATTGTTTCTGATGTATTTCCTCAGGCAAGAGAAACAAAAGAAAAAAATTAACAAATGGGATTACACCAAACTGTAAAGTTTTTGCACAGCAAAGGAGACCATAAACAAAATGAAATCCCACTGAATGGGAGAACATATTCACCAATGATACATCTCATAAGGGGTTAATATTCAAAATTCATAAACAACTTACACAGTTTAACATCCAAAACACAAACAATCCCATTTAAAAATGGGCAGAATGGAGACGACTATACTTGAACAACAATAAAAAAGAAAAGTTAAAAAATATTTTTTTAAAAGGGCAGAGATTCTAAATAGACACTTCCATAGAGAGGACATAGAGATGGCTAATAGACATATGAAAAGATGCTCAGGACTTCCAGCCAAGATGGAGGCATAGGTAGACGCAGTGTGCCTCCTCGCACAACCAAGATAGGGACAACAACAATATAGAAACAAAATAACAACCAGAACTGACAGAAAATTGAAGTGTATGGAAGTCGGACACCCAAGGATTTAAAAATAGACACTTTCATCCAGACTGGTAGGAGGGGCAGAGTCGGGCCTGGCAAGGGACGCGGAGGGGAAAGCTGAGCAACCGGGGAGGCGTGCAAGTCCGCAGCAGGCAGACCCTGGGCACACAAGCAGCGGTGGCTGCTGGGCCCTGGCCGGGTGTGGCGAATGGCAGACCCAGCAAAACGGCCATTGTGAAGCAAGGCACTGCACGCAACTCAGGGTCCCAGCACCAGGAAATAGAGCTTTGGGTCACTGACTGAAAAGGAGTGTCCCACAGGGTGCACAGGCCCACCTACACTGGGATTGGTGCCAGAGGGGCCCAGTTGGCTTGCGGAGGGCAGCAGAGGGCTCTGAGGTCCTACAGAGAGCAGAGCAAGCGCCATTGTTCCTTCTCGGACTCCGCCCCCACATACAGCGTCACAACCAAGTGACTGGAGTGCCCAGTCCTGGTGAACTCCTAAGGCCCCGCCCCTCACTACAGGAGCTGGACAAGACCAAAACAAACAAACAAACAAAAAAACAGCAAAGAGATGGCTCAAACAGAAGAAGAATTGAAATCCCTAGAACTCATCCTTTTAAGTGACCAAGAGATAGCCAACCTATCAGATGCACAGTTCAAAGCACTGGTGATCAGGAT